>JAFIRS010000042.1:600000-1122500 GCA_018342105.1 Gonioctena quinquepunctata | reverse complement strand
TGTTAAGAATTCACTCCCGTCAAAAAACTATTGATGACCTTGAAGTTAAAATCGAAGGAAACACTTTGTGCAATACACATGATGTGGTTAGGTTTTTGGGGGTGACTCTGGATGAAAACCTCTCCTGGAAATCCCATTGCCAACAATTATGTTCCAAACTAAATTCTTTAAGATATCTATTCATCAATTTACGAACTGTACTAGAAGTGAAACAGATGTTGAATGTTCACTACGCTGAAGTTGAATCAAGACTCAGATATGGCATTTGCCTGTGGGGCAATGCACCAGGTACGAAAGATATCTTTATTGGACAAAAACGAATCTTGAGATGTATCGCAAGAATCTCTGACAGAGAATCGTGTAGAACATTTTTCAAAACATTTTGTATCTTGACACTTCCATGCCTCTTCATTTTCGAAACCTGTGTCCATGTTTTCAAAAATAAGGGAACTTTTATGCGAAATTCTGATATTCATGGTTATGAAACAAGGAACAAGCACCATTTTCATGTTAATTTAGCTCGAAAAAAAATAAATTCATGTGCTCCTGATCATATTGGACTCAAAATATTTAACAATCTTCCGGAAGAACTGAAGGGTATTAACATATTTTCTTCATTCAAACATGAGTTGAAGAATTTTTTTTAAAAAAATTTTTTGATAATTTTTAAATTTTTTTTTATTTTTTTTTTCAATTTTTTTTAATTTTTTTTTAGTAATTTTTTATTTAGATATACTAATGTAATTGTACTAACTAAATGACAATTCCAATACATGTAAACTATGTCGAAAAAATGGAAATACATATTGATTGATTGATTGATTGATTGATTGATTGATTGAATGGAAAGCTTTCTAAGAAACAGTCTCCAAAAACTCCAGATGAAGAATTTAAGATGAGGACTGTCCCCTATCAAGAAGCAGTTTTCTCCGCTCAACTTTCTCGGCCAGATATCAACTTTGCAATCAGCTATGTAAGTCGCTTCAATCAGAACCCAGGAAAGGCACATTGGAAAGCTGTAAAGCGAATCATGCGCTACCTCAAGAGAACAGTCCATTGGAAACTTGAATTCAGTGGTAGGGAGACAAACATCATTGAAATTACTGGATTTAGTTATTCGGATTGGTCAAGTGACGAAGATGAGCGACTCAGTGTGTACGGCTACATCTTCCTGAAAATAACTCGTCTATCTTGTGGGTCACTAAGTGTTTACCTACCATAGCTCTGTCAACCACTGAGGCCGAGTATATGGCCATGTCAGCAGCGATACAGAAAGCAATCTGGCTCCGAGGCCTGGCTAGTGAACTATTTTCCGCTTCTGCGAAACAGTAACCTATACACCATGTTGATAACCAGGCCGCTCATAACGTGGTTCAAAACGGTGCTTATCAGGCTCGAACTAAGCACATCGATGTGCCACATCATTTTAAACGTCATTCTGCGTCAAGAAATCAAGTTGGATCATGTACCAACACAAGAGATGATAGCGGATTCCTAAACCAATCCCCTGAATCGCGATGAATTTCGTTCATGTTTATCTCGCCAAGGACTTGTCCCAAATAGAGAGGGTGTTGTGAAGTAATTTGGAACATGCTGTATATAGTAAATTAGTTGTCTGTCACTGTAATGTGTGTGTAATTGTCAGTTTAGTTTTATCTGTAAGTATAAGTATTGCCGTGTACATTTTATTCCCTGCTTCTCACTGGAGATCATATTCAATTGCATTGAACAAATAGGAATATTTTCCAGATTTTTTTCAATTAGCATAGTGTGATAGGCATTCATGAATTCATTAATCTGAGAAAGAACTGAAAATTGGTGTACCTTCAAATTTGAGAAGATGTAAGAGTTGCAAGTAATCCGGTAATATTGTTACAGATTAGTTTGCTTTATTAACTAATCGCATTTTCAAGAAGAAAAAATACCATAAAAATAAAGAAATATCCATAGTTTCAAAGAATATATGTAACTCAATGATATTTTGAAAAAAAAAGAGATATAACTATCACAATTGTATTTGATAAATTTGGTACTCACAACTGAATCTCAGTCAACATTTTCTATCCAAGCTTCAAAAACAAACCATGGTTTGGCGATCAACTTAATTAAAACCAAAAGTATTTTCGTTTTGCAGTCGATGATAATTATGCGGACCAATAAACGCTGCCAAAACACCGCGAACGACTATTACATTCAATTAGAATACATGAACATTGTTGGATTTCCTTTGTATTTCGAGAAGTTACGTTGTTATTACATGAAGCACTAATCTCTGTTCAAACACGGCGGTGTTTGATTGTTTGATTAAGGTTAAATTTGATACTCTGGAGGCTACCTGCAAAATATTCCATTTTGATGCACGTCGAAAATTGTCATTAGCTTCCTGTCATATCGCCGACTGCGATACACATTCCAGGATTATTCGAAATTTCCAGAATTTAATACAATTGAATATGACCCGCCAAAAAGAAGACTAGAAAACAGTGTGTTGCCACTTCTCGAATAAATATCTAAGTTACTGATAGTGTGATAGTGAAGTTAACTTTGGCAACACAATGTCTTTTATTTTAAAAAGTAGTATCGGTGATATCATACAATTTTTTTTTTTGTTCTACATCGAACCATTCAAAAGTTATAAGGGGGGGTAAAAAACACATCACAAAGTCACATATTAACGAAATAAAAAAAATTGATGTTTGGAAAGAGAATTGAATTATATTTTCAACGATGTGCCATGCTATTTAAAATTTTGAAGTTGATGTGCCCCCCGCGCCATCTATCGGGCAATCACAATATCTTTTATTTCAAAGTAATATCTGTGGTATCATACAATTCTTTTTTTTTTCATTGTCCTACGTCGAACCGGTCAAAAGTTAACAGGACTAAAAAAGCCGCCCTGTATATACATCCCACTTCCATTCCTTCTTAATTTTGGTGAATTTTAATATTTTTGTGAACATAGGATAATCAAGTGCGTCATCAGAAGTTAGAGAGGCACAGTGTCTTTGCAATATTCCATTCTCCTAATCTGTACATGATCTACTTCCCAACGCTTTTTTCAAATCCTCTCCAGTTGATGTGATTATTTGTTCTAGTTTGAAAATTTCTCCTTAAATCGATTGCTTCACAAATTCAAATACGATGAAAACATATAGCATAGTTTTTTTAACACAAAAATTAATGAAATTCCAAAAGTTATCTAATATTCATGTGAAATTTTATTCATGGAATTTGGGTTACAATTATTTCCGAACCAATCAAGATAACGACGAATAATTACGTGTTATTCTATGAGTATGGATAATAGCCAGACTTTACGCAAATGGGTAGGTATTGTATCTACAATTTGATAAGTATCATGAATACAAAACTGGAACATCAGAAGCGCCCCTCAATACATTATACAGTGCTTTCGTAAAATAATGAATAAACTCGTTATAAAATCGAGAGAAAAACTCTCGAATTCGTCAGATTTGATTTGTTTAATGTAATATATACGTTCAGGGTGATGGTGTGAAAGTACTCCAACAATGGATCAATCAACACACATATGATTGCACACAAAGAAACAGAGATTAAAAAAAAAACGGCACTTGCTCATCATAATTTTTCCAAAGGTCATAATTTTTATTTTGAAAATCCAAAAATTTTAGATATCTAACCGTACTACTCAAAACGTTGCATCAGTGAAATGCAAGACCTCAGCTCTTTCTATAACAATATTCTTAACATGTACAACAATAGATACCAAGCGAATTCCAATTAAACAAAAAACCACAACAACCACCACAAAAACACATCAACCTACATATCAGTCCTGTCGCCTTTAAGAAGCCCGAAAAGCAACGGGCGAATGCAGTAGAGCTGGGAAATAAGAACTTTCGAAATCGTTTATTCTGGTCGACAACCATTGTAACTTTTTGGGTAAGTGTATACAGGGTGATCCAAAAATACTTTGACAAACTTCAGGAGGTGATTCCTCATAATATTCTAATATGAATTGTCCAAATGAATATATTTCCGGAAACGCTTCATTTCCAAGATACAGGTTGTTGAAGTTTTATTTTAATTTTCGTTTTTTTTCAAATAACTTTCGAAATACTGACCTTAATTGAATGAAAATTGGTATTGAGAGGTTATTTGAGGTGTCGAATTCGAACCTGATGTTATTATTTCTCTTACTCGTAGGGGGCGCCACACACGTCTTTTTCTTTTTTGAAGATTCATAACTTTTTTGAGCGTACTTCAAGCACATTTCTCAGTAAAAAATCAATTCCTCTAGCATATCTACGTAAGAAAGCTACTTTTGTCACAAGTCTCTATAAGCAACCGTTTTCTAGATATTTGGACTTGAAAATTTCAAGTCGATTATTCGATAATCGATGCGTGTTGAAGTTATTACCATTATTTTGCATTTTTCACAAGAATTTGACGTTTAAATAAGAAATGAATTTGACGTTTAAATAAGTAGTTTTAGTTTTTTGTAGGGGGCGCCACCTATTCCATTTATTTTTACTCGTTTGAAATAGTTATTTTTGTATCAAGGAAGCAAAATCTGTATTTGTTTTAATAAAATTCGCAAGAAATATCAACATTTTATTTCAAGAAAAATTTTGAATACGAAGAATAGAATGAAATAAAGGAAACTGAATTGTATCTAAATGAATTGTTCAAAGTGTCCACCTTCAGCGAAGATACAGGCATTCAGTCTTCTAGTCATTGAATCTCGCTCAAAAATTATTGGTGTGTTTCTTGTTGTTTCACAGGCGTTTACTATTCGGTTTCTTAGATCTTTCTCGTTCACTACTGGAGTTTTATAAACAAGTGACTTCAAATGTCTCCAAAAATAAAAATCTAGCGGGTTTAGATCTGGGGACCTTGGTGCCCACGCCTGGTTAGGTTCTTCTACACCCCTACCGATCCATCGATTTGGATAGAAAGTATTAAGGAATTCCCTCTAGCTACAACGCTAAAATGGGCCGGAGCCCCATTATGCATAAATCACATGCGGATCCGAATATCTAATGGTACATTCATTTACAGAAAATTGATACTGATAATGTCTTTCACTAACTGCGTGCGGATTTTCCAGAGCCCAAACATGGTTGTTATGAAAGTTTGTAATAACATTTCGGGAGAAGTTTGCCTCGTCCGTAAAGAGTACATATCTTAAAAATTGAGGTTTTCCAGCCAATTTTCTCGAAAACCACCGACACATATTAAGTAATGCGTTGGGAAAAGCCTCGTGGCAAAAGAGCTTGTACCCTTTGAATATGGTATGGATAAAATTGTTGATCGTGGAAAATTCTCCAAACTGTGGACTGAGTAGAATTGAGAGCGTCAGCAACTATTTTTGTACTTGTTTCTGGATTCTCCTCGAGAGCGTTCAAAACAGCTTCTTCCAATTCTGGGGTTCGGACTGCTCGTGGCCTTCCAATAATATCAGCTGCCCTCTTAAAGCTACCTGTTTCTGCCAAACGACGGTGGAGACTGGTAAATATTGGAGCTGAAGGCAGTACTCGATTAGGAAATCGCTCCTGGTAAATACGTCTTGCTCCGCGCACATTGCCATCCGCAAGGCCATAAACGAAATGCATATCGGCTAAATGAGCTTTATTTAATCCATTTTTTCAAAATTAGTGTTTTAAAACTTACAGAAACTTCAACAAAACGTTTAACTGTCACATATGCAATTACCAAAACTACTTACTTAAACGTAGAATTCATTTTCTAAGCTCTCTTGCGAAAAATGCAAAATAATGGTAATAACTTCAATACGCATCGATTATCAAATAATTGACTTGAAATTTTCGAGTCCAAATATCTAGAAAACGGTTGGTTATAGCGACTTGTAACAAGGGTAGCTTTTTTACGTAGATATGATAGAAGAATTGATTTTTCCACTGAAAAATGTGCTAGAAGTACGCTCAAAAAGTTAAGAAGCTTAAAAAAAAAGACGTGTAGGGCGCCCCTTACACCTCAAAAAACCTCTCAATACCAATTTTTGTGTAATTGAGGTCAGTATCTCGGAAGTTTTTAAAGAAAAAAACGGAAATAAAAATAAAACTTCAACACCCTGTATCTTGGAAACGAAGCGTTTCCGGACATATATTTATTTGAACAATTCATATTAGAATATTGTGAGGAATCTCCTTCTAGACTTTGTCAAAGTATTTTGAATCACCCTGTATAGACACATTTGACAATTTTCCATATTCATTTGAAAACTACATGTGATGGTTTCCTTTTTCTAAATTTGACTCTTATTTCCTTAATTTTTCTTATTGTTTGAGAAAAGTCTATTTTTATTATTGTTGTTTGTTGAAATTTTGTAAAATATGTAAACGTTACTTAGTACGCCTTTTCTTTGTAGCCCTGAAGAAGTCTAAATATATAGGAGAAACGTTGGCATAAAATTTGCGTTGTTGTCTCGTACCTGTCCTCCAACTCACGAATTTTTTTTGAGATTATAATCTGAGGACAAGAAACTTCATCAACACGTCTAAAATATTGCGATCAGGTGATCGGGTAGGCCAACGTACATGACCATTCGATACAATTACGCTCATTAAACCGTTTCATTAAATAGTTCATCATGGTATCTTGTTGGAAATATATCACTTCAGAAACAGCAAGTCCATTGACAATTCTTCAATAAGAATTATAAATACCTTACTCCTGTCAACTGCCCTTGAAATAAAATTGGTCCAATCATTTTACTTCCGATTACATCATCTTTGAAAAAATTCTAAAAATCCGACTATCATCCTACCTCAAAAAATATAACATCCTCTCTTGTAGACAATATGGTTTCCGAGAAGGTGTGTCGACACAAGATGCTATCCTAGATCTAACGGCTGAAATGTACTCTGCTATGGATAACAAGAAGGCATCACTATGCGTTTTCATAGACCTGTCAAAAGCTTTCGACACGGTTAGCCACTCACTCCTCCTCAAATCACTTGAAAATGTAGGTATAAGAGGAACCGCACTGAAACTGTTCCAAAGTTATCTGCTTAACAGAAAACAATGCGTCAAAATTGGAAAATACAAAAGCGACTACAATAAAATAGAATATGGTGTCCCACAGGGAACCATTCTGGGCCCAACTCTGTTTAATATCTACCTCAATGACTTATTCTCAATTCCAACAACAGGAAAAATATTTACATATGCTGATGACACAGCCATTTTTTATGAGAACACAACCTGGATTTCCCTGAAAAATAAAGTAGAGATGGATCTTGGAAACATCAAAAACTGGTTTTCACATAGACTCCTCACAATACATTTAGCAAAACCCAAAAATATTTACATATGCTGATGACACAGCCATTTTCTTAATGTGTCAAATTCTTTCACCATCACATCTGTAAAACAGATCAAATATCTCGGCATTATTATAGATGACAAGCTCAAATGGGAATCCCATATAATATACGTAATAAAAAAGCTGCAATTTCTTATGCATCGTTTCAAAGTCCTACGAGATATGCTAGATAACAAAACACTCAAAACGTTATACTTCGCTCTCATTCAAACGCATATTACTTATGGGATCAGCTGAAAAGACTACTATGAATAAACTGATAGTGACACAAAAAAGAATCCTTAAAATAATATTCAAAAAAAAGGGAACTCATCCAACAGATGCTCTCTATCTCGAAACGAATATATTTGATCCCGTACAGCTCTTCTTTTTACATACTAATTTCAAATCAAAACACAAACATCCTAGAATAGAACACGAATACAACACTCGAAATAAACAAAATAATTTCAAAATACCTTACATGAATAAAGCTGTAGGGCAAAAAAGCCACAGCTACCTGAGCCTTAAACTATTCAATACTCTACCAAATCAAATAAAAATTTCAAAAAATCAAAATGAAATCAAAAGAAGATTAAATGACTACATCACTAGCTTGCCTCGTATAGAGATACATAATTTATCATATTCCTAATCATCCCAACAGAAACATTTTTCCGTTTTTTATATAAATATCCCCTATGACATAACAACCTTCCCAAAAATTTGTCATTTTATTATATCGTAAATGTAATTTTATTTTGAAGAACTAACAGTTCATATATATGTTTATATTAATGTAAGTGTATAAAATTGTATATCTATGTTTCGCAAACACCTAGTGTTAAATATTAATCTTGTATTTTATTATTTTACTACATGATACATTTTTACTTCCTGTTTGTAATTTTCACAGTCACACACAAACTGGAAACAGTTTATGTGACTTCTCTCGTTTATTAACTTATTCCCTACTTCTGCCTATGTTTATATATTGTACCTGAAGTTAATAAATTATTATTATTATATTATTATTATATATCAGCCCATACGTTTACTCCGAATCTTTCCTGAAAATTACTTTCCTTCATTAAATGCTGATTTTGTTGCGACCAATATCTGCAGTTTTGTC
The DNA here is from genome assembly GCA_018342105.1 of Gonioctena quinquepunctata. Lineage (NCBI taxonomy): Eukaryota > Metazoa > Arthropoda > Insecta > Coleoptera > Chrysomelidae > Gonioctena > Gonioctena quinquepunctata. Next base: position 1,114,059 of record JAFIRS010000042.1, on the reverse strand, counting down.
TGTTAAACATTCTGTTGTTCGTGAATCTCGACTCGTCGGAAAACAATATTGTAGGAACAAAGTCGGGATTAACAGTATTGATCTGGAGTAACCAATCACAATAAACTAATCTTCGTTTTCCATAATTTTCATATAAATGCTGGTGCACTTGATACTTAAATCTTCCTTGCGACTCATGACTAATTTATAACTTATGGCTAATTTCCCTGGTAGAAGCGGTAGGATTCACTTCTACAAATTCTAAAACATTGATTTCCGTCACCTCATCAATGTTAAAAATTTCATGGTTGGGAGTTTTCTGTCTGTTCCCCAATGGGGAAAGATTGGGAACATAGATGATGTCTGTTGGGATACCTTTCAGCATACAAAGTTGCAGCGTTCCTCGAATTTTTCTTGCATTCGCCATAAATTAATAGCATGTCCACTTCTTCATCTCTTGTATACATGTTTGTTGAAAAAATTAATGACCTAAAGCACACTAGGTATACGAAGATGCCTTCGAAATGTTTAACATATTTGAATATTTCTCTCCTGTCAAAAATCCCATGTAAATGGAGTGCAATTATCGCAAAATTACAGCGATAATTGCATTGTAGAAAGCGTAAGAGCCCTGCGATAATTGCACTGTAGACCGATAATTGCACAGTTTATATCGATGGCAATTCCATTGTACACTTTGATAATACAGCGACAATTCATAAGTAACGTCAGTTTGACAAGTAATGTCAAAAATAGTATTTATTAAAAATGTCTCGTTTCCGTCGGGCTTCATTACAAGCTATTGAAGAAAATGTGTTGGAAAACGAACCAAATTACACGAAACAGAACAGAAAATACGTGTGGCGTCAGTTTATGAGCTTCTGTGCTGGATGAAAAAACATTAACGGACTGGGCATTCAATATGCGTTAGCAGAATGGCGATCTGTACAAAGAATTTACTGTTGAAACGATTTGGAACGTAACCGCTGAATTACTGATGGAAAAATATTTCACTGAATACAACATCAATTATAACCCTTTCACTAATATTGAGTTCAAAGCAGCCAGAGATGCGAAAAATGCCAAGAGAAAACAACTACAAACAGATCCAGAGAAGAGAAAGGAAAGTGCAGTTTTTTCCAAAATATGGTTCGTGGTTGTGACGAAGACACCCCAGATAGTTTGCAGAAGAAGGTATTTTTTGTTTTTGCTTTTGAATTAGCTTGGCGTGGTGGAGAAGGCCACGAGTGCTTAACTTCGTACTTTGAAGAAGAAGAAAATAACGAAGGTGAAAAAACAGGAAGGATTATTTACGATGCTGTGTTTACTAAGACGACGCAAGGAGGGGAAAAACGATGCGCTCCATTGGAATGGCTAATAAAAAATAAAATCAATCCTGATTTGTGTCCAATTCGACTACAAAAAATTCCTGGAAAAGCGGGTTGAAATAAAAACAAAACGACTCTTTCTCACTGTAAATCCCGCTTGGAAGTTGTACTGAAAATAGTATAAAGATATTCCTGCTGGACGAAATACAGTAAGCAAATGGACTGTCCTACAAGCCAAAGCTTCTGGTTTAGATACAGAGAATATCAAGCTTACTAACCATTCGTTACGAGCTACGGCCGTCTCCAATCTCGCAATAAAGGGGGTGGGCGAGCAGCAATTTATAAAAATCACGGGCCATTCAAATTCGAAATCAATAACGCCATATCTTCAAATAGATGAAGATCACCATGAAGAAATAGTCAAAAAAATGCGTGGCAATGATGTACCACAGGCACAGCATTCTCAAACATCCTCTTCAGCCGTTAATGCACCGATAGTTGCTTCGTCTAACCAGAATACGTATAATAATTGTGTATTTCATTGCAGTTCCTGCAACTTTTGATTTAGTCCAACCTTGAATAAATAGTTTCATTATATTTTTACGTATACTTTCATAATATATATATAAATGAAAAATATTAAAACTAACGTATTTCTGCGTCTTTTCTTTTTTTCAACAATATTGACACGAAAATATCCATCATTTTTGATAGAACTACTGACAATTCAATTAATTACAATTGGCATATCATATAAAAAGTAGTACAGGAAGGAAACAGTGTGGTCAATTTTAACAGGAAAATAAAAATTCCAAGGATATTCCACCCAATTTTTCAATTTAATAAAATAAAAATCATAAAATCATAAGAAAGCTTTCAGAAATCCAATTAATTTGTTTGATACTCTTGCTTCACATGCTGCAGTAGTTTTGCTATATTTCCAGCTATTGTTATGTATTTCATTCAAATTGATCTTTAAGCAATGATATTTTTGATAAAATGTTTTCGGATGTCCATGTGTTTGGTCCTTCTTTATTCGAAGCTCTCCATAAAATGGATAGCAGTTTTGTTGTCAACTAGCATGAATGCGGTACATATGTTCTTTCGTGTTGGAATATTTTGCTTTCTTGAAAACGACGAAACCGAATTTCCACCATAAAAAACGTAACTACACCAGTTTGAGTCATTCAAAATAAATGCGTATACTAGTTTATAATAGGTTATTTAATTCCGTTCAAGTATCTCAAACTCATGTTTCTGCTTATCAAGTCTGATTGTGAGGTTTGTCCGGGAATTGATATAGGTACGTGCCAGAAGAGGTTGGGTCATGTCTGCGAACTGTCGATATACCGGGTGACACAGGATATCGGGCCACTCCTGTAACTTCTGCATTCGTGAACGGATTTTTCTGAAATTTGGTACAGTTATATAAGCAACCATTTCGGATTTGATCACATTACAATCCAATATGGCGGACTTCCGGGTTTTCTGGAAATGCCAGCAACTTTGTTTTTTCAAATGGAACGCCCTGTATATTTTCACATATTCAAGTTCAGCAGGTCAAAACAAGTCCAAACTTCATATCAAATATAATTTTATTGAAAAAAATTCAATTCATATTGTTTTTTTATTTTACCTCGTGGATAAATGAGATTTGGTCAAGGCTATTCACAATGAGTCGCACATAACAGAAAAACATAATTTTTTATGATAAATTATTTTTTGTGTCACTTATTTATGAATCAATGCAGTCACATCACATTTTGATCAAAAATTAATTTTTTTTCAAATGAAACCCCTATGGGCCACCTACATGTCTCTGTAGAACATACATTCAGGAAAAAAATTACATATCATTTTTGTATTTCGGTGCAGTAACAAATTGGATACGTTCAAAAATCTACAACTAGTTCATGAGTTTCCTTGCAGTTCGAATAATTTTTCAACTTAGTAAGCTGTGGAAAACAACATTTCTGAATCTTGTCAACTGATTGTGTTTCGCTGTCATCTTTCATCTCAACTCTCGAAAACCTATAATTTTCATTCTCCATTTCTACTAATTCTCGGAAGTTAACTAATTTTCGAGAGTTTAGAGAGAAGATGACAGCGAAACACAATTAGTTGACAGGATTCAGGAATGTTGTTTTCCACAGCTTAGTAAGTTGAAAAATTATTCGAACTACACGGAAACTCATGAACTAGTTGTAGATTTTTGAACGTATACAATTTGTTACTGCACCGAAATACAAAAATGATATGTCATTTTTTTCCTCAATGTATGTTCTAGAGGGACATGTAGGTAGCCCATAGGGGTTTCATTTGAAAAAAATTAATTTTTTATCAAAATGTGATGTGACTGCATTAATTCATCAATAAGTGACACAAAAAATAATTTTTCATAAAAAATTATGTTCTTCTGTTATGTGCGACTCATTGTGAATAGCCTTGACCACATCTCATTCATCCACGAGGCAAAATAAAAAAACAATTTGAATTAATTTTTTTTCAAAAAAAATACATTTGACATGAGGTTTGGACTTGTTTTGACCTGTTGAACTTGAATATGTAAAAATATACAGGGTGTTCTATTTGAAAAAACAAAGTTGCTGGCATTTCCAGAAAAAGCGGAAGTCCGCCATATTGAACTGTGATGCGATCAAATTCGAAATAGTTGCTTATATAACTGTACCAAATTTCAGAAAAAACCGTTGACGAATGCAGAAGTTACAGGGGTGGCCCGATATCCTGTGTCACCCGGTATACATCAAACTTCATATAAGTTAACAAATGCTTATGGAATCGTGTCTAATTGTTTTTCAACTTCTATATTGTTTTTGACCCTTTATAATTTGATGTATTTGATTTTATCATTTTTCATCATTATTTCTTCGGATCTTTCGATTTCTATCCCAAGAAAACTTTTCATTTCTTCCAAGTCTCTGGCGTCAAATTGATATTTTTTCTATGATTTGTTTCATTTTTTTCTCACTGAGTTAGCAACAGCCATGCTCTTTCATTTCAATATTAACCAAAGCCATTTTTTACCAAGTTGAAGTTATTCAAGTTATTTTCTCTGACAAAACCGTTTAATTTCTCGTTCCAACAGTTAGGGAATTCTTTTGGTTCATATTCCTTGGAGATTCACCTGTTTCTATCTCTCCTTATTTCAAACCTTCTAGGGTTTCAATATATATTTCTGAATCCAAAATTCCATTCAAAATTCAGTATATCTAGTTATCTTCCAATTTTTTAACGGTACATGTGATATCATCATGTGGAAATCTCCTGTTTCCATCACTACATTTACTTTCGTTTCGAAAATCCTCTTTGTGTTTATGGCCTCTCAGTAAGCATATGGGCCAGAATTTGGAAATAGAGTACATTAACAATTCATATTCGTCAAATTTTCTGTCACTTATCTCTCTGGTCTTATATGTTCATTGATCCATTATTCTTTAATTTCATTAATTTTGATTCCTCAATTTTTTTTCTAATGTCATCTTTTTCTTCTGGTTCTTTATTTTATGATAACTCGTCCAATTTCATGTCTCTTGAGTGAGCATGTTTTTTCGATGTAATTCCACAGCTTCACCCCATAAATGCTTTGGTGATCCTGATTCCAACATCATTGCCTTTGATTTGTTCCGGAGGGTCTCATTCATCTTTTCTTGAGAGGTCATTTTGTAGGGAAGTATGAACAGATTTTTTTAAATTTACTATAAGAAAATTATTCCCTTCTGTGGCATCTAATTCTTCTCTTTCATGTATTGTTTGTAGTTTATTCGATTTTTTTATGATTACATTCTTTGTTTTAAAAAATATTCTACAGAAAAATGCGATGAATCGTCGATTAAAGATTGGAAATACCTTTCCTCTGTTCGAGGATTGGTCCACGTAAATATTGTTACGAAACAGGGTCCGTCTTTTTAGTGAATCAATACTCGAATAATTACTGTTTGTTTATTTCACTTTGAAAACGCAACACAATAATATTATCTGTCAATACAATGCACTCAATCAAAATTCTCCTTGAATTTGCTAATATGAATTTATTTGTTTCCCTGCACAAAAACTGCCGCTTTCGTGGTTCGGACGACCTATATATCCTCGTTCTTGCCTTCCCGAATCTTGGAGCGGTTCCTGAATACATCGAGATCACTCGATGACGTCATCGTAAAATCCCAATAGCCGTATCGTCTAGCACGTGCGAGATGAACAAAGGCGTACTCTACTTATTTCCGTAACAATACGTATGGAGAAGTTCCCTTATTCCCTTTGATTTAATATGAATTACACTCTTCTCTTGATTTTCTTGCAACTTTACCTTCATGCAAAAATCACATTGGTTGACGGTAAATGGTAAATTCAGAATGTTTAGTCCTTCTTGGGTCAAATTATCATGACACAAGTTAAGTTGTTCAAATACATTTGTTATTGAAAAAAAAACATTACGTAGTAAATATATTCCATCCTGTAGTAGGTATTATTTTTATTTCGTTTTTCTGAAACGTTTTTCTGAACTGACAATAGATTATGGACTAGTTTGGGACAATTAGAGCTAGAATGATAATTACAGTTTGAGCAAACCTATTTTCTTTGAGGATTCTTTTTCTTGGTACTGTACCTCAATCATAGATGATTCCAATTCGCTGGTTACCGAATGATCATTTGTTCCAGAGTCTATATGAATGTTACTTTCTACTCACTGGATAGTTCCACTTTTGAACGATCAACGCCACGATCTCTCTGCATTTCCCTTCTTATCTCTTCATAGTATTGTTCTTTTCTCCTCATCCAATTATATTGTCCATATTGTTTCCTTTCTTGATATTCTCCAGGTTAAGTAGCTGATTTGAAGTTATGGGTCCTATTTCTTGAACAGTCATTTTTAGGACGTTTCTGCCCACATCAAATAACATGGTTTCAACGACAAGTTGTGGACATTGTTTCGAGAGCAGTAATGACGGCATCATATTTTTCTGGCATTGTCAAAAATAGATGTATCGCTTTATCGATTTCCGAATTATATATATATATATATATATATATATATATATATATGGGAATGTATAGATAGTCAAAATATCACCAGTACTTCATACAACTTTTTTCCTGAATTTCTTTTTTTTTACTTTTTATGTAAGTATTGAAAATCAACCAAAGGGTGATTTACAAAACAAATGAATTCCTCCGATGAGAATTTCGTGCATGAGTCAGTTGGTTTTTTACAAAGTCAAAAATTCGAAATGACTGAGATTTTTCAATATTTTTCAACAAAACAATGTTTCCTGCAAAATGTTCTAAATAAAAGTTTTTGTTTGTAAATTCGATCAGAGCAACGATTTTTTTATAAAAATGCACTTTTATTCGACGACATCCAACCGTCCACCATTATTTGAAAGAAAAAATGTTCAATGACAACAGAAATAATGGGTGAAATCTTTATTACAAAAATATTAATAATGCAAGCACTTTTCACCTAACAAAACTCATAGCGTAAATATCAATCGCAATCGTTAAAAGTAAACAGAAATTGAAAATCCACTACAAATACTGCTCGATATGACCCCCTTCTCTCGATATATTTTCAGTCTGCGATGACACCTCCGCTGTACCTGAAATAGCATTCCAGCATCGTTTAGTATGGCTTCAAAATGTTATGTTATTCTATTCAAGGAGGCATCTCTTGTGTGAATAGGTGTAGCGTTAACAAGGCTTTTGAGATGCCCCCTAAAAAAAATTTAGAGACTAAGCATGAATATGGCTTCTTCTACCAATCCATCTATTGGGAAAAATATGGTTCTGGGGGTCCCGCAAAATCAAACTCAAATGAGAAGGAACACCATCATGCAAAACCACATATATTTTCGGGTTTGCAGTGGAACATGTTCCAAAAGTCCATTCAAATAGTTCTGAATGAACTCCAAATAACGTTCTCCATTTAATCGAACATGTAGAACAAATGGTCCTATAAGATGATTTCCTATGATACCAGCCCAAACATTCACGTTGAATTTTTGTTGGTGTTAGGTTTGCAATATTTCTTCGGCCAATATGTGGAGATTGTGAGAGTTGATAACTCCAACCTGCTTCATCAGTGAATAAAACCCATTCAATAAAAGTCATATCCTCTCTTTGTTTACCCATGAACCAAAGGGCATATTCCAGTCGTGCTGGAAAATTTTGGGGTGTCATGGCTTGTGCCTTCTTGATGTGATTTAAGTGGAGCAGTTGTTCTCCAATGATTCTGTGAATACTGGATTTTGATGTATGGAACTGTTTTGATAGATTTCAAATGCTCATGGAAGGATCATTAGTGACAGCTTCCAAAATATTTTCTTCCTTTAGCACATTACACTCCTAGGTGGGCCTTCACCACTTCGTTTTGGCAAAAATGTACTTATATTATAAAAAAATCGATTAAACATGCTCAAATGAATTTTCCATTAGACATACCTGTCTCCGCCAAGCTGCGATCGACTCGCTCAAAAGTTTCTCTTGCCGGTAGCAACTGATTGGGAAAAATCCTCTGCAGATTACAGAATGCTCGTCCATAAAATACGTGCATATCTGCATATTCGTCAAAGTAAACTGTTTGGCCACTTCAAAAAAATATTCTCTATACGGTTACAATTATTTGACAAAATCGCATTTCAGTTTCTCATTTTTCATCAAAACTATTTAATAACTAATATGATTAGGAGACACAATGATAAACATCTCTATGGCTGTGAACGACTCGCAAGCCGTTCGACGGTGGGAGTTCTCGAATCTAAATTTTGAAAAATATGTTTTAGGCATACCGAAATAATCAGCAAACTCCATACTCATGGTGTGACTAGAAGACACAACAATAAACATCTATGAATATGAACGACTCGTAAGCCGTCCGACTGTGGGAGTTGTCGAATCGAAATTTTGAAAAATGTGTTTTAGGCATACCGAAATATTTAGCCAATTCCATACTCATAGAGTGACTAGGAGACACAACAATAAACATATTATATCAATATGAACGACTCGCAAGCCGTCCGACTGTGAGAGTTGTCGAATCGAATTTTTAAAAATATGTTTTAGGCATACCAAAATATGTAGCCAACTCCATACTCATGGAGTGATTAGGAGACACAATAATAAACATCTCTATTGATATGAACGACTCGCAAGGCGTTCGACGGGGGAGTTCTCGAATCTAAATTTTGAAAAATATGTTGTAGGCATACCGAAATAATCAGCAAACTCCATACTCATGGAGTGACTAGAAGACACAACCATAAACATCTATGGATATGAACGACTCGTAAGCCGTCCGACTGTGAGAGTTGTCGAATCGAAATTTTGAAAAATGTGTTTTAGGCATACCGAAATATTTAGCCAATTCCATACTCATAGAGTGACTAGGAGACACAACAATAAACATATTCCATCAATATGAACGACTCTCAAGCCGTCCGACTGTGAGAGTTTTCGAATCGAATTTTGATAAATATGTTTTAGGCATACCAAAATATGTAGCCAACTCCATACTCATGGAGTGATTAGGAGACACAATAATAAACATCTCTATTGATATGAACGACTCGCAAGCCGTTCGACGGTGGGAGTTCTCGAATCTAAATTTTGAAAAATATGTTTTAGGCATACCGAAATAATCAGCAAACTCCATACTCATGGAGTGACTAGAAGACACAACAATAAACATCTATGAATATGAACGACTCGTAAGCCGTCCGACTGTAGGAGTTGTCGAATCGAAATTTTGAAAAATATGTTTAAGGCATACCGAAATATTTAGCCAACTCCATACTCATGAAGTGACTAGATGACACTCATCATCGGATGCCTTGCGAGTCGTTCACATTCATATAAGATATTTATTGTTGTGTCTTCCATAAAGGCTTTGAAGGAAATGAAAAAGCTGACCTTCTGGCAAAAGAAGGCAGGCACTATGAAGGAGTTCGATTCAACAACTCTCACCGTCGGACGGCTTGCGAGTCGTTCATATTAATAGAAGATGTTTATTATTGTGTCTCCTAGTCACTCCATGAGTATGGAGTTGGCTTAATATTTCGGTATGCCTAAAACATATTTTTCAAAATTTTGATTCAACAACTCCCACCGTATTAATATAAGATGTTTATTATTGTGTCTCCTAGTCACTCCATGAGTATGGAGTTGGCTAAATAGTTCGGTATGCCTCAAACATATTGTTCAAAAATTTGATCACAACTCCCACCGTATTGCGAGTCGTTCACATTCATAGGATATGTTAACTGTTGTGTCTTTCATTTCCTCCATGAGTATGGAGTTGGCTAAATATTTTGGTATGCGTAAATTGTATTTTTCAAAATTTCGATTCGACAACTCTCACAATCGGACGGCTTGCGAGTCGTTCATATTCATAGAAGATGTTTATTGTTGTGTCTTCTAGTCACTCCACGTGTTTGGAGTTGGCTAAATATATCGGTTTGCCTAAAACATGTTTTTCAAAATTTCGACTCCCGCCGTTGGAGAGCAATTACTAACCAGACATTTCCTGGTGAATTGTTGCTTATTTATAATGTACAAAGTTCATGTTTTCAAAATTCCTGAAAAATGCAAGTATCCCAAAGTGTCACACTTTATATTCAAAAAAACTGCTTTTTCATTCCACTTCTGGTATTTCGAAGTGAACTATGCAGTGTCAAGTATTGGTGGATACTTAATGAATCGATGAAATTGGTTATGCAATTTTTTCCTATTTTTCCGAAGTAAAAAAAAATATCCGATGCCACTGGTCATTTGGCAGCTATTTGAAAAACGGCAGCTAGAGAATGGCAGCGGTCTCCATACCAGTAATGATTGCCCGGTACGAGAAAATTCGGAATCGTTGGAAATAAATGAGTCGAAATTTTGTTCCGAGTGACTTTCCCAGAAGCTAGAGTTCATATTATATTGAATAACGAAAGTTTCGGCGAGTGTCAATAGTGATATTATACGAAAATAACATGAAAATACCTTTGGGATTACTTGAGGATGGGAAACTGCGGCCTATTATGGAAGGAAAAATTGTTGCAGCCTTGGTGAGTTGAGACGCTTCTAGTTACTCATAAAATAACCATAGTGCACAGCTATCATTAGAATATGAGGGTGAACATTTGAACAAGTCATAGAAAGGTTTTGCTTCTTCGAGCCACAATAAAGCACAAGAGTTCGGTTGAGGAACAATATTTTATAAAGAATATGGATGTGACCATTTTATAGGATTATTCAGAAGTAGAATTGTTGCAATTTTTATGCGAAACAAATATTTTATAGCGCAGGAATAAACTACTTTGTCACATCGGAGTATACGGGCTCTTCTATCGGAGCATTTTGGTTTAGATAATTTGTTTTGAACTGTTTTTGGTTATCTTAGTTTTGACTTATTTGGATTATTTGAATTTTTATTTGGATTAGTTAGATTTTGTGATAAATTCTGGTTGGAATATATTTTTGAATTTAAATGTTAATAGTGTGTCTTATTAAAGGTGACTCTAGTTCAGTTTGAATAAAATTCTCTGAAAGAGGAAAGTAATATAGAGAGTAATTTAAAAACATAATGTTTAGTTCATTTTCAATTAGAATTAATTTGCCTTCCCAGGAAGAAAAAGTAGTGATGGATTTTTTTCATCTAGTGAAAAGTTATTGATGAATAAAATGAATAATAAAAAACCTTTTTAAAGATAAGCTTCCATTCAAATGCACTGAAAAGTACGAAATAATGGCTTTGGATGTGTGGCGTAGGTTATTCCGTGAGTTAAAAATTCAAAAGGTTGTCGCGCAAAGTTTTCAGTTCGAATAGAAAAGCGACAAGCTTTTGGATCTGTAACTCACGAAATAACCTACGTCAAACATCCAGCAATTATTTTCAACTTTTTAGTGCATTTGAATAAATATTGTCTTCAAAAAGGTTTTCAATTAATCATTTTATTTTGTACTTAAGTACGCCTCAATCTAAGCATTTTTTATAAGCATCGTTATTATGACGCCTTTTTCCTGTAAGTTCTGAGCTATCTAGTCCTTCAATGATGAGACCATCTAAATATTATCTCATCCGCCATCTTGGAGTTGCCATCTTAAATTTAATAATTTTAACTAAAAATCAATAATCTTCGACTAAGGTCATAATCTCAATTTTGAATCGAATCGTGCCAGAATTACAAAACTCGTCCGCCATCTTCAATTTGTGAATTTTGATGAAGAATTCATAATCTTCGACCCCGAAAACCCCCACAAACTAATTTGGAATAGAATCAGACCATAAGAGAAATAATCGTCCATCTTGGAGCCGCCATTTTGATTTTGATCATGAATTTCGAAGAAAAATTCATAATCTTCGACCCTGAAAACCCCACATACCAATTTTGAATCGAATCGGACTATAAACCTAAATCTCGTCCGCCATCTTGGAGATACATTTTGTTTTTTCTATAACAGAAATTCCATGGGCAGCCGTTTCAATTTCATGAATTTTGACAAAAAATTCATAATCTCCAACTACGAAAACTTCCAGATACAAATTTTGAATAGAATCGGACGCTTATCACAAAACTACTCCGCCATTTTGGAGCCACCATCTTGAATTTATGAATTTTGACATAATCACAAAACTTGTCCGACATCTTAGAACCGCCAAAGCGAAAGAGAAATAAATATGATTACCAGTATGAAGTATATAGTAGACCAAATTGAGTGAAAACTATTCCCGCGTAAAAACCAGTCGATAACTTCGCTGACCGCTTATAGCATAAATTGCCGTAAACTACTACAGATTATACTTCATCGGGCTTGGGGTATAGATAATAGAATATATTAGTAGAACAGTGGTGTGGTGTGTCTGGGCAGAGACAGCCATGTACAGTGAACAACTTCAAGAAACATGAAAGATAAGTGCCATGTGAAGTGGAATGAATAGAAAAATCGAATTAAACGGTTTTCTTCACATAAAGGATTCAATATAAAATTGAACCAGAAAATGGTAGATCTCAGGTGAAAAAACTACTTTCCTGGCAAATACCATGCAGAACGTTGAATGATATTCACCTGAAAATCCATGCATACTTCCATAAAATATCAATGGACATTGAATGCAAAATGAATGCAAATTTTTTTTTCACCTGAGATCTACCATATTTTCTGGTTCAATTTCATATTGAATCCTTTATGTGAAGAAAACCGTTTAATTCGATTTTTTCTTCTATTTTTTTTCTATTCAAGAAACATGTTGTGCAGTAGTCAACAGTACCATCCACATAAAATGTTTAGCTCAAGCAAATCTGCTTTGAATTTGTACAACCAATGGAAGTGTTCAATAATAATCATTTATTATTTAATGGGACACATAGGTTCAAAATAGCAGGTAGATATTGTTAACGAGTTTGAAATATTATATATAAAAAAGAAAGCTTGTAAACTCGACCTCCTAGGAAGTTTGGAGATCAATTTTTAAAAAAAGTCAGAATACTTGCTTAGATCAATTTGAATAATTATCATTTGTTGAATTTTTTCACCGAAGATTAAACAGTAGAAGTGAATGTCTTTTGCTTGATATTTTGATGTGATTTTCGAATGATATCTCAACATTTTCAAAGATTTAACAAAAGTTCGAAAAACAGACCCAACAGACCTACCAAAAAATGTTTATAGTGAAAATATCTTCTAAATCCTTCAATAATCTCTTTTTCCAGATAGTTTACTGAAATTTATTTTTAAACAAAAATAGACAAGGTTACATTTGCAGTAAAAGAATAAATCTCCGCCTATGGTCGACATTTCCGATCAAAGCGCAAATACTGTTATGTTTTATCAGGGTTTGATGATAAACCCCATCCTCATCCAACTAAGAATGAATATACCATAGAAAGAGAAAACATAGTATTCAGGCCAAATGTCTTTGTTTCACACTGGTGATAGGGCGTTAGGATTTTTCAGTCAAATCAACAGTTATTGTTATGCCAATCAATTTTGAAATATATCCATCATTCAGCAATGAGCTATCTCATTATTCTCTTGAAACTGCACAATCTTTCCACAAATTTCAATTTTAATTTGTCGGATTTCGTTATTTAAAAAACGAACCATGTGAAGATGAACTACACCAGAGTGGAATGCACTTCACAAACGAATATCCAGTATACGAAAGGACCTAGTACCTCCGAAAATAATTGAGGGCTCCCCGTTTTCGAATTCGTGTCAAGAAGTGGAAGGATATGCGAGAGAATCTCCTATTGACGTGTCTCTGAGAGCGTGAATTAGAGTCCCTGCATGCACGTTGACATAATATGATCATATATTGGTGTCAAAATATATGCATTTCAGTATATGTATACGAAGTTCTACGGAAAATAAATACGTGTTTCAAATGGAAATGTGTACGAGTATGACGAGGGCAGAGGATATCACAATACCCTAAAGTTTTTACGGTGCAGCCATAATTTTGGTATATTTTCATCTCTCTCAGCGTCTTATAGAAACTGAAATATTGGAAAGACTGAAACTAAGGTTTCATTATAATGGAAATAGAAACATATATTCTTTACATTTGTAGTAGCGATGGAGACTTGTCTTCATACTTTTTCATATATTGATGTGCAAAAATCAGGCAATGAATAAAGCAACTAAGTAATTTTGTTCAATAAACAGTTTTATTTATGAAAACGGGTTGCAAAACTCAGCATTCTAAAGGTCAATGAAAAAAATACAATCAAATGCTGAATTCATATGGAATTGAAATGATCTGTCCATTGGTTGATTTGAAGACAAATCAAATAATATCATGCAAGTATAATACCTTTCAATTTACACAATGATTTAGCTACTTCCTTCTTCATATTGCATAGAAATATTAGGAAGAATTTAGGGAGATTTGGATCCTTCACCAACTTTTAATTGAAGAGTTCAAGGTTTATACAAAAACAGAATTCCTGTTTTCGTTTCCAATGCAAAATTTCAATATTTTCTAAGACATGATTCGTTAGCTTGATTGGTGGCAGTTTCAGAATCAATAAATATATTCTGAAATCTACCTTACCGACTGGCCGCGCCATCGGGGTTTTCTTGTTTGATTCTTGTAATATGAATAACTCCGAAATACTTTTGAAATCATTAACTGAGCACATCTTTGACACTGATTGCTTTATTTCAATTGTTAAAAATATGTTAGAGGAAAGTGACCAAATATGGAATAGTATCCATAATATGGAATACCCCCATTTTTCTCAAATGCAAACTCACACACGCAATAAACAGTGATTTTCTGTCTCTTTCTACTCCCATTTACGCGTACAAGTTGTAGCATGTCAGTCGAGCCAGCCCTTTCGTCGTAGTGACAGTGTTTTGTTTTATCGCTGCCGCATAACTTTCTAAGGTACGTAAAAAATAACTATTTTTCGTACAGAGTGTGCACACAGTATTGTTTTTATAACTTTTAGAGTCCCTTTAGATGTTCTTTAGTAAGTTTTAGCGGTATTAGATAGTATTACTTTCTGAAATATAAATATGTGAATATCAGTTTGAAATAGTTGGAAAATCCAAATATGGACGGATCACAGTGTCCAATTATGGACTATTCCATAATTGGACACTGTGACATATCAGCTGACTTAATGACTTTGTTAATTTTTTTTTTTCGGGTTTTATCAGAATGGCGGGCGTCAATTGGAAAACGAAGCGAAAAGAATGGAATTCAGAGCATATGGCAGAAGCTATAAAATTATTACGAGAAAAAAAAATGGGTTATTTGAAAGCTGCAAAACACTTCGATGTGCCAAGATCTACCTTGTTTCGTTTATGTCAGAAAAACGAATTTTCTCCAGAAGAAGCCGCAGCTACTACACTCGGAAGGAAAACTGTCTTAGGGACAACCCTTGAAAATCTTTTGGTAGACTACATTTTGACGATGGAGAGCAAATTTCATGGCTTGACTAGAAATGATGTTCGAAGAATGGCGTACATGTTAGCAAGTCGTAATCAGTTGAAAAATCCATTTGGTGCGACTGGCATGGCTGGAAAAAAATGGCTTAAATTATTTCTGAAACGCCATAAGAAGATCAACTGGCACGTCTTTTGCTAGAGCCTTTGGATTTAGCAAAGAAAAAGTAGACTCATTCTTTGATCTCCTCGAAGACGTCTATGCTCAAGGAAACTATGGTCCAAGTCGCATATACAACGTGGATGAATCAGGGCTTACCGTAGTACAGAGCAAGATACCCCAAGTGATTGGACATAAAGGAAAACGGCAGATAGCTTCTCTTACCTCAGCGGAAAGGGGTTCATTAATGACGATTGTTGTTGCCATGAACGCCACTGGTCA
Source organism: Gonioctena quinquepunctata (assembly GCA_018342105.1). Taxonomy (NCBI): domain Eukaryota; kingdom Metazoa; phylum Arthropoda; class Insecta; order Coleoptera; family Chrysomelidae; genus Gonioctena; species Gonioctena quinquepunctata. Next base: position 1,098,420 of record JAFIRS010000042.1, on the reverse strand, counting down.
TTTTGTACCTCCCTTTATTATATTCCCGCGCAAGAATATGAGTGATCAGCTAATGAGAGGTAGTCCCCCAGGTGCTGTTGGCATTGCGCATCCATCAGGATGGATACAAATGAACATATTCACTGACTGGTTCAAACATTTCATCAAACATACAAACCCTACTCCGGAATCGAAAGTGTTATTGATCTTAGATGGCCATTTTTGTCACACTCGTAACATCGATGTGATAGAGTTTGCTAGGCAAAATAACGTAGGAATTGTCTCTTTACCTCCCCACACAACTCACAAGCTCCAGCCACTGGACAAAACGTTTATGGGACCACTAAAAACCTATTACAGTGAAGAAATACGCATGTGGACTAGAGACAATAATCGACCACTGAGCCCTTATGATGTTGTCGAGCTGTTTGGCAGAGCTTATTTGAAAGTGCAAACTGGTGAGATTTCAGCAAATGGCTTTCGTGTAACTGGCTTATGGCCATTGAATAAAAATATTTTAACTGCGGTCGACTATTTTGCTGCGGAACAAGATGCAGTTAAAGATGGTTGCACAGTCAACGTTACATCAATGGCATCAGGTCACCAACCTGAAGTACCATCGATGGCCAGTTTGAGAACACCTGATAATTGTATGCCTTTAACTGAAGCTGTCACACCCAGACAAGATACAAATATTGAACCTGTACCCTCAACTTCCGGACTATCTCGCAGTGATTTAGGATTAGTGTCTCCGTATGACATCAGTCCCGTACCAAACAAGAAAAGGAAACCTTCTAATAGAGGAAGAAAATGCAAGAAAAGCAGTGTCGAAACAAAAGACCCTATGTCTGATTCAGATGATGAGGAGGTGATGCTGTTTGATACAGACAGCGAACCCGATGCCTTGATAGGATGTACAGCTCCAGACTCTGAAGATTCGGAGTGCATTTTCTGTGGTATGCTGTTTTCGAATGACACTCATGGGGAAACATGGATCAAGTGCCTCAGTGTGGGCTCTGGGCACATAATGATTGCGCTGAGTTTGAAACCTGGATTTGCGATTTTTGTAAATAATTTGTGTTCATTTCTTTATTATACCAAAGTTTTCAAAGAGTCTCTTATAAGTTAAGGTTAATTTTTCATAGTGATTATAGTATTCCATATTTGGGGTACCTATTCCATATATAGGTACCTTTATCGTTATTTAGTTTTTGAAAATTTTTCTTACCTCAAACTGAACAAAATAATCTAAAATTGTTACAAACTTAAGTGCAAATATATGATTGTTAATAATTACCACAAAAAGTATTTTATTTATAAAATTTGTGAAAGTTATGCCTGAAAATCAAAACGGTATTCCATATTTGGTCACTTTCCTCCACTGAAATTACTCAGGTCATGAATGCAAAACATCCTCGATGAGATTTCTATTCATGAAAATTCCCTCTTGATAATACGCGCTTATGCTCATTTGGAATTTTAAATTCCAATATAACCGAGAAGCAGGCCCTTCAAAGTCCAACCTCACCTTTAGGTGGTGTGGGGTGAACGGGCCGCGACTGCGACACGGATAACATAGCGGCTCGACCAACGAGGCTCTGGCAAACAGACACAAATCCAAGCTGTGAGCGCCGTGGTGAGGGATAAATGGCACCGGAAGTCACAAACAAAGGAGCACATTCGCTTCCGGGTGGCGGGGGTCCCGCCTGGTCTGCCTCCTAGATCGGTGGTGGTCGATGGCGCGCCTTGCCGTGGTGAACGGGTGAACAAAGATCATTTGTTTGCTTATGCACTGTGACGGGATGCGTTGTCGGTGGCCGCTACTGGTCGGGGGGCGCTCGGAAGCAAATGGGCACTACGGTGTCGCAAATGGAGCCTCCCGGAACCAGGGCGAAATCTCGGAGTAAGCAGCCTTATTTCTGTGCAATGGGCACCACAGAACTGGACCAACCTTTTCCCCTGTACTCTGGGAAACCTTATGGACCTCAGAAAGCCAACTTGCAGGGGATATGAAGGACTTCAAGGTGGCCCTTATTCAGGGCGACAGGGTGAAATCAAAGGTCTGGGAGAAGTGAGCGGAGAGCTAGTACATAGCAAATCCACTGGGACTGCCCTAACCTATATACTTATTAAACAACAATATCAACATACTGCCGTTAACGAACCTGTGTTCAAAAGAGTTAACAGCAGTGAAGCTAAGGATCAGGGAAGACAATGGGTCGAGAGAGTTAATTCTATTTCCCTTCGGATGATCCTGAACCACCACCCACGAAGGCTGTGGAGGAGCTGATAAGGTCCTGCAGGTAAAAAAAAAAGGCTGCAGGTTGTTATCGGCTGCGATGCAAATGCGCACCACATCGTCTGGGGCAGTAGCGACACCAACGAAAGGGGGTGTCGTCGCTACAGTTCGGGATAGCAAACGAACTAGACATATTGAACTTAGGTAACAAACCAACCTTCGTTGAAAAAACAGAAGGGAGGTACTCGACGTAACAATAGCCTCCACCTATGTGAGTATTTTTTTTACGGAATGGCATGTGTCTGAAGAGGAGAGTTGCACCGACCACAGACACATAACCTTCAAAATAAAGAGAAACCCCACTACCAAAACTTATCTGAATCCAAGGAAGAATGAGAAGCATACAAGGCAGACCTAGCACGCAACCGATAAGTACAAACAGGGACCTAGAGATGGCAGTGGAGCAACTCAATGACACAATCATCTCTGCGTTCAACAACAATTGTCCCCTCATCACAAGAAACTCCACCAGTAACGTGCCCTGGAAGAATGCTGAACTTGTAAGATTAAAGAGGCAAACAAGGAAAAAAGTCAACAGCGCCAAGAAAACTGCAAGGTGGGATGACTACATGAACGCCTTGACCAGCTACAAAAAGGCACTAAATAAAGCCAAGAGGGGGTACTGTGAGGAGATAGAAAGTACTCAAGAGTGCGCCAGACTCCAAAGAATCCTCTTTAGGGACAAACATCAAGCAATACACTCCCTTAAAAATGAACAAGGAGGATACACCACTACAGAAGAAGAAACCATAAAGGCACTATTCACTTTCCTGGGGCTCGAATAGAACAGACACCCGCTTATGAGAATGGACCCAAGGCTCTGAAAAGGGGTTCCAGGGGAAGTTGGATATTAGCAAAAAAGGTGGTAACCTATGACAAAGTACAGTGGGCAATAAGCTCATTCGAACCATTCAAATCTTCGGGATCGGACGGGATTTACGCAGCACTGCTGCAGAAGGGAACGGAACTACTACACATGAGGCTCTGTGAAATACTGAGAGGAAGTGGATACATACCAGAGCCATGGAGAAACATTAGGGTAATCTTCATACCATAACCTAAGGAAACCTGAGGACGGTGCACTGGTAGATAAGCCACTGCATCGAGAAAAATATGCTTACAGGACCGGCTGCTCAGCAGAAATATAATTCCACAAACTGGTAGAGAAAGTGGAAAACACGCTGGAAAATAAAGAGGTACTGATAGCGGTCTTCCTAGATATAAAAGGAGCTTTCCATAACACCTCTATAGACTCAATCATCAGGTCTCTTAGACGGAGAGGAATCGAGGAACCTTGCGAGGCCTGGATAGATTCAATGCTAAGAAACAGGACGATACATACAACCCTGATGGAAGAGACTGTAGTGGCCCGGGCGGCCAGAGGATGCCTACAGGGGGGAGTTTTTTCTCCAGTCCTGTGGAATCTGGTCATGGACGGAGGTGTACTAGAGGTTTCATCTTTCAATTTTATTTTTTATTTCGAGAAACTATTTTGTCTGGAAACTATTTTGCCTGGAGTGCGATTTGCGGTCTTATTATCTGATTAAACCAGAAAGCAAAGCTTGAGTGGTTTAATTTTAGTTAATTTGAAAAAAATGCGTTGAAATCCTCTTGCACGAATGATATTTGATGAGAATATTTCCCGAGTCACATTCAAAACTGAATTAAACTACCAGAATTTATGTTATAATCAAATTTTGAACGTGGAAAGTTACAACAATTCTTCTTGTTCAAAAATCGAAGGAATCGTTTTAGATTCATTCATTCATAATGAGTTTTCACTACTCTTGAACTCACTCAAAAACTTAAATTATATATGAATTAAATAATAAATGTAACTGAGCCTTTCGCGTGACAGTCTGGTTACCTAATCACAACTCCACCTTACTTGAAAACCCGAAGCTAATTTAACGAACTGGAAAAGGTATATTGCAGTTTCAAATCACTTTATGTACTGAGCTCAAAATCTCTTATTCAGTCAATTTAACATTTCTTGTTTCCTTATAGGAATTGAATGCGTTGACAATAATTTTGACAAGAACTAGTGTGGTTTTATCGCCAAACAATTGCGAATACAATGTGCATTTATCACTTATAATTGCACGAGAGGTTTGTATTTTATCGGGTAAATTTGGGTTGTTTAATGAGAAACTGTTGCCTAGCAATTAGACGAGGTAAACTGTCAACTATAAAAAACGCGACACCGAAGGTGGAGCGTTTTTAGGTTGACAGTTTTTCGAATCAAATTGCTACAGGAAACAGTTTAGAATTTGAACAACACAAATTCACCAGATATCAATACAAACATCGAGTGTAATTCGGCAGGACAATTTAATGAATAAGAAATTCAGAAACATATCAATGCAAACTTTATTTATTTTGGCAACCAACACCGCGATAATTGATAAACAAATGAATAAGTGAAAAAACGACTAGTGCATTTGTCGCTGTAAAAGTTGCAGCTAACTTTTGCCGCTGTCAAATTAATAATTGCACTGTGGCATATGCGATTTTTTATACATACGATTCCGGCCTTATGATTGGTTAAAAAATAATGAGGGAAATAGTCGACTCAAAACTCGTTGTCAAAGTAACAGTTTATTTAAAATAGTGAAGTCAAACAATGTTTACCCACTCAGATGTAAATTTTGCCCACTCAAGGGTCATTAATTTCAAAACAAATAATATACCTAATATGAATAATAATGTAACGGAAATCACAAAAATACCCTGCGTACGCCCCTGTGCTCGTTGCCGATGACATCATGCTCCACATGTTATATAGCCGCCATTGGAAAATTCGAGGAACGACCGTCCTCTTCCAGATTTTTCGATAACAGCCATTCGAAGATGCGAGAAGAAAACCGGCCGTTAACGATGATGTTATGGAACATTCCCGATCGCCGCTATTCCAGAACTTTTGGTGAATATTGTTATGCATAGTACCTAATTGTGAACAAGTATTGTATTGTTAGAGTATTATTGAGTTGTATTTCAAAGTAGAATAAACGGACGAATTTATTGGAACACTCTTTGAACCCAGTTTCGCAACAATAACTATAATAATTATATGATTCATGTCTGGCGCTTCAAATTTTTATAAATATGAAACGTACAATTTTGATTACTGGAAATATTTATAGAGGGAACTCCATTCTCACAAGATTCTGGAAAGGTCGAACTAGATGAGGTGGTCAGATTGGTATGAGATGGATTATTTGCTTCCGTGCTGACAAGTATCTGTTTAGATACAACAATCTCCTTAGAAACAGATTCTCCTATGTAGGTCTCGGCCACAATCGATGAGAGTCAAAACAAGTCGCGTTGCTATAAACAAAATTCATAACAATCGTAAACAGTACAGCGATCAAGCCAATCCACGAATACTTTAGGCTATTTTTTTTTATTGGTGCACTTTGAAATCATATATACTGGTATTATTACTACAAAAAATATAAATAAGAACTAATAATGCAAAATGGTTGAATTCGTGATGTGACATCAGTATACCTTTCGTTGTCATGGAAATGAGAAAAACAGATATTCATTTGCAATTTGTTATCGAAGATCAATATTTGTTGTCACCAGAGCTCAAAAATTAATTATTCTAATATCGATTTTTTTAATAGTGAGGCCGAATCGCGGTTAATACCGCGAAAATCCAGTGATATATATATATATATATATATATATATATATATATATATAAAAGAATATGAAAAGGTCATCAAATAGATGGAGGAGCAAGAGGTATCACATATAAATGAACGAGTTGTTAGTAATATTTTATTTGACGTTGCAAGGTACTCCTGTCAGATCAATAATAAAAAAATTGTCATTTAGACTTCACGTTTCTCGATTTGTTGATGTTGCCATGGTTACTTTGAAAAACGCGTTTTTTTAAAGTTCGATTTGAACACGCTGAGGCGTGCTTTGAATGGGTAAAATGGTGCACCAATAAAAAAATAGAATATTACACCTGCCGCTAAAATGGCTTTACCTGCTCGTGGAATTAATCCACTCTCACATTTTCCACTCACAGGTAAAGCATCTTTTTACGGAAAATTTTTTCATTTCCAAATTCTGCATTCCAGGTACTATAAACTACCCCTGTTATGAAACGGGTTATACCTCAAAGAGTATCGGTAATAGGAGAATGACATTTCACACAGGTGTAGGTACGCACCAAAAAATAATTCTCCAAAATTTGAATCCCAAGTGGTTAAAACTATCTCTTGAATATTTGGATAATTTTTATCTCTGAAATTATAAATTTTTAATGTTTTCTTGAAAAGTTTCAACTTGAAACTAGAAAAAGGTCTCTGTCAATTTTATGTCACATTTTCGCCAGATTCACCAGAGTTTTGGGATTATGGTACGATTCGATTCAAAATTGGTATGGGGGGGTTTCGGGGGTCGAAGATTATGAATTTTTTGTCAAAATTTATAAATTCAAGATGGCGGATGAGTTTTGTGATTATGGTCCGATTCTATTCAAATTTAAGGAGTTTTCGGTGGAGATTTGAATTTTTTGTATGAAATTGAAATGGGATTTTTGTTATGGAAAAAAACAAAATGGTGCTCCAAGATGGCGGACGAGATTTAGGTTTATGGTCCGAATCGATTCAAAATTGGTATGTGGGGGTTACGGGTCAAAGATTATAATTTTTTCTTCAAAATCCATAACATCAAAATGGCGACTTTAGGATGGCCGATGTGTTTATGGTCCGATTCTTAAAATTCATAAATTCAAGAATTCAAGATGGCGGACGAGTTTTGTAATTATGACCTGATTTGATTCAAAATTGGAATGTCGAAGTTTTTGGGGTCGGAGATTATGAATTGAATCGAATATTATTGATTTTCAGTTTAAATTCATAAATTGAAGATGGCAACTCCAAGATGGCGGATGAGTTAATCTTTAGATGGTCTCCTCATTGAAGGACTAGATCGCTCAGAACTTACAGGAAAAAGGACTCATAATAATAACGATGCTTTAACAAAAATGCATAGTTCAAGGCGTTCTTCACTACTAAAAAGCACAAAATGAAATAATGAATGAAAAACATATTCAAAGACAAGCTTGTATTCAAATTCACTGAAAAGTTAAAAATAATTGCTTTGGATTGTGTGACGTAGGTTATTTCGTGAGTTAAGTTTTCAGTTCGAATACAAAAGCGACAAGCTTTTGAATTTATACTACGTCACACATCCAAAGCAATTATTTTTCACTTTTTAGTGCATTTCAATAAAAGCTGGTCTTTAAAAAGGATTTTTATTAATAATTTTTCAATGGCATATGAGTGTTAATTTCTCTCGAATGTGTCATGGAAATACGAATTTTATAAACGAAATATAAACAACATTTTTTGTACAACTGTAAATTTGAGTTAATATATATCTTTTAAAATATGTCATAAAAAAATACTTCCTATACATATTTACATGATTAAAAGATAACTAATTCTTTATTTTATGTCAGGAAGTGAATTCCTCCCACAAAAACGAATTATCAATCAATACTTCCTATTCAATTTCACATCACCCAGTCATCTTTCTTTGTCGGTACCTACTATAGAAACGAATTGTTGGCACGCCGCGTGTTTGACGCTCATACATTTATGGTTTCCTCGAATTTACTTCAATTTCAAATAATTTTCAATAAGATGTATGTTGATCATGGTAGTGACAGCGATACCCCATCGGATATATCCGATATAGCAAATGCGATAGTATCTAACACGTTACCGGCCAAATCCAAGTTAGCATATGAGGAAACATACAATTTCGTGAATAGTGCGACAAGAAACATGTTAAAAAGTGTGTCTGAGAATGTGTTTATATGCTATTTTGAGGAAAAATAAAAAATGATAAAACTTTTATAATGGAGTGTCTAATCAATGTTGAAAAGTACATAATTAAATAAAAAATTAAAAAAAAAATTAAACCGACGAAATACGGAACTGAAAAGTGAAAAATAAAAAAAACCTTCTAAGTCTCAATAACTAAGCTCCTAAACTAATGTAAGTAACTAATTTTGAGTCGGCGCCAAACAAACAAGCAAATGAATTAGGTAAGGCGTGAAATGATGGCGTCGAGTTGCACGGTGACATTCTGATAATTTTTTTGAAGTAATTTAATGATCTTCGTTGATTGTTCGTTCGGCGCCGATTCAAAATTAGTTACTTACATTAGTTTAGGAGCTTGGTTATTGAGATCAAGAAGGTTTTTTAATTTTTTACTTTTCAGCTCCGTATTTCGTCGATTTAATTTTTTGTTAAAAAGTTTTTATTTTTCAATTTTTTGTGGCTGAAATCTACTAATTACTACCTATTTGTTTTTCGATTACTTCCAAAATACTTACTTACCCACCTTACTTCAACTATTACCAGTTAAATAATATGATTATCTACTTTTACTATTTGTTGTAATATAAATTACTTTCGTTGTTCTGGTTAGTTTATTTCATTACTTCGTATATTATTCCATCCTCAAATAATGACAGTAGCGATCTGTCATTGTCAACTACATATGTGAGTGCCAAAGTTCACAAGTGAAAAATCAATTATCCCCTATTCTTCCACCCGTAAGGGTGAATAATTTCATTTGAAATCCAAATATGAGGTATACCCTATCTATTAATGAAAGAATCATCCAAATCGAAGAACCCAGTACAAAGTTATGCCTGATAGAATCGGTTAACGGACCAGAATTCAGAGGGTGAGTGATCAATATCCTTCATTTTGCTACCCTTAGGTGTGGATTTCATCTTTGAAATTCAAATGGGACTAACTTCGAAGTACACCCTATCCACTAAAAAGAGTTATCGGAATCGAACGTCTCAGTAAAAAGTTATGCGTGATCATACATGAAAAAAAATTATAAAAAAAAGTATACGCGTCGACTAGAGAACCTCCTCCTTTTTGGTTTCGTCGGTTAATTAAAAAAAAATCATTTTCAAAATTGTTCCGGTCATTCAGAAAAAAAGATTCGGATACCGAGGAAAGTTTTGCGCAAGAACGTTTAGTGTTTCAAATTCTGATTATATTGAGATATATCGCAAGAATAGAACACTACGGCCGCCCCATACAAATTAAAATATCTGATAAAGTTGTGGAATCAACTTTTCAAGAAATATCTAGAGTTTCTGAGTAGCAGCAAGGTGAAAGAATATCGGGAATTTATATTGAAAGAATGTTCAAACTTCATCATCAATTATTATTCTAATAAATGAAATTGTTTCATAATAAATAAATAATAATCATTTAACTTTGTTGAAAATACATTATTCAAAAAGTAATGTTTTTTATTTCAATCAAGTTTAAAAAACAAGTTTAAAAACAAGTTTAAAAAACAAGTTTAAAAACAAGTTTAAAAAACAAGACAAAAAGTTTGTACTATCAAATCATAAGGATATTCTGAAGTCAACTCTCAAATAGTTGTTTTCTTTTTTCTCTCTTTTTTTCTTTCCTCATAACCCTAATCTAGAGAATCAATTTATAATTCCTATTTACTCTGTAGAAATCAATATAAAAATGTACGATAAGAGAATGTTCCACGAAACAAGCTATGCTTAGGTGGCTTCTCTTATCAATAAAAAAATTATAAAAATATGTTTAGATCTAATTGAATAAATTCTACTCTACTCAAAATAAAAACTTTTTAACAAAAAATTATACCGACGAAATACGGAACTGAAAAGTAAAAAATGAGATTAACCTTAATTAAGCTCCTAAACTAATGTAAGTAACTAATTTTGAGTCGGCGCCAAACAAACAAGCAAATGAATTAGGTAAGGCGTAAAATGATGGCATCGAGTTGCGCGGTGACATTCTGATAATTTTTTTGAAGTAATTTTATGATCTTCGTTGATTGTTCGTTTGGCGCCGACTCAAAATTAGTTGCTTACATTAGTTTAGGAGCTTAGTTATTGAGTGAGTGAGTGAGTTCCGTATTTCGTCGGTTTAATTTTTTGTTGAAAAGTTTTTATATTTAAATTTTTTGTGGCTGAAATCTACTAATTACTACCTACTTGTTTTTTTATCACTTCCAAAATACTTACTTATCCACCTTACTTCAACTATTACCAGTTAAATAATATGATTATCTATTTTTACTATTTGTTGTAATATAAATTATTTTTGTTGTTCTGGTTAGTTTATTTCATTACTTCGTATATCATTCCATCCTCTCATAAAATATAACGATTTTGACGGATGTGGAATGATGACAGTAGCAATCTCTCATTGTCAACTACATATGTGTGTGCCAATGTTCACAAGTGAAAAATCAAGTATCCCATTTTTCCACCCGTAAGGGTGGATAATTTAATTCGAAATCCAAATATGAGGTATACCCTATCTATTAAAAAACCAATTTTTTTTGCTACCCTTACGGGTGGATTTCATCTTTTGAATCCAAATGGGACCAACTTCGAAGTACACCCTATCCACTGAAAAAAGAATTATCGGAATCGGACGTCCAGGAAAGTTATGCGTGATCATACATAAAAAAATATATACGCGTCGACTAGAGAACCTCCTCCTTTTTGGTTTCGTCGGTTGAAAAATCATTTTGCATGGAAAAAAAAATATTTTTTTCGAGATGAAAGACGACCTCTTTTCACGGAGAAAAAAAGAAAATGTTTACGCATCAATAGAGATACAAAAATATCAAGTCAAGTCATTAGCAACAGTCAACACGGTTTTTGTCATAAAATGTCTACATCTACGGCAATGTACTCATTCGTTCCATATGAATGCCCTGTAGCAATGTTTTGCGACTTGAGCAGAGCTTTTGATTGTGTGAACCATCAGAAGATGATATGTATATTGGAGAATTTGGGCATAAGGGGTATACCATTAAACTGGATTTCATACTTTTTATGAAAAAGGAAACAAATTGTCACGCTGCAGTTCAAAAACGAAAGCCAAATTGAAACAATACATTCGAGTAGTAAGGAAATCGAAATGGGTGTTCCCCAAGGCTCGATCTAAGGCCCAATTTTATTAATTTTCTATGCTAACCACATATCATTGGTACCGCAGATTATACTGCGTATGCAGACGACTTTTCATTGGTTCTGTCCTCCACAGATAATGATCACCTAAGATCGAAATGTATTGAAACAATTCATACAGTATCTTCTTTTTTCAATAGCAGAAACTCATTTTTAATATTAAAAATCCATATATTGAGAATTCACTCTCGTCAAAGAACTCTTGATAATCTTGAAATTAAAATCGGAGAAAACACTATGCGCAAAACACATGGGGGGTTAGTCTCTAGATGAAAACCTCTCCAGTAATTCCCATTGGCAACAATTATGTTCCAAACTAAATTTTTTGAGATTTCTATTCATCAATTTTCGACCTGTTCTACAAGTGAAACAGATGTTGATGAGCATAGTGAGGTTAGAAAATCAAAAACTCTGTGAAAGTAACAATTATTTTCTCTTAAAACATTGAAAAGACACAAACACCACGGCTTATTGAGCAAAACAATACATTGAATCATCCCCCGATGGAGGTATCCAGCGGGGGAAGTGCCAAGTGTAACACAAAAGTGGAAACAAGTGAAACCAAAATGGCACAAAGGAATATATGATGGGAAACACCCAAAAAAGACGTTTTAAAACGTGGGAAGACAAGTGAAATAAATAAAAACAGTTGACTCAGTAAATGTACAACGGACAACAGTTAAATCTCTAGTTGCACAGTTGCAGAAGCTGAAAAACTTTGCGAAATCTGCGAAATTGTATACTACTTCCTCCCCCCAGATTCTTTGTAAGCGCAAAACGCACAAACGGCTGGACCGATTTGGCTATTTTATATTGATGTCCGTAATAGCCCGAGGATTGTTGATAAGGAAAATCAAGAAAGTTGCCTGTAAATTGGAAAATTCGGGTATTTAAAAAATTTGGCGACGAAAAAGACTATCGAGTCATTTATTACCAAAAAGAAAATAGCTCAGTAGATAGACTGTCGCCTACCAAGCAGAAGGTCACAGGAACGAATCCCGGCCGGGGTAACATTTTTTGTATTTTATAAAAATAACGGCTCGACTGATTTGGCTTGTTTTTTGGAATGTTCGTAATACTCCGAATAAGGTTTCTAGGAGAAGAAAGGATTGTTAGAAGAGTTATTGGAAATTTTTTGCCCTGGAAAAGTTTCCAGGAACATATAATATATAATAAAAATTAATGTCTGTGATGGAAAGCTCATAACATGAGAACGGTTGGACCGATTTGGCAAATTTTTTTCGGGAAAACAGGATAGCAGGAAAACGGGATAACGGGAGAAAGCGATAAGGCGATAACGGGAAAACGGAAGAACAGGAAAACGGTATAACGGGAAAAAATGATAACTAAAAACGGGATAACTGGAAAACGAGAGAACGGAAAAACGGGATAACTGGAAAATCGGATAACGGGAAAACTGAATGACGGGAAAACGGGATAACTTGGTAACGGGACAACGGAAAAACGGGATAACGGAAAGAAGAGATAAAAGGAAAACGGAGTAACGGGAAGCGGGCAGAGTGAAAGGCATAACCCGGAAAGAACAATAAAAAAAACATAGGAAAAAAGAAATTCTATGCGGATGAGAGTTTTTAGGAAACCATTTTTAGGAAATTTGGACAGGACAACCTCTGTCGGGTCAGCTAGTAAAAATAAATAGTTTGTTTGAGGTCGATATGTTTATAATTAACGATATAAATGTATTCCTAATAAAATCATTTGTTGGGTGATAAATACCAAAAATGTATTCATTATTAATTTTAAGTTTATTTAAAGTAAATATTTTTTTTTTTCCGTTATTTGTTTAAATTATTCGAATAAATAATTTATTAGTTGTTAATTAATTTAGTAACTAAAAATTTTCTGTTTCTTTTTTATAATTTACCTTTATTTATTATATTACTTATTTTATTTATTGAATAAATATTTATTTTGAAATAATTTTTATTTTTCAGTTTTTTTCCCTGGTCCTCAAATAAAGGATTTTTGAATGAAATATAATAATATGTCCCAATAACTTTCATTTTAATTTCTCACCAACAGATATATACACTTTTGGTACTTTTGTAAAAACACTGGTAAATTATACCAAAACCGTTGATTGCTTTAGTTTAATAGTTTGTATTGCCTTAATTACCCCAAATATTATATTCACTATGTTTCATAAAATTTCAAACCTAAGTACATTTTCAGTATTTTCAATACCCTCGGTATATTTTAATTATTTCTAATACATCTCTAGTACTTTAAATACCTTCGTATACTTCAATTATTTGAATACATTTTCAGTGCATTAAATACTATCATTATCCTAAATATATTTTAAATATTTCAATAGTCCATTTTTATAAAAAATATATTTTAAATATTGTTCATTATCAGATATTCAATCATGGTGTACATATTTTGGGTAGTTGTTTCAGTGTTTAACGTCAAATGAAAAACTAAATAAAAGCTTGAAAAAACAAATGGCAAAAAATATCTTCAAACAATAAAAATATTCGGTATAGTCGAAGGGCAAAGATCACTAATAAACGTGATTATATACAATGTTAAAAATATACGGCGTGTTTTTACACGCTTTATATAAGCTTCACTTTTTTTTATTTTTTATTTAAAGATAAGCGCATCAACCGCTAGGGTTATTAGCGCTACGTTTAATTTACATTTCATTATAGGTATAGTCATATAGATTGTAACATATTGATTCTTGTTAAAAACAACATGAGGTTCCTAACATTACAAGTTTCGTGTAGTTCTTTTGGTATTTGAAGTTTTGTTCTTGCTTCTTGGAACTTGGGGCAGATTTGAAGTACATGTTTTACAGTTACTGTTGTGTTACACATATCACAAATTGTTTGGTTCTCATGTGCTAGAAGGTAGTCATGTAAAAACTTGGTATGGCCTATACGGAGCCGACAAAGGATAACCTGATGTTTTCTGCTTTTTGGAAGGTATGTCCAGGGTTTTACCGATGTTTTTATTTCGGCTAGTTTCGAACTTGATTGCATCCATTCTCTTTGCCACTCGTTCGTGATCCTACTCTTAATGAAGGTTTTCATATCTGATGGAGTTGTTTTGGTGATTATTCTTGACCCATGTTCATGTATTGCTTCTTTAGCTGCGACATCTGCTTTTTCATTGCCAACGATTCCGATATGAGACGGGATCCATATCATCATCACTTTTTTTCCTAACTCTTCTATCCTATAGAGTTCGTTTTTCATTAATAGTATGATGGGATTGTCTGTATATAACTGCTGTAAACCCTTAAGCGCGCTCAATGAGTTAGTTATAATCAGAAATTCATCAGCAGGATGGTTCTTCAGGTAGATTAATGCTTGTAGTATTGCTACGAGTTCTGCTGTGTAAATGCATGTTGCTTGTGATAGTTTGTATCTTAGTATTTCTTCTGGTGTTACTAGCTGAGCCTACTCCTTGATCTGTTTTTGAGCCGTCTGTATACAGTTTTACATATTTCTTATATAGGGTTAGTTTTTGGTTGAATAGGTTTAGGAAAATTTGGGAGTAAGTATCATTTTTTGTGAGAGAGGCTATAGAGGTGTCACAAATAGGGGGTTTGATCAGCCAAGGAGGAGTACTCATTGAATTTGTGAATAGTGGAGGAAGTGTGACCTCTAATTGTTCTGAGTATTTGTTTATTCTTTCATAGAAAGGAGGGGCTGTTCTAGGGTGTCCTGTAAAATTTTGTTTGAACCGGGTTGAAAAGACGTTGTTATATGTAGGATGTGTTGGTTTGGTTGCAATGGAAATGGCATAAGAGAGGCTTAGAAATTGCCTACGGTATCTAAGAGGAGTTTCGTTTGCTTCGCAGTGCAGGCTTTCTGTTGGGCTTGTATGATGGGCCCCTAATGCTATTCGGAGCGCTGTATTTTGGATAACTTCTAGTTTTTTTATTAAGGATTCACTTGCCGAGCATATGCTATCGATCCGTAGTCGATTTTGGACCTAATCAGGGATCTGTAGATTCGAATAAGTGTTGTTGTGTCAGCACCCCATGTTGTATGGGATAACTTCCTCAGTAAGTTTATACCTCCCTGGCTTCACTTGTATGTTTGTAACCGTATGTTTGTTTGTAACCGACTCCTTTGGGCGCGATTTTGACCCACTTCCAGACGTACGAATAATTTGAAATTTGGCAGGTGTACATAATTCCAGTGACAATGCATTAAGGAATTCTTATTTGAAAAAAAAACAATATGGCTCCAATATGGCGTACGAGTTTTGTGATTATGGTCCGATTCGCTTCAAAATTGGTATCTGAGGGTTCTCGTGGTCAGAGATTATGATTCTTCTGTCAAAACTGAAAAATTCAAGATGGCGGATCCAAAATGGTAGACGAGTTTTGTGATTATGGTCCGATTCTATTCAAAATTGGTATGTGTGGGTTTTTGGGGTCCAATATTATGATTCTTTTCTAAAAATCGAAAAATTCTAGACGGCGGCTCCAAAATGGCGGACGAGTTTTGTGATTATGGTCCAATTCTATTCAAAATTGGTATGTGGAGGTTTTTGGGGTCGGAGATTATGGTTATTTTGTCAAAATCGAAGGATTCAAGATGGCGGCTCTAAAACGGCTGACGAGTTTTGTAATTATGGTCCGATTCTATTCAAAATTGGGGAATAATAGTTAAAAAAATTAAATAATAATAATAATAGTTTGAAAACTGAAAAACACGCTTTAATAGAAAACAAAACTAAAAAGTTGAAAATAAATGATAGTTTAAAAACCAAAGAACACACTTTAATAGAAAACTAAACTAAAAAGTAGAAAATAATTTTCAAATGAGTTTGAAATAAGAATACAGTGATTACCAACAAATTTATTTCATCGTAAAAAAGCGTGGGGTGCTTTTTAAGATATTTTCATAATGATTCTACTTTTACCAATATCTTTCCATGAAATATTAACAACAATTGACACCAAGCACCCCACGCTTTTTTACGATGAAATAAATTTGTGGTTAATCACTGTATTTTTATTTCAAACTCATTTAAAATTATTTTCTACTTTTTAGTTCAGTTTTCTATTAAAGTATGTTCTTAAGTTTTCAAACTATCGTTTATTTATTAGTAGTATTACAGTAGTTGTATAACAATACGTAATTTCATTTTATTTGTGTATTACGTTCATTCTTTATTTATATTTAGTAAATAACTTGTAGGTTGCCCACCCTGTACTAATGCAAACTCGTGACGCAAACTTGTGATACACTTTTGGAATCAGCTCACAAGGTAACTCCAGAAATTTAAAAAAATTAGTTGTTTCTTTTGAAAAAATCGTTGATGACGTCATTTCTGGAAGGTTGGTCACCCTGCATATTAAATTATTATTTTAAAAAACAGGCAATTAAAATGAAAAATCATCCTGCTTCGGGAATTTTTAATAATATTGTTTATTTACCCAATAATGAATTTATGCGTTACTTTATTGTCGCACTGTATAAAAGAAACGGATAGCGGGATAATGATATAATGAAAAACGGGATAAAGGGAAACCGAATAAGGGGATAACGGAAACGGGGTAACAGGATACGAGATAACAGGATAACGGGATAACGGAAAGCGGGCATAGGCTTGTAGACCAGGTCGATAATTTTTAAAACCAACAAAAATTATAGTAGAATGAAACTCGTTAAAAAAGGAAGAGAATATAACAAAAATAAAAGGAAAAATAATTTACGGGCGATCTGAGGTCGGGAAGTGGAAGGGGGTGAGTTTTTAAGGGTAAAAAACGGTTTATCTCGATTTCCGGCAAAACTACAAGTCCTATGGAAAAAAGTTGAATGGCAAAGTTTTACGTAATAAAAAGATCTACAACTCTGGTATGGACACTTTTTTCACATTATCTCAAAATGTATGTAAAAAATTCAAATAACCAAGTTTTTGGTTTTTTATTTTTACCTTTTACAAAAAAAAAAATTTACGAAATTCGGTGAAAACTTACTTTTTCATGTCCCAAACACACTGTAATTTTTTTTATTTAAAATATTAATTTTTTCACCTTATTTTGACTTAATATCGAAAAAGCACCCTAATTTTCAATCAGAAATTCTCCCGTCAAAATATCAGGTTTTTCAAAAAAGTCGGTGGGCTTTCTGTTCGTTGAAATCTATACTTTCTGATAGTGTGAAAAAAATATATTACTATTGTAAATGTTCTCAGAAAATGCAAAGAAATAACAGGTAGTAAGGCCTAGACCCTCCTAGCCCCTTCCCCACTTCTCTATGAAATACCTTTTGATGGGCTAAACTTTTCCGTAGATCACTCAGGTATATAAGTTATCTTAAAATAGCAATAAATGGGCATCTACGCATATAATTCAAAGAAGATTCTACAACTTTCTCAAAATATTGTAGATGTCTTATTAAATTCGGATTTGAGTTTTTTTCGTTTCTTTGCATTTTCTGTCATGGGTAATGTACTTTTTTTTATACCATCAGAAAGTAGAGATTTCAACGAACAAAAAGCCCACCGACTTTTTTAAAAAGCTGATATTTTGACGGGAGAATTTTCGATTAAAAATTAGGTGCTTTTTCGATATTAAGTCAAAATAAGGTGAAAAAAAATATTTTAAATCAAAAAAATTACAGTGTGTTTGGAACATAAAAAAGGAGGTTTTCCCCAAATTTCGTGAAAAAAAAAATTGTTGTAGAATATAAAAATAAAAAACCAAAAACTTGGTTATTTGAATTTTTCACATAAATTTTGAGGTTATGTGTGAAAAGTTTGGATATAATAGTTGTAGATCTTTTCATTACCTACAACTTTGCCATTGAAGTTTTTCCCATAGGACTTGTAGTTTTGCCGGAAATCGAGATAAACCGTTTTTTACCCTTAAAAACTCACCCCCTTCCACTTCCCGACCTCAGATCGCACGTAAATAATTTTTCCTTTCATTTTTGTCATATTCTCTTCCTTCTCCAATGAGTTTCATCCTACTATTATTTTTTTCACTATTCAAAGGCTTCAGCACTGGTCTATTGATTGAACAAGGAAAAAATTACACGCGGACGAAGTCATAGGTACCAGCTAGTGGGTGATTAAAAAAAATATTACTAACCACAACATCGAAGAAGCTTATGCAAATGCGGATGTCATCATATTCATAGTTCGTTCATGTTCACGAAGAATCACATCAAAATTACTTGATCTAGGAAGCGTCGTTACGCGTCGTATTATTTTTTCACTCCACACGTGTTTCCGACGTTCCGCTGGTGAGGACGCAGCGATTCTCTTCAACTCCGAAAACGAACTAGCGAAGGTGATTCAGATTTCGCCTTCTTCCATGATATCGGCGGCGATTCCCGCGACATGGAGACGGTCTGACAGACTCTTTGGCGAAATTCCGATCGGATTTGATTCTTTCGAACAGAGTCAAGGTGACAGGTGGTTATTGCGTCGTGTTCTCCTTTATGTGAAAAGATTATTCCTTAGGCCAGGTAAAGTGTTTGCAAAATCAATAAAACACATTTTTTCACACCGAAATGTTTTTTTTTTACACGCTTTATATTAGCTTCACTTGTATGTTTGTTTGTTTGTAACCGACTCCTTTGGGCGCGATTTTGACCCACTTCCAGACGTCCGAATGATTTGAAATTTGGCAGGTGTACATAATTCCTGTGACAATGCATTAAGAAATTTTTGTGTGGAAAAAAAAACAAAATGGCGGCTCCAATATGGCGTACGAGTTTTGTAATTATGGTCCGATTCGCTTCAAAATTGGTATCTGAGGGATTATGTGGTCGGAGATTATGATTCTTTTGTCAAAATTGGAAAATTCAAAATGGCGGCTCCAATATGGCGTACGAGTTTTGTTATTATGGTCCAATTCGCTTCAAAATTGGTATCTGAGGGTTTCCGCGGTCGGAGATTATGATTCTTTTGTCAAAATTGGAAAATTCAAAATGGCGGCTCCAATATGGCGTACGAGTTTTGTATTATGGTCCGATTCGCTTCAAAATTGGTATCTGAGGGTTTTGGGGTCGGAGATTATGATTCTTTTGTCAAAATTGGAAAATTCAAAATGGCGGCTCCAAATGGGACGAGTTTTGTATTATGGTCCATTCTATTCAAAATTGGTATGTGGGGGTTTTGGGGGTCAGAGATTACGATTACCTAATCTGATAAGATTATTCCATTCTTTAATTTGCAAAAAAATCATAAAAATAATAGTTTAGAAAAAAATAAAAAAACACGCTTTCATAACTAAACCACAGTAAAAAGTAGGAAATAAATAATAGTTTGAAAAAACTAAAAAACATGCTTTTATAGAAAACCAGATTTAAAAAAATGAAAATAAGAAAAAAAATATTTATTTAAAAAAAAGCGTGGGGTGCATGGTATCAATAATTATATAGTACATTACACAACTAGGGCAGTAAAGTGAGAAATGTCTCAGATCACAGGTAATTGTTGGCGAGGCGATACCATGCTTTTTTTAAATAAAATACACTTTTTTTCTTATTTTCTATTTTTTTAGTCTGGTTTTCTATAAAAGCGTGTTTTTTAGTTTTTTTAAACTATTATTTTTTCCAAGGAGATTCAAGTATCTCCAATCAGAGTTGCACGAAGTGTATGTGTTGATTATTTTTAACATTGGATTTTTTATAGGTACTTGGCATTTTCCATTGAGGAGAAGCAATTTGCGATATGTAAGATATAATTAAGGATGTTTATGACTGTAATAAAAATACATGGCCGCTTATATTTGTTTTACAAACGAGTACAGTCATTGAATCAAACCAAAAAAATATTGAAGAATAGACTGTCTAGTTACTTGAATAAGTATGAACTGTAGTCTGTATGCAATTCGGCTTCAGGGAAGGCAAATCAACTCAGGATGCTATAGTAGAATTGAGAAATGGTATTTATGGTGCTTTGGATGAAGGTAAACATTGCCTTGCTGTGTTTGTAGATCTTACGAAGACATTTGATACCGTAAGTCACAAAATATTATTGACAACACTTGAAAATATTGGAGTAGGTATGAGAAATTCTCCTCAATTTGGGTTACTGCAGCAAATGCAAGTTTAAACTTTATGATTATGAGTTTAATTTATACATTTTTCAAACTTTGTGTTTATACTTTGTGAAGAGTACTTGATTGAATTGTTTTTAAGTTTTTTTGACATGTTTTTTGGGTAACCTTCCACAGTCTGAAAATGAAAATATAATCAGGGAAATCTATACAAGTGCAGAAAGAAGAAAATTGAAAGAAACGACCTGTATTCTTCTTTCCAATAACAACTGCTTTTCAACAAATTCTGTTGAAATGGATCATACATGGTTACCTCTACTCAGAGAGGAAGTGAGATATGGTAGAATGCTAATAAACTGATCTGAACAACACCCCATATATCAAATGAGCAATACGCCACTCTCAAACTTTTTAGGCAGAGCTCAATTGACATCCGTCAAATGAAAAAGCGAAAAAGACTCTGCGAGAAAAAATCCAAATTATTAAAACAATTAAAGGAGATTTAGAAGATTTTGAGAACGGGGGCAGATATAGTCCCCGAAACGTCTTTTTTATAGGCAAATTCAGGAAACGGCAAGTTATTGACAAATTGAATCATTTTTCTATAAGAAATATAATTTGGTGAACGCAATAACTTATCGGGGTGAACTAATTAGTTTGCCCTTTCTGCACTTGTACAGATTTTCCTGATTGTATTTTCATTTTCAGACTGTGGAAGGTTACCCAAAAAACATGTCAAGAAACGTTGTTCCTCTGCAAAAAAAACACATTCATTCAATGTTTTTAAGTTATTTACGATTAATATTTTTTGTCAATTCAGGGTAGGTACAACAAAAATAAATCATAATTTTGAGATATTTATCTGTATCAATTATTTACAGAATTTATCAGTAGCTATGAAGAAGGCGGGTTTTGTACTCACTTGTCTGAATTCCTCAGAGAGTGCACCTAATAAATCATTTATTTTTGTTCCAAGAGATTCAACTAAGTACAAGATAATCTTGGTTTCAAG
This sequence comes from Gonioctena quinquepunctata, assembly GCA_018342105.1. NCBI lineage: Eukaryota > Metazoa > Arthropoda > Insecta > Coleoptera > Chrysomelidae > Gonioctena > Gonioctena quinquepunctata. Next base: position 1,077,110 of record JAFIRS010000042.1, on the reverse strand, counting down.
CAGTAGGACTTGAAGTTGAGAGAACTGCAAATGAAGTACTGTTGTGAAGATCATTCTAATGTAAGTAATATTAGAGGAAAGTGACCAAATATGGAATAGTATCCATAATATGGAATACCCCCATTTTTCTCAAATGCAAACTCACACACGCAATAAACAGTGATTTTCTGTCTCTTTCTACTCCCATTTACGCGTACAAGTTGTAGCATGTCAGTCGAGCCAGCCCTTTCGTCGTAGTGACAGTGTTTTGTTTTATCGCTGCCGCATAACTTTCTAAAGTACGTGAAAAATAATTATTTTTCGTACAGAAAGTGCACACAGTATTGTTTTTATAACTTTTAGAGACCCTTTAGATGTTCTTTAGTATGTTTTAGCGGTATTAGATAGTATTACTTTCTGAAATATAAATATGTGAATATCAGTTTGAAATAGTTGGAAAATCCAAATATGGACGGATCACAGTGTCCAATTATGGACTATTCCATAATTGGATACTGTGACGTATCAGCTGACTTAATGACTTTGTTAATTTTTTTTTTTTTCGGGTTTTATCAGAATGGCGGGCGTCAATTGGAAAACGAAGCGAAAAGAATGGAATTCAGAGCATATGGTAGAAGCTATAAAATTAGTACGAGAAAAAAAATGGGTTATTTGAAAGCTGCAAAACACTTCGATGTGCCAAGATCTACCTTGTTTCGTTTATGTCAGAAAAACGAATTTTCTCCAGAAGAAGCCGCAGCTACTACACTCGGAAGGAAAACTGTCTTAGGGACAACCCTTGAAAATCTTTTGGTAGACTACATTTTGACGATGGAGAGCAAATTTCATGGCTTGACGAGAAATGATGTTCGAAGAATGGCGTACATGTTAGCAAGTCGTAATCAGTTGAAAAATCCATTTGGTGCGACTGGCATGGCTGGAAAAAAATGGCTTAAATTATTTTTGAAACGCCATAAGGACAAGCTTTCAGTGAGAAGACCAACTGGCACGTCTTTTGCTAGAGCCTTTGGATTTAGCAAAGAAAAAGTAGACTCTTTCTTTGATCTCCTCGAAGACGTCTATCTATCTATTTAGGATTAGTGTCTCCGTATGACATCAGTCCCGTACCAAACAAGAAAAGGAAACCTTCTAATAGAGGAAGAAAAGCATCTTTTGCAGCAGTCATCACGTCGTCACCGTATAAGAATGACCTTATAGACAAAAACAGGAGAAAAGAAGAAAAAGAAAATAAATTAGCAAAAAACAAGAATAAAAAACAGGATGAGAAGAAATCAAAAGGAAAAAAACCAAAAGAAAAGACTAAGCCTATGTCTGATTCAGATGATGAGGAGGTGATGCTGTTTGATACACAGCGAACCCGATGCCTTGATAGGATGTACAGCTCCAGACTCTGAAGATTCGGAGTGTATTTTCTGTGGTATGCTGTTTTCGAATGACACTCATGGGAAAACATGGATCAAGTGCCTCATGTGTGGGCTCTGGGCACATAATGATTGCGCTGGGCCAGAGTTTGATACCTGGATTTGCGATTTTTGTAAATAATTTGTGTTCATTTCTTTATTATACCAAAGTTTTCAAAGAGTCTCTTATAAGTTAAGGTTAATTTTTCATAGTGATTATAGTATTCCATATTTGGGGTACCTATTCCATATATAGGTACCTTTATCGTTATTTAGTTTTTGAAAATTTTTCTCACCTCAAACTGAACAAAATAATCTAAAATTGTTACAAACTTAAGTGCAAATATATGATTGTTAATAATTACCACAAAAAGTATTTTATTTATAAAATTTGTGAAAGTTATGCCTGAAAATCAAAACGGTATTCCATATTTGGTCACTTTCCTCTATTGAGTGAACATATTACCAATAGTTTTGTTTAGTTGAAAGAAGATTCAATAGATTTTTCGTTTTATAAAAGAACTCGAAAGGCTCCAATAGTGGCATGTACCTCATTTATTTCCAAATATTTGCCGTACAAACACATATTTTCTCACAACTTGAGACAGAAGTAGAAAAAACATCTTACAGTGAAAACGAAGTAGAAATTTGCATTCCTCAGTTGATGCAGGAAGGAACAGAAAATTCAACGGGAGCTCCCGTCCTCGGATCACAAACCCTCGATCCAAAACTTTATACTCAGCATCTGGCAATCCACTTGGACTCATGCAATATCCAAACTCCGAGAAACCAATGAAATAGTCAACAAAAAGTTATCATTACCCACGAGAAGGAGAGACCAAGTCGTTATTAACCGTCTCCGGTTAGGACATACGCTCCTAACTCACCAACATATGATGAATAAGGATCCATGCCCCATCTGTCACAACTGTACCACACAAATCACAGTTAAACACATCCTGGTAGAATGCCCATTATACAACGAAGAAAGGAGTTCAAACAACCTAGGAGTCAACATCAAATCTATCCTCAACAACGATCTACAGAAAGTGCTGAAGTTTCTAAAAGACATCAATATATATTGTAAAATCTGATTTCTAATCAACCTGTGTTTGTTTCCCCCTGCTAATAACTCTTGGCAGTTGATGCGGGGTCATTTTTGTTGAAATAAAAAAAAAATTCAACGGAAAGTGAGGAAGCTGTACCGTCTTGGTGACAACCTAAAGTCGAAAATGTGGAAGAATCATTAATGGAAACAAGTATATCTGAAAATACAAGTGCTTCTTCACAGTTACACTCCACAACTACAGAAGAATCTCAAGTAATTAGTGATTCAAGCGAAAACTATGAAAAAATATTGATTTCAAGAATTTAAATTAGAAGCGAGAGATTCTAGCTGTTGAAATGCATCCCCAATTTTATTTAGGTTTGACGAGTGATGTTTATCATTTAGTAAAGACCATTCACAATAATGAACATATTTCAGAGAAAGATATTTTAATTGTATTGGAAAAAATTAGACTGGGAGACTCTTAGTTGGTCTTAGTTGTTCATATGTGAGTAGAGTTTTTGCAAATAATATTAAAGAAATAGGTATAAAAAGATAAGAATTGAAAAACCTTCCAATCCTGATCACCAGGCAAGACTTGGTCGCAATATAAGAACTGTAACACTATTAGATATTTAATATCATCGATACCCTATGGCTTAATAAATCTTATTTCTGAGGGATATGGAGCTCGAGCCAAAGATTCAGTTATAGTTGAAGACTGCGGTTACTTGGATAAGCTTCCGCCTTCTTCAGCAGTATTAACCGATATTGAACTTAATTAGACCAGCCAGCGTATCTGCAAATGAACAACTAAGTGAAAAGGAAGTACGGGAAAGTAGAAATATTTCTGCTCTCCGAATTCATGTAGAAAGAGTAATACGTAGAATTAGAGAATTCGCTCTATTATCGCCACATTCTGATATTGATATTGATTTTATTGGGCATTTAAATGCATGTGTGACAATAGCATGTGGTTTTATAAATTTGCAGCCGGAATTGATAACAATGACATATTAAGTTGTTATATAGTGTATTATTTTAATGAATAATCGTATTCATAATTGATTTACAAGAAAACCAAAAAATTTTCCAATGTTATCTAGTGTACCTAGTTTGTGAACTGAACACCAAATACATAAACTGAAAAATTGACATTAGTATACCTTGTCAAAAAAAGACTAAATACTCTCATTGAATCGCCTGTCATTAACAATTAATTTTAAAAAAATTAGGTAAATATTTGTTTGCCAATATTTCGAAAAATCTTTCATTAATTCAGAACACATACACTCATCATATTGAATATATTTAATATACCTACACTTTTTCATTATGCTCAAATTGGGGATCTGCAACTGCAAATACCCTTTAATTATTTTGCACATTTTCATTTGCAGTTGCATTTGTGTTTGATACTTTTCACCAATCACATATTTTTTTTATAAAATTTGAAAGTGATGGTTTTCACTCCTATAATATACCCGTCAGAAGTAGATCGTTTTTATTTCACAAAGTTTTTCTACACATTTTACTACTTCATCTTCAAGCCTCAATCCTCTCTGCATATCGTCCGTTGGCAAAAATTTTCTGTTGTACATCTACTTGCTTCAAAAATTTTTGAAGCGGTAATTCTACCAAATCTTAGTTCATGCCATTCACTAGTTTTAGATTGATATTTCGTTGTTTCAGCTGCGGCAATACAATCACTTTTGTTCATTTTTTGAGAACAGTACCTAAAAATGTGTTGGCAGTTCGATCATTGATATTTTCTCTTTCACTAACCTCACAAAACTTTTCTAAACAATGTGCGAATTTGTAGTTAAGATTTTTTTTGTAGAGACCATTTCTATGAGTTTTATAAATGTTTTGCTGAATCCTACTTTGGACAATTCTAACTTCTTCCAGTAATATAAAACCTCAGTTGTAGATGGTTCTTCACTTCTTCGATGAAACCCAAATAAAAAGGCAATAACATGTTTACACCCTCCTTTTGCAGCTGCACAATCTTGTCAAACATGTTCATCGATTTAATTATAATTTTCGGCTATTATTGCAGAAACTGAATATGCTTTTGCATGCCCTTTATCTTCAGGAGTTATTTTCCCTTTTACTGTGCATGTATCACCATCACGTTTTAATTGGACGTACCCAATAGCAAAATCTCCATAAGACTGCCTTGATGATCTAAAAATAATTTAAAAAAAAATAATGATGTCTTGCAATGTACACCAGGTTTTATAGAAATTAACAAGAATAATAATTAAAATTGTTTTTAAGGATTGGTAAGTTTTATGATTTTAAGATATTTTGTAATTTTTCTGAAATTTTTTCATATTACCAAAACTTCATCCTTTACCTGATATGTTTTTGCCCTCATGATTCAACGATTACAAATTACATATTTTCTATAAAATAATTTGTAATAATCTCAGTTGTAACTCGAGGAAGATCACTCGAATCTGCGTTCGTGAAAGCTGCTTCAACTTCAACTGCCATTCCTAAAAATATTCTAGGATGATCACAATGTATCGAGTTAAAATAATGTATACTTACGAAGATAATAAAATTATGTACACTTTATGTTTATGTAATTTAAAAATCAAACTGTTCTTAGCAAAAAACAATCCAAGGCAAAATATAAATTTTAGTACAAGCCAAATGTAAACATAACCCTTAAAAACTTAGTTATCTTCCTTTATTTCTTGGTCGTTGCTTCCTTTGCGGTGCATGGGACGTCATGGAACAGAAATAAGCAGAATGGCACGTTTCTAACCTGATCATAATATATCCATCTTTGTTCACCTTATCAACGTAACGAATTTGTTGTCCTTTATTATCTATGAAATCTGCAGTCGATATTGCAAATGGTGAAATAAAAATAAAGCACTTCAAATTTTAAATCTCCATATTCACTTTTCTTATTTAAGTATTTGAATTTTTTCATGTTTTTTTGAGGTTCAAACGATTATTTTGAAATGCGACGTTTTCAAGATATTTCATTAAAAATACTTCATTATCGACTGAAGGAGAATCCCCCATTGCCTAAATCTATATAGAAATTTCATTCGCAAGCAATGCGTAAAAATAAATAATAATTTCAGTGACTTTGAAACAGTTGGATGTGGGGTACTGTATTAGATTCATTGCTCTTCTCAATTTATGTGAACGACCTATTCTCAATCCACAGTAAAGGAAAAATCATTAGTTTTGTAGATGATACCGCCATTTTTTATAAAGAAGAGAGCTGGGATACATTGAAACTTGTTGAAAATGAATTATCTCTTATACAAGATTTGTTTTATTACTACGAAGCTCTGGAAGGGACAACCAAAATAAAATTTTCGCTATTTCAAAAATTTCGACTTATAACTCAGAATTTTACACCAAAATTCCGACTTATAACTCGGAATTTTAAACTTCCGAGTTATAACTCGGAATTTTTTAAAATTCCGACTTATAAGTCGAAATTTTAGAATTCCGACTTGTAACTCGGAATTTCAAAATTCCGACTTATAACTCGGAATTTTAAAATTCCGACTTATAACTCGGAATTTTACACCAAAATTCCGACTTGTAACTCGGAATTTTAAAATTCCGACTTATAACTCGGAATTTTACATTCAAAATTCCGACTTATAACTCGGAATTTTAAAATTTCGACTTATAAGTCGGAATTTTGAAGCAAAATTCTGAGTTATAACTCGGAAGTTTAAAATTCCGAGTTATAAGTCGGAATTTTAGAAATAGCGAAAATTGTATTTTGGGTGTCCCTTCCAGAGCTTCGTATATTACAAACTGCTTCCCATAAATATTATTTTCGCCGTTGATGAAAACACCTTTCCGGATTTTCATTAATGGGAAACCTGAAATCATTCAAAAACATTTTCTTGAACTGATGGTATTAAAAAATTTGAAGTATCCAAGTGATCGGTTGTACGAAGAAGCAGAAGTATTAGACTTATAAATAAAATTAAAGTTAAAAAAAACAAAAAACACGCTTTATAAGCGTGTTGTTTAGTTTTTTCAAACTATAATTTTATTTTTAACTTTTTAGTCCATATTGCTATAGACTAAAAAATACCACGGGAGGAAAATTCTTCGATTGATTCATCCACATGAGATGGAAGTTATTAATAACTGAATGTTCGCGAATATGCTGAGAACCAGTGCATTCGCATTAGAATTGTAAATTATGCTGAGAACAGCCTCAGTGCATTGACCATATTTTACTAGTAGCCACACCTCCTGGCTTCATCATCAGGTCAGCTCCAAGATACCAAATTATAGTATTGTCATCCAAATTACATACCAAGTTTAATTTCGATACTAAAATTGGAAAAAGGTTAAAATTGCGTGTTAAAATAGCAATAAGGCAATATAATTGCAAAAGTAAATTTGTTGAACAAACACATACTTACCACACTAGGGAACACAAACAGTATCATTGTCCTCGTATATACAGGATGAGTCAGAATAAGACTGACAAACTCCGACTACAGATTCATCACCTCATTTCAAGGTGAAAAATTGCTATCAAGGTATATCCTAAAATGCATCCCCTCTGAGATACATAGTGTCGAGAGTACGAAAAAAAATTAAGATTCAATTTGTTTTCTCCAAAATTCCTGAAGGAAGAAATTTGAAACTTATTACACTAATCAAGGTTTATCAACGTGCTGATTTGAAGTTATAATTTTTTATTTCCGTAAACCAGTTGCGTAGTTACGATGGTATGTGGTCATATGTTCCTTCATATTTTCTTGGGACGAGTGAATGGACAAATGAGCGTTTGACATCAGTTCGGCTCATCTAAGATGTATAAAAACCATGGTGCTTGCACTTATACCTGTAGAAGTTTGGGATCGACTTGGCGACACTTGGCCTACTTGATAATAGAGATCACTAGCGTGTCAGATGGCGCCAATTTCATTTTAGTTTCAATTCAGTAACGGTATATTTATTTCCTCAGATTTCTTCTTGAGGCGAACTGTTCGCGGGTTCTTATTCTAGCTTTGTTATTGGTTGAAAAGAGACATCTGTCAAACTTCACCAATAGCAAAGCTAGAATTAGAAGCCCCCGAACATTGCACAAAGAAAGCACTGTCGTGTTGTTTTTCGTATTTTGTACGATTTGAATTTGAGGTTAACTGCATTTTGACAGACGGAGAATTGGAAATGAAATTGTCATTGAATTGCAGAAAATATAAAATTCAATGCATACAATATAATGAACTATAAAAATACCATTATTAGTCAATTCGTCAAGATTTGTTCTTGCTTTTGGTACTAAATACAGGCGAAAATTCGAATCTGCGGCTTTATACTGTACACACAAAATGCAAATGTGGCCCATTCTACTAAAAGTATCCTTACACACTACACTACCTGAAAATGAACAATTCCTCACGCACTAATGAACTGATGAACGAGTGGTTTTTTTAAAGAACAAGCTCAGGAATAAGCTAAGCAAGATTTCATATCAAAGAGATGGAAAACGCATAGATACCGACAAAACACTGAAAATAATTTCATATAAGATGCTGCAGATGTCAGAAATCAAGTTCTGACATTAAGCGAGAATATAGACAAACATTTTTGGACAGCGCCATCTACCACAGAGAGAGAAGCTCTGTTGAAGTAACAGGTGGTGTCCCCTCAAAAATCTAAACAATATCGAATCAGTTCATTCACCAGGGTTTTTAGACATCTTAGGCTCATCGATACTCAACCTAAAAGTCATAACATTCCATGTGCCTAAAAGTGGAGGTTTCTGAGATAATTTAGAAAAACTGAAGATATGTCCTCAGTAGAGACATAATTTCCTATGTGCAATAATCGCTTAATGCTAATTTCTTACAACATATCGGAATATGTGTCAACCTCCTGAAATTTTTTTTAATGTTGGGAGAATCGGAAACATAGTACGGGTGAGTCAGAATGAGACCGATAACTCCATTTTGTCATTCATCATATTATTTGATCGAATATCGATGTCGTGGATTCACTGATATGTTACCATACTTTCTTGCATATGATTGTTCTGAAAGATCAACTGACAAACAAACCCAACCTCTAATTCATAATACTCCACTTAGATAAGAGTTAAGGTCTGAAATAATTTTTGCGAAAAACTGAAGATAAGTACTCCTAATTTGTTGAAATTTATGTTGGAGAATCATTATCAAAGACATTTATGGGTAAATATAAAGTTACACTACACATGCACTCTGAATATGGGGAAAATACTTTTCTTACGTGTTTTTGCGGCGATTTCATACCTTTCCCGAGTTGAAGCACTTAACAATTAACCTCATTTTCAAGCACTGTTTTCTCGCACAAAAATCACTCAAAATGCCTCCTTCTTACCAGCATGAACAATACACCCTAAATCACTTATTTTCGGCACAACTTTGCACAAAATATCGTCGTTTTTATCGAAAAAATCCTCCTTCTTACACAGTTCCGAATAAACAATTTTCGTTCTTTTGACAGAAGACTTTGCCTTATTTTTCATGTTGGTAATAAATGAATCACCGCCCACAACAATTCCACACATAAATGATATTGCTCACATTTGAATTCGAAAAGTTGGCGGTGATTCATTTATCACCAACATGAAAAATAAGGCAAAGTTACTAAATTCCATCTGTCAAAGTATGACATCTCTTTATTTGGAACTGTGTAAGAAGGTTGATTTTTTCGATAAAAACGACAATATTTCGTGCAAAGTTGTGTCAAAAATGAGTGATTTAGGGTGTATTGTTTATGCTGGTTAAAAGAAGGAGGCATTTTGAGTGATTTTTGTGCGAGAAAACGGTACTTGAAAATGAGGTCATTTTTTTGTAAGTGCTGTAACTTGGGAACGGTATGAGACCGTTGCATTTTCCTTCCGGATTCGTGTTCAGGAGGCAAAAACACGCAAGAGAAGTATTTTCCCCATATTCAGAGTGCATGTGTAGTGTAACTTTAGATTTGCCCATTTCAGATTGAATTATCTAGGAAAATATTATCTAATCAACATGTTTTCGATGAAGAAAAACAGTTATTGTGTATTTATATCTACTTAAATGATTCCTTTCGAATCGTGTTAACTAGTTGCAAAGTCGAGCCTTTCATGCTAGTTTGTGTGCTAGTACACCACTGATCAACGCATAAAACATACACCAAATTTGGAACTAAAAAGAAACGTAGCCTTAGCCATGAGACATAATTGACAGTAACCCAAAACAGTTTGTATCATTTTAAAGTCATCTGTCATCAATTCAATCGTTTCAAAATGGATTATTCATTTGAAGAATATACAGATATGCATTTCGTTTATGGTGGAACAGGAGGAAATGCCAGGGCCGCTGCTGAATTATATTAACATAGGTATCCAAACAGACATCATCCACATGTCACTACTTTCATAGCGGTGCATCGACGATTGAAGGAAGTGGGGTTCTTTTAATTCAGTAAACACCATTGTGGTGCGAATAGAACAAGAAGAGATAATGTTACTGAAGAACAAATTCTTGAACGATTAGCAGCAGATCCTGGTACCAACACTAGGGCTATATCGTTTAGGTTACAAATGTCACAATAAACAGTAAGTCGGGGAGCACGTGAACAACTATTGTATCCATTTCGCCCTAGATGCTGGTGATGGCCCTAGATGCTGGTGATTATGGCCCTCATAGATTTTTTTGTGATTGGTTTTTGAGGATGTATGAAGGAGCAAACGACTTTCCTAGATATGTTCGATTCACGTATGAGGCATGTTTCACAAGAAATGGATATTTCAATAGTAGGAACAGCCATTTATGAGTATGAACAAAATCCGCATGGAATGCTTCGAAAAGACTACCAACAAAAGTTTTCAGTGATTATTTGGGTGGGAATTATCAAAAATCGTATCGTTGGACCATATCTTCTTCTTCCCCGTTTGAATGGGCAGAACTGCCGAGTATTTCTTGAACATGTTTTACCTGGGCTACTTGAAGACCTACCTCTATTGGTTCGTCAAAGAATGTGGTTTCAATATGACGGAGCACGGACCCATTTCCAACGAATCGTTCGTCAATTTCTTGATCAATCATTCCATGATCGGTGGATAGGTAGACGTGGTCCCATACATTGGCCTGCACGTTCTCCGGATTTAACTCCTCTAGACTTTTTTTCTGGGGATACCTCAAATCCCTAGTGTATGAAACACCTGTAGAATCTGTGGAAGATTTAACGGCAAGAATTTTAGCAGCATGTACGTTAATACAGGGTACACCAGGAATATTCCAAAGCGTGCGACAGTCGATGATAGGGAGATGCCAATTGTGTATTAAACAAAATGGTGGTCCACTCGAACATTTGCTTCAATGCCTTGTTTGTTTCTATGTAGTGTATCCACTAAACCGTTTCTATCATTTAAGTAGATATTATTACACAATAATTATTTTTCTTCATCAAAAACATGTTGATTGGATAATATTTTCCTATATAATTCAATCAGAAATGGCTTTGATAATGATACTCCAACATAAACCTCAACAAATTAGGAGTACTTATCTTCAGTTTTTCCCGAAAATTATTTCAGACCTTAACTCTTATCTAAATAGAGTATTATGAATTTGAGGTTGGGTTTGTTTGTCAGTTGATCTGCCAAAACAATCATATGCAAGAAAGTATGGTAACATATCAGTGAATCCGCGACATCGATTCGATCAAATAATATGATGAATGAAAAAATGGAGTTATCGGTCTCATTCTGACTCACCCGTACTATGTTTCCGATTGTCCCAACATTAAAAAATGTTCAGGAAGTTGACACATATTCCGATATGTTGTAAGAATTAGCATTATGCGATTATTGCACATGGAAAGATATGTCTCTACTAAGGACATATCTTCAGTTTTTCTCAATTATCTCAGAAACCTCCACTTTCAGGCACATGGAATGTTATGACTTTCAGGTTGAGTATCAAACGCTCATTTGTCCATTCACTTGTCCCAAGAAAATATGAAGGAACATACGACCACATATTATCGTAACTACGCCACTGGTTTACGAAAATAAAAAATTATAACTTCAAATTAGCACGGTGATAAACCTTGATTAGTGTACCAAGTTTGAGATTTTTTCCTTCAGGAACTTTGGAGAAAGCAAATTAAATCTTAAATTTTTTTTTGTATTTTCGACACCCCGTATCTCAGAGGGGATGCATTTTAGGACATACCTTGATAGCAACTTTTCACCTCGAAATGAGGTGAGGAATCGGTAGTCGGAGTTTGTCGGTCTCATTCTGACTCACCCTGTATAAATCTATTGGACAGAGAAGTTTTTGAGATCTAGGTTCAAAGTTATATAATATCTCACCAAAGAATATTTAAGAGAGTCAATCCATTCTTAGATTTATAAAAAAGTTGAAACATTATATAAAAAATACTCCCTCAGAAATAATTCACAACTGGATGAATTAAATCAGGTTTATGTAATACTAAGATAATAGTTTCTAATGTAAAATTGTTCATTTTATCATGTCAAGAGTGAAAATAATTCTACTACTGAGAACTGTCTCTTTAAATAGTCCTCTATTTATTATTCCGATATTCATAAAAGATGTGTGCGTGTAGCTATTGTAGAATACACAGACTCACAATGAAAGTGTATTATTGAGCTGATTCACCTTTTATTATGCGTTTTTAATTTATTTTCATAGTTATAAGAAAACCCAGATACCGTTGGACATGTATTGATTACGAGATATATTCTGCTAAAAATACATCCAAAAACATGTGTGTGGAGGCTTATATTTTCAGAGGCTTTTCACAACATCGGCTGACAATTTGATTAATATAATCTTCCGACTTCTGACATGGAACCTGCTGATTTCTCGAAACATGTACCGCAGGTCTAGTTTTTTTCTAGATTTTCTTCGAAACACACTAGAAGTTCTGATATATGATATGAACAGCACTATCATTAGTCTGCCAATTTTTTTGTTTTGCCTTTGACTGTTTTGATTAACTCATATTTTTGTGACGACCGGTTTTTCGACGCTTTGAAAACTTTCACAATCATACCTTTATTGAAAAACGGCAATGAGCAATCACTTGATGATGATTTTTGATTTTCTATCTGAAGACTTTAGTTTTCGTACACCAAGGAAATATTGTCATTGGTCCAGTCTAATGCGAATATAACACGAGATATAAAAACTACAATGCGCGCTGTGAAAAAAAGTGGGGCAGACAAGTTGTATTTACATAACAGCCAAATATTTCAATAAACTAGCTGCCAATCTCCAAAATGTGGACAAATCATTCAAAAAATTCAAAATTAAGTTTGAAAGATTGAAGATTTGTCCATGACATTATTTCATAAGAGAGTTGAAGATTTAGGAAACATGGAGATAAAAATGGATTTACAAACTTGGTCATTTGTTTCTCGAACTGAAGTGAATCAATCATATCGCTAGTAAGATAAACCGATAGTGATAATTTCATCGATATATAAATCAGGCTTTCTCCTTTTTCTTTCTTTTTCCGTTATATCCATGAATCACATACTTGAAGTTGATCTTCGGATAAACTACTTCGTGATGTTACCAGTTTATTCGGAACAAAGTAGGAAATGTAGAACGTGAAGATTTTCAATAATTTATGGGTAATTGATTCGAAAAAAATAATCTGTTCATTTCTATGAATGAGAATGGTCGATTGATTTGTTGAAAATATAAACAGGATGTTCATAAAATCAGATGTGGAATCATCTGCGACTGAAAGATAAACTTTAGTCACTATCTTCCATCGTCAAGATAACCTCTTGTGGGGTATTCATGTATTCAATGTCCAGCGTGGCTTTAGCCGGGGAAGTAGTTGTTTTCTGTTAGACATTCACAAAAAATAACTTCATTTTAATCGTGGATTTTTCAATTTACAAAAAAATCTTTCTATCAATATTCAATTGAGAATGTTTCCCTTTTCAACGAGAATGGTCGATTTGAGAATGACTGAGTTGGTCATCGATAATATTTTCAGTGTTATGCAATAGTCCCTGCAAGAATATATCTTTTGCAAATCACATTAAACTCTGGTAGCTGTTTTTCGAAGCTTGAAAGTAGAGTTCCAGCACCCTGCCTTACCCCAGAACTAAATACCATACTGTAGCAAGGTTTAGAAATGGGCAAACTGAAGAATTTTGATAGGATTTTTTCACCTATTTTTTCAAATATTTTTGGAGGTAAAACTACTGAACTTTATATTGAATTTTTGGTGTGTTCTGACCATTTCTAGAAGAATAACCAGACATTTTATGTTTCTACATGGTCAATGTTTTCATTGTTTGATGATTTGAAATACCATATTGTAAGTTTTGCTGCAATTGAGTGCAAGGATATTTGCTACATACCATTCTGAAATATTTGTCATCAAGTTATGAGCAGCATATCTTATTGAGTTTAAATTGTGACTTTCACAAAGTATACTTGAATCGTCTGCGATCATTGTGGAAAATTTCCTTGGAAAATTCGCTAATTGAACTCTGGGGAACTCCTCTCCTGCTTGAAGGTAATTCCAATTTGTCACAATCGTTATGATATATATATATATATATATATATGTATGTAGGCATGAAAGAGGCAAAATTGTGGCATATTAGACAAATCATTAAATTAAATTAAAGAAAAAACAATCCTCGAGCGGGATTCGAACCCACGAGCTCTAAATATCTAGTCAGATGCTCCAACCAACTGAGACGCCCGAATATGTGAATCGCTTTTTCCCATAATTTAATGTTACTGTTACGAAGGTAGAAAAGATCTCGAGTACTCCTCAGTGGCCATCAATACCAATTAACCTTTCACTCCAACATCACCATCGACGTGATAGTTCCAATCGGAGGTCAGGAAGGTGATCTCCAACCACTGATAAGATTTTGGCAAATATATAATATAAAGTGAAAAATTGAGCCTGTGAAAATTACGTGAAAGGAAAAATTATGGCATATCAGACAAATCATTGAATTAAATTAAAGAAAAAACCTACCCTCAAGCGGGATTCGAACCCATGACCTCTAAATTTCTAGTCTGACTAGGAAATTATAAAGTTGAAATTTGTTGTCGATGAAATCGCTTCAAAACGCAATATAAAGGTAGGTACTTCGACTTCCGCCATATCACTGTGGATTAAAACTCCATAGAATTAGTGTGGGCGCAAGAAAAAGGGTTTGAAATGAGAAACGTTTAAAACCTCTTGCAAGACCCATTAAAAACAGTGAATTACGAAAAATGGAGTAAGTGCATCGAACATGTGATTGGAATATTAGAATAATTAATATCTCAATTATCTGCCTATCCCTATAATTATAATAATGTATAATTATTATTATACTCATTATTCTAATAAACTACCTGTAGTTACGCCGCTGTCACATACATTTCATTCAGAAACTCCTCTTTATATTGCTATGCAAATTGAAGTGACCCTAATTTAGGACCAATTCGGGGTATGTACGTCTTAAATAACTGAAATACGGAATTTTTAAAAACTATCGTTGCAAGTTTACAATACAACCTTTGGGTTGTCCAGCCTGTTAAATGGGTTCTGTCATTGCAAATTTGCATTTTATCACTCTCAGAGATAGGGGAAGTACATTGAAGAGTCATGTATACCACCCACTTCAGATATTTCAGAAACATCAGCTCAAAATCATTTATGAAAAAAAAGATCATTTTCATTGAATGATTTTTTTCTGAAATCTAAGGTGTTGGTCATTAATCAGCTATATTATTCCCGAGCTGTTGATAGATATCACAGAAAAAATAGTTCACATATCCTCACAACACTCCACAAAAGCACTCACAACTAATACCACTAACGCAGAAAGCGATTTGTTGAATACATTTTATTATTATATTATTTTACGGGATGGGGCACCATATGCAACGGGGTCTCTGGATGCCAAACTGAAAAATGTTTTGGAAATCTGCCCATTTCAATGTACAGGGTGATATGATATACTCCAACATACAACCAAATAGAGTGAGAAAATAAAAAAAATATGTCTCGAAGTAATCATATTTTTTCATTAAACTCATTTCCTATGGCTTCAACTGATCTGTTGTAACGAGAAGGATTCGCCGTTGTATCCAAATGACTTAGAGTAGGTACTAGCATCAAAGCTGGTGGTGCTGAAATAGTTATTTATGTAATAAGGTTCATAAAGACGATCATTATGGTACAATCGTGTGCCATAATGATTGTTTATGATTCGTATTACATACAAAAATTTTTCTGATGGCATTTATATTAATACATTTTCAAAAAATTAAAAACTGCATTTTTGACATGTAACAATGACAACTATTTTTTAAGGAGTAAGTATATGTGTAGTTTCAAATATTAGTAGGTTAGTGAGCTGTGCTTTGCCATTTCCTTGACAACGTCAGGTTGTAACGGCAATATTTATTTATCTGCTGTCGAACACAATCGTCACGTAGAATTGAATATAATTTAAATAATTATGAGTGATTCTGAAACTGGTAGTTTACCTTCTGATTTGGAAGAAATGACGCGAAATATCGTGGACTCCCTTTTGCGGGAAAAATCACGGAGTGTATATGAAATAGCGGATGGAAAAGCAATACTGTTGCTGAAGGTTACATCAAAAATTCGAAAGAGCTAAAGAAAAAAATATCAGAAGCAATTTATAGTGCCAACAACCAAACAGGATTACAAGTTTAGCGAAAAGCATCAACTACTGATGTAAAAACTCTAGAATCCATTGGAATTGATATTGCAAATTGTAGTAATTGCTCTTTTACCATTTATAACAAATAGTTTTGTACTTAGTTATGCATTTTGAATAAACTTTTTTTATCTCACCATCACATGTTTTTCATATAGAATTTCGTTATGGGACTAAGTACCATAATGAGCTTCCTTATGTCATCAAAATTGAGTGACATTACGTTGTCATTATGACATGCCATCAGATAATAGTATATTAAAGTATAAGTGGATAAAAAGGGCTTTAAAACACGCGCGATTTTTCGAGCACGACGGCGCAGCCGGAGTGCTCGAAATAGAGCAAGTGTTTTTAAGACCAGTTATCCACGAATACTTTACGTTATTTTTTTTTATTGGTGCACTTTGAAATCATATATACTGGTATTATTACTACAAAAATAGAAATAAGAACTAATAATGCAAGAAGGTTGAATTCGTGATGTGACATCAGTATACCTTTGTTCATGGAAATGAGAAAACAGATATTCATTTGCAATTTGTTATGAAAGATTTGTTGTCGCCAGAGCTCAAAATGAATTATTCCAATACCAATTTTTGAATAGGGAATCGCGTTAATACCGCGAAAATCCAGTGATATATATAAAGAATATGAAAGTTCATCAAATGGATGAGTGCACATATAAATGAACGAATTGTTAGTAATATTTATTTGACGTTACAGGTACTCCTGTCAGATCAATAATCAAAATTTGTCATTTAGACTTCACGTTTCTCGATTTGTTGATGTTGTCATGGTAACTTTAAAAAACGCGCGTTTTATAAAGTTCGATTTAAACACGCTGAGGCGTGCTTTAAATGGGTAAAAAGGGGCATCAATAAAAAAAAAACTTTTTTTATTGGTGCCTTTTTTCACCCATTTAAAGCACGCCTCAGCGTGTATAAATCGAACTTTAAAAAACGCGCATTTTTTAAAGGTAACCATGACAAATCGAGGAACGTGAAGTCTAAATGACAAATTTTTGATTATTGATCTGACAGGAGTCACTTGTAACGTCAAATAAAATATTACTCACAATCGTTCATTTTTTGCTCCTCCATCCATTTGATGAACTTTTCATATTCTTTTATATATATATATCACTGGATTTTCGCGGTATTAACCGCGATTCTGCCTCACTATTCAAAAAATCGATATTAGAATAATTCATTTTTGAGCTCTGGTGACAACAAATATTGATCTTTGGTAACAAATTGCAAATGAATGTTTTTCTCATTTCCATGACATTTCTATTTTTTGTAGTAATAATACCAGTATATATGATTTCAAAGTGCACCAATAAAAAAAAATTACGTAAAGTATTCGTGGATAACTGGTCTTAAAAACACTTGCTCTATTTCGAGCACTCCGGCTGCGCCGTCGTGCTCGAAAAATCGCGCGTGTTTTAAAGCCCTTTTTATCCACTTATACTTTAATATACTATTTGTTCTAGTTGCAATACAAAATATGTAAAATAAAAAATACACTCAACAAGACACTGCCCCATATGTGACAATCACATGAGAGTATTCTTGCAACGTTAACAGTGTCATTCTGAACATTATCATACCACGGAATAAATTTAAAAACGAATTAATCTACAAAGTAATCGATAACCAACTGAAATTATGATATGAATGATATATCACTTTGCTAAAGTAATAAATGCTTCACAGTTTTACAGACTCGAGAGCGCATCGTTGAAGGTTTCAATGCGGAAAATTTTAATAAATCACCTCTGGCTACTATAAAGTCTTGCAGAGGCTCTCATACATGTAAGATGAGTAAAGCAATTCATTTTCCGAATGATGGTATACATCACTTTGGGTTACGAATGAAAGTTATTTTGAATTTTACAGGATGTTGAAAAAACGTGACAAATCAACGTTCTACTTTTATATAAGGTACAATATAACGAACTCTTACCATTCTCGAGTATTTTTTCATTACTTGGTTCAATTAGAGAACGAAAATACATTTTTGAGATATTGATTTCAATATTTCCCGTTTGCCAACATACAGTATGTTGGAAAATCCTTGTTTTTTCCATAATATCAATCACCAGCTACAGCTTTATTATTTTGAATAGGATATCCAATATTGTTTTATTATCGATGTAGATTCATCAGATTTGTGTGCTTATTATTTATAATATAGATATATATATATATATATATATATATATATATTGAGATATTTTCTCGGGTTTCTGTCCCCTTCTGTGTCTTTATATATATATATATATATATATATATATATATATATATATCGTATATATATATATATATAAACAAAACTAGGGATATTGGGGAAAGCAGCAATGAAAAAGTAAACTCTTTAAGGTTTATCCAAGCTTTCGGAAATGTTTATTTCCATCATCAGGGAAACTACAATAGATGAAAAAACCAATAGTAATACATGTTCAAGTGCGAAACATTATGCTACTTACAATTTTGTGAGATTGGTTTCAATGATGTTAAACATATTCATCTAACATAGTGATACAAAAGAACAAAACGTATATCAAGGAATAAAACGAAATTCAAAGTTAATACAACCACATTAGCATTGTTTAAAATTATATAAATATGTACTCTATGTGGTGTGACTGACAGGTTAGGAATAAATCCCGCAATTATATTCAAGCCAACCTAACCTGTCAGTTTCACTTGTCACACCACGTAGAGAATAAATTTATATTTATATAATTTTAAACAATGCTAATGTGGTTATATTAACTTTGAACTTCGTTTTATTCCTTGATCTACGTTTTTTTCTTCTGTTAGATGAATATGTTTAACATCATTGAAACCAACCTCAACAAAGTTGTAAGTAGCATAATGTTTCGCACTTGGATATGTATTACTATTGGTTTCTTCATCTATTGTAGTCTCCCTGATGATGGAAGTAAACATTTCCGAAAGGTGGGAAAAACCTTAAAGAGTTTACTTTTTCATTGCTGCTTACCCCAATATCTCTAGTTTTGAACCTAACTAATCAGCACATATATATATATATATATATATATATATATATATATATATATATATATATTTAATTATAACAAATTGTTTTAATTTTACCCCTCGTTGGTCGACATTTCGTTGTGAAATATTGTTATGAAAAACAATTGTTGCTATTTCACCCACAAATATTTTCACCCTGTATAAATATTTTTGATTTCGAAAAATATTTGTATTTTTTTTTGATATACTTCTAATAATTGTTATGATTTGGTAAGATAATTTATTGTTATGATTTGATATGATAATTATTTTCGCTCCGCGTTGGGAATCCAAGTTGATGTTATACTATGATAGTTATTTTTGCCATTACTTTTGATGTCAATTTGTTATGATTAGGTAGAATGTAATAATTTCTATTTATATTTATGTTTTGTAAAATTACTTCTTCCACCCAATACCATAACAATTTTATTGAATGTATATGTGAAAATTTTATTATTTTAACTCTTTGTAATTCCTTTTCTTACCACGACTAGACTCAGTTGGAAACGCCTTCGCCTCAGCAGTCGGTACTGGCAACAGAGCCACTGCCTGTCTTGATGTCATTCGAACTATTTCAGTTCAGTGTTTATCGCTGAGATATTAGCATATCATTGTGGAAAGTAAACCAAAAATTATGAAAAATAATTATTTCCTTCATTCAGGAAAACTTATATTAACCTGGCCTGCGATAGATAACTTATAACTATGAGTAATTGACAAATTTTCATAGAATAATGAAAAACAGTGATGGATATTGTAAATATAACCTCACTTTTTTCTTTTGAGTTGGAAGCCTTCTTTTATAGTTCAATACCATATTATATGAAGTTCTTCAGATATACGAGTTACTTTGTAAAGTGATTCAGTTTGTGATGTGCACTAAAAGAGTTTATACCTGGAGCTGTAATGTGGCTGATGCATTACCTTTTTTTTTTTTTATGTTCTGGTTCCCACGAAAAGGGATATCCTGTAATGTTCAGAGAACATCGTGGGAACCTAGGGAAAGAAGGTAGGAGTTGGTGTTCTTCTTAAATTTCTGAAGGTTGTATGCCTCGGGGAACACCTCCCTAGGCAATGAGTTCCAAAGCCTCGCTGTTCGTTGGATGAACGAGTCTTTGGAAAGTGATGTTCTGCAGGTCTCCAAAGTGAGCACGAAGGGGTGTGATGACTGAACTTGACGGGTTAATCTCGAAGAGACTGCCAAAGCAGGAACGATTGTTGATATTTCAGAAGAGCATCGCCCATGAAAATATCTATAAAATAGAGACAAATCGCCAACTTTTCTACGGTGTTCCAGACAAGTGAGCGAGTTTGTAAGCGAGGCATCACCGACGAGACGAATTGCCCTTTTTTGGACAGAATCCAATAGCCTCAGGATATGTTTAGGTGCCGCACTCCAAATATGGGAACAGTATTCCAGGACAGGTCGGATCTGTGCCTTATAGATCATAAGCAGCTGGGTGGGGGTGAAATAGCTCTTGGCACGAAACAGAAAACCAAGTTTTTGGGATGCACTTTTGGCAATGGACCTCACGTGATTTTCCCAGGAAAGGTTATTGCCATAATCTGAATTCCTGTTTCATCCACTCCTCTCAGGAACTCTCCATTGCAAAGGAACCTCCAAAATCCCCGAAATATGCTTGGACAAGTTTTCATGTGGAGAACAAAAAAGGGTATCTTCTTTTATCCTTATATATTTTGTGTCGAAATTATCCAGTGTTTGAATTGGTTTGTTATTGTAGGAAAAACTACCTTGTCATTAATGAAAATCCTGAATTTCTTTCTCTCAAATTCTGTACGTGGCTTCTTTCTAAAAAATTTTTCAATCTTCTCCTCGCTTTGTTTTTTCTTCTCTTGGATACCATTTCTGTTTTGTCCATCTTATTTAATTTTAAAATTTTTTTTCGCACTTTACTTTTTTGTTTTTTTCCACAATTTCAAATCTTTTATCTCACCATCTCTCTTCCCTGATTGGCTATTTTCATCAAGAGGTTTCTTGTTCTCCCATTGGCTATTTTAGTTAGATACAATTTCATATACTGTATGTTTCAACCATATAATTTTGTTGATCACATTTAATCCAGAATAATTTTGTAAATCTAGACTTTTTGTTGTATTTCAAACCATTATATGTTGTAATCTTTTTTAAAAATGCAAGAAAATTATTGCATTCTAGTATTTGCATAACTTCACCTATCAATATTATACAGAGACTTCATGAAGGAAATATAATCTCAAAAAAATGTAAAACAATATCTCATGAACTACGAACTATTAAATTACTATTATTTTTGTGAATATTTTAAGAAATTATTTCTTTTTTACCTTTAAAATATATTACTGGTCCTTCCTAACATAACAATATATATATATATATATATATATATATATATATATATTATATATATATAATATATATATATATATATATATATATACATATATAATATATATATATCAAAATCACACTTGAGTATTAAAAAAAAATCCACAGAACTTCTTCTGGAAATCATAAACCTATCACAGTGGCACAGACGAAGGTTTGAGTTTCAGAACAAACAACCGTTTTTCAAAATTTCATAGTTCACTCAGAAACATGGTCAGTGAGCAATATTGAGGGGTATCCGGCGATAATTACAAGAGATTATATAATTGAGCAGTTTGAAAATTCATGTGAAATACATCATGATTGTAACGAAGGATTAACTACATCGATTAGTATGTGATATTAGAATAATGTTAAATTACTTGAGGGATTCGAGGACATTGGTAATGCAGGTTTTCTCTAGGTTTTACTGCATTTTCAATCCGAATGTGCGCCACTGAGAATTATAATGAGCCTCTCCAGTATTTGACATATGTTGAAAATATTACAACCTTTTAGATGCCAACTCGGAGATTATTAACTCTAATAGGTATAATACTATCCATTTCCATTTCTAGCGATCAAACCCCAACTGTAAAGGCTCTCTAAAATATTTCTGGTTAATTAATTTTTCAGTTCGTTATTGGTTTCCATTTGAGGAGAGTTGTAAAAGTCTTATTTGTTGGAATATTATTCTGAACTCTATTGAGTTGTTTTGGTAATTTTATATTATAATTCAACTGAATCATTTATTTATTACAAAGAAAGTTCGGGAGTTTTAAGAAATTAATAGAGAATCTAATACAGTGGAAGTGCTCCCGTGTTCCAGATTATCTGTTCCAGATATGATCTCTCAAAATTTCGACTTTTTTTCTCAAAATTTTGACTTTTTTTCTCAAAATTTTGAGATTTTTTTTCAAAATTTCGACTTTTTTTCTCAACATTTTGAGATTTTTTCTCGAAATTTCGACTTCCTAAGATACACAACCGGAGCCAACATAATTATAGGGAGACAAATCAGTATTTCATTTGTAGACACTGAAGCTTCTTTTGGTAGAACACCTGTAGCTCATACTTGTAGTTGTTCTTCAATATTACCTAGTAATTATGAATCCTATCCCGACTTCAGGAATGAATTTCAATGTGTTTTGAACTCAAATGTGTGGGTAAT
Organism: Gonioctena quinquepunctata; assembly: GCA_018342105.1. Taxonomy (NCBI): domain Eukaryota; kingdom Metazoa; phylum Arthropoda; class Insecta; order Coleoptera; family Chrysomelidae; genus Gonioctena; species Gonioctena quinquepunctata. Next base: position 1,054,356 of record JAFIRS010000042.1, on the reverse strand, counting down.
GGACATAGTGTAGCTAAACTTGTTTCAATAATTATTTCGTTTCTGGTTCAGTTTTTCAGATAATTTTCATTTTTTGTTTAATATTCAGTCGATTTTGATGAAAGCAAAGGCTGAAGAAACATGAAATGGAGTTTTGTTTTTGTTTATAATTGGAAAACGATACCTGATTAGAAGGTTTTGATTGCAATATCAATCTATCAATCCTGTGGAGTTATTTTTATTTTTTATTATTAGTCAGAATGTTTTGTTTTTATTGATAACTAGGTTTGCCATTTACATACAGTGTGACCCGTTTTGATTAGAATCCCTCATAAAAATCATACCTGATTAGTAGGTTCTGATTGCAATATCAATCCTGTGGAGTTATTTTTATTTTTTGTTACTATTCAGAATGTTTTGTTTTTGTTGGTATAAGTTTCAATAAAATGTGTACTTCGATAACTAGTAGTTTTCCATTTACATACAGTGTGACCCGTTTTGATTAGAATCCCTCATAAAAATCATACCTGATTAGTAGGTTCTGATTGCAATATCAATCCTGTGGAGTTATTTTTATTTTTTGTTAGTAGTCAGAATGTTTTGTTTTTGTTGGTATAAGTTTCAACAAAATGTGTACTTCGATAATTAGTAGTTTGCCATTTACATACAGTGTGGCCCGTTTTGATTAGAATCCCTCATAAATATCATACCTGATTAGTAGGTTTTGATTGCAATATCAATCTATCAATCCTGTGGAGTTATTTTTATTCTTTATTACTAGTCAGAATGTTTTGTTTTTATTGGTATAAGTTTTAATAAAAAGAGTACTTTGATAACTAGTAGTTTGCCATTTACATACAAGTGTGACCCATTTTGATTAGAGTCTTTTATATCTCAGATATGATATTGCTTACTGAGTACGATAGTGGAATCAATATTTTGTTAACGCTTTTAATATCTATTGAAATGTGTCTATACTACTCAACAAAATATTGGCCCAATTCGAATGTTTTTTGAGATGCGCCACGATTGTTCTCATAGGGCATATATATTCAATTAATTCCGATTTGAGTATCAAAAAATACGATAGCCAAATCGAATATGGGCTTGTGTACACTTTTATTACAAATTTGAATTAATGTCTCTTACACTATCAAACATTTGTACTTTCAATGATATTTGTTCACAGTTGGAACTGTACTCGTACAGATCATCTACTTTTGTGTCTAGCAAATATACATTAAGACAGAGATATAATACTGGCAACAAGGCCCAAGCAGCGAACCGAGTCAAAAATGCCGATGGTGCTGGAGCATCGAGTAATTGGGGTGTCGAATGACATACACGAAACTGCATAATTTGTGTACCAGGATATACTCTGGATATCTCAAAAATAAAGCTATAATGAAAAAACCTTAAAACAGGCCAATAAAAAATACAGGATATCGCAGTGCGATTTCGATAATGGTATTCCGTATTTTTTAAATAAGTGGGTCATTCTATTTATTATTTCCAAGGGGTTGTTAATAGGGCAATTCATACACATTTCAATGGTACGTCAAATAATGCTCCTTGTACTAGAAAACGCCCCTTCAAAAAATTTCACGTTGTAGCTTTATTTTCTGAGAAATTCAGGATTCAGGGCGGATTTATTCAAAAAATGACCTTGTATATTATTTACAAAATACACATTTGTATAGTTACACAAATACATTGAATGTATTCATCCGGAAAGTGCATTTTTTTCCTACTTCTAGAATGGACTCTAATTATATATTTGAAGTCGATTCTAAATCAAAACTGAGTATTTAGAAATAACTGTATACAACCACTAATTAATAATTAAACATAGATTCGATTAAAAAAATTATACAGATCTAAAGTTGTGCTCTAACCACTTCATTGGAAAATGACGGTCCACAAATTATTGAGAAGAATAATTTTTTTCTACCATTTTTCCGTGGAATCGATTACGGAGTTAGAATATGACATAATTCTTCCGTTTGATGATAATTATGTAGTTATTTTGAGCCAAAATGACATTCAACCAAGAAGTTTATGTTCATCTGGTTGAAATGAAATGAGAATTTTTAGATCATATATCGTATTTTACTATTTTTATATTGGCAAAAATAGGAAGGCTACAGAAAAATACCAATAAATTCGCTGTTCAGAAATATTTATATTCCATGATTGATATATAAAAATGAGTCTATGAATAACTCAAATTATAGGTACACTTAAGTAACTAGAATAACTCTTCAAATAAGTTTACAATAGGCGGTTTATCTCTTCTCTCAATGCTAAGTATAATTCAACATGGATCATTCTGCAAACTGAAACTTTTTTCTTCGATTATGATTTTGTATAAATTATAAACATCTTCATCACAAGGATATTCTATATATTTACATTCTTCTTTACATATTTGAGTATCATCTTGGGAGATTGGATATGAATAGTCTCTTGTACCATACAACTCAGGCAGCTCGAACATAATGAAGGGTCTTCCTTTAGGGGCAACAGGCGTTTTTTTTCCTGTGATGCGATGAGTATTCCATTCGAAACATACTTGATCAAGGTCCCGCTAAAATTTGTCACAAACATTTTCATTTGATCATCCTATGGAAATTAAATTGGAAAATTGTTTCCCTTTTTATGTCTAAATAAAATAACCTGACATGAAAAAACAGTATTCAGAAAGTAAGCAGTTCGTAATTCAGTGATTAGGTACATGAAGTCTTTCCAAATGTACCTATATTGTTACGCGAATTATTTTTCTGTAATTCACGTTAACTTATAATGATTGAATGAATATATTTTCTTATAATAATAAAATATATCTAGTTGAATCACCTATCAATTTGAGGTTTCTCTAAGTACTTTCAGAAGCATTGTTCCGCAGGTCAATTGCTATTGAAATGTCTTCTGTCATCTGAATACTATGAAATATGCCACTAAATCATGTGTATTCAACAATATGTACTACTAAACGAAAACGCATAAATTATGTTAAGTTGCATTTGACAAAAAAATTCTAATATAATGTGAACTCATCATGGGTACTTGCACAAAAAAATACTCCAAGAGTATTTAGAACTTCCTCACCTGAATGATATCCATGAAAACAAACTGAACTAATGACTTATCGATGAAAGAGCCATTGAAATGTCCATTGTCCTTGAGACTCAGAAACAAATTCATCCAAAACTGTGCTGTATGTTTCCTCAATATATTCCACCAAGACTCTATTCTCTGATTTGCTGTGCTCCTTCCATAAATGATTATTGCTCCCAAGTTGCGGTCACCGAAGAAATTCTGCATTTGTTCGACATAACCATTTTCGGTACCATATCTGTTCGAATCATTTTGGGGCAGCCCCCTAAGGATTCGACTGTTTTCATGAAATAACGTATTACGGCTGGGTCATTATTGGTGAATGCAGCTTTAAGCATAAAACATTCGTGAAAGTCAAAATTTTGAGAAAAAAAGTCAAAATTTTGAGAAAAAAAGTCAAAATTTTGAGATAAAAAGTCAAAATTTTGAGAAAAAAAGTCGAAATTTTGGGAAAAAATTTCAAAATTTTGAGAAAAAAAGTCAAGATTTTGAGAAAAAATTTAAAAGTTGAGAAAAGAAATCAAAGTTTTGAGAAAAAAAGTCGACATTTTGAGAAAAAATCTCAAAATTTTGAGAAAAAAAGCCGAAATTTTGAGAAAAAATCTCAAAATTTTGAGAAAAAAAGTTTCAAGATTTCAATAAAAAAATATATCGGTAGGAAGGTTAATAGGAGTCATTACGTGTAGATCAAACGGACTCGTTATTACGAGGTCACCGGAAAAAGTAATTTCGATAAATGTTTTTTGAAACTAAAAATTATTGCTTGTTACAATCTTTCTCACCTTCCTTTGATCCTATGTGGTTTTCTATGATAGAACCCATTTCTCATAATGGGTTTCAGTGGGTGTACCTTTCGTTAAGCTACCCTTGGGAGTAACTGTATCTATCATTCAAATGCACAGTTATTTGGATGATTTCGGTCTGGTTATCTTTGAGCATTCATCTTCGACGCCAAAAATTAATTATCATCTTCAAAACTCCATTTATCTGCTCATAAATTCCTAATAATACATAATGGTATTAATAATTCCGTCAACATGTTAGATAAATGCGGTATCAAAATATCAAAAACGCTTTGGATTCGATAAAACAATTTGAAATGTGATCTAATTTTCAAAAAATGCCTATAACTAAAAAAAATGACTATAGAGAACCCCTGAAATGGAAGATAAATATTTGTTATACCTTGTTGAGGGTTCTACTTAAAACAACAGGAGTATCCTTGGTTGATATTATGAAAACACATTGATTTTTTTACATTCTGAATAATGAAAAAAGAAAGTTGTGGCATAATGGACAGATCATTAAATTAAAGAAAAAAAGGATTCTCAAGTAGGAGTCGAACCCACGACCTTATGTTTTCTAGACAAATAATCTAACCACTGAGCTATCGAGGACATAATAATCGACACATACTCGCGAATACTTTACCTCCATAATTTAATGTGCATCTTGGAATGAATCGAAAATCGAACGTACTTATCAATGGCCGTCGAGACTCGATACCTATTCACTCCAACATCATCGTCAATTAACGATTTCAGTAGAAGATCTAGGAAGATGATCTCCAACCATTGATAAGATTTAGCCAAATATATAATGTGAAAGTAGGAAATTATTGTCCGAAAGAAATCATGAAAAAAGGAAGTTGTGGCATAATGGAGAGATCATTAAATTGAAGAAAAAAAGGATCTTCAAGTGGGAGTTGAACCCACGACCTTATGTTTTCTAGACATATACTCTAACCACTGAGCTATCGAGGACATAGGAATCGACACACTTTCGCGAATACTTTACCTCCATAATTTAATGTGCATGTTGGAATGAATCGAAAATCGAACGTACTTATCAATGGCCGTCGAGACTCGATACCTATTCACTACAACATCATCGTTGATTGACGATTTCAGTAGAAGATCTAGGAAGATGATCTCCAACCATTGATAAGATTTAGCCAAATATATAATGTGAAAGTGGGAAATTATTGTCCGAAAGAAATCATGAAAAAAGGAAGTTGTGGCATAATGGAGAGATCATTAAATTAAAGAAAAAAGCATCCTCAAGTGGGAGTCGAACCCACGACCTTATGTTTCCTAGACATATACTCTAACCACTGAGCTATCGAGGACATAGGAATCGACACACTCTCGCGAATACTTCACCTCCATAATTTAATGTGCATGTTGGAATGAATCTAAAATCGAACGTACTTATCAATGGCCGTCGAGACTCGATACCTATTCACTCCAACATCATCGTTGATTGACGATTTCAGTAGAAGATCTAGGAAGATAATCTCCAACCACTGATACGATTTAGCCAAATATATAATGTGAAAGTGGGAAATTATTGTCCGAGAGAAATCATAAAAAAGGAAGTTGTGGCATACTGGACAGATCATTGAATTAAAGAAAAAAAGCATCCTCAAGTGGGAGTCCATCATACCACAACTTTCTTTTTTCATGATATCTCTCGGATAATAATTTCCCACTTTCACATTCTGTTGAGAACCTGGTAATATTAAAATGAATAGCCCAAAGTATTTTCCATTTATGGTAAAATTTTCCCAACTTGAGTTTGATCAATTTCAATGTTATATTGATTCTAATTAAACCCAACATTTCAAAATAATATAAATTAGTCAAGAACGAGAGTTAGGTACGGAGTAGTACCCGAAGTAACCCACCTCTCTTGTTGCCGTTTGAGAAGAATGACTGGTACGTTGTTTAGTATATATATGTTTGGCAGCTACCAATGGTGAACGCTCTTAGTGAATTTGTAAAAATGGAAACTATTGTTTATTGTTATATGATCCAATATCCAACCAAAATCAAATCAGAGCTGGATTCTACTCTGAGGAAGTCCGCTCTTTCGTTTACAACAGTGAAATATTGGGTGGCAGAATTGAAACGAGGCCGTATGAGCTGCCAAGATGAACAGACGCAGTGCTCGACCAAATGAGCTGATTATGTCAGAAATGGTGAAAAAATTCGACAAAATGGTATTGAATGATCGTCGACTGAGAGTGCGCGACCTAACAGACATGGTAGGCATTGCAAAAAGTCCTCTACATCGCATATTGACTGAAAATTTGGATGAGAAAGCTGTGCTAAAGATGGGTACCGAAATTACTTACAATGGAACAGAAACAGCGTCGTGACACACACTTTTCTGATACACTCCATAGTCCTTACCACTTGTAGCCCCTATCGATATACATATATTGATGTGAAACATTTTCGGAAAAAAAAGTGAGCTGTCGGGGGACCCCCCTCAGTAACGAAGGTCCTTTACACGGCTTGCGGTAGGTGTTGACTGGTAGAAATCGTCACGTAATACCAAGCAATACTATGCCTATACCCTTTTTCCAACCTCATCCGCTACAGTAAAAGGCATTTCATTCCTGATAATACTATTCGTTATATTATATCAAATTGATGTGCCACATATTCAATGTAAATCCCGAACAGCATATATTCATTGCATACTCTGCAATTGCTTACAGTATTATTGTCTGGGGACAAGGACGTGAAATTCAAAGAGTGTTTGTATTGCAAAAAAGGATAATACGATTTATATTTGATCTACCTTTTCAAACTTCGTGTCGCAACATATTTAGAGACAAGAAAATTCTAACGGTGACTTCTATTTATCTCTTGAAATTACTGAGCAATACTTATCGGACCCAACATAAATTAACAAAAAATATTGATATACACAAGCATGATACGAGAAACAAAATGATTTATTGCTCAAAAAAGCAAACCACAATTTCTATAAAAAATCACTCCCTATCGCTGGGGCTTCTTACTTCAATAGGCTTCCCAGCCACCTGAAAAACAGTCCGACATATGAAGTTTTCAAAGGTAGGTTGAAACATTTTTTAGCAAATAATTGTTTTTATAATTTGGGGGAAGTTGATACTCTCCTCTCCAATAATTGATTGAAATGTTTCTTACGTTTTCATTTTGTATCAATATCATTCTGTCTTCAGTTCTTGGATAGTTTATTTCATTATTTTAATAATAAATAATAATTAGACGTTTATTTCGAAGTTGAATACATTACACTGCAATAGTGCTATATAAATTAAAAAATAAGATAAAAATAAACGTAGTTAGGTCACGAAAAAATAGCTTGTGTGTGATATTAGTACTAGGGTACTTGTAATGTTGATAAAAATATTGATAAAAAGATTATTAAAGACATATGTAAATAGAACAATACTAATGTATAAAAAGTTATATAAATATAAAAACTTGAGAGGTGTCAAGGGACACCCGGATGGAACGAAGTTCCTTTCGATTAATTAGTGAAGGAATTGTAATTTTTTTTTTTTTTAAGTCATAATAATATGTTATATATATATATATATATATGCACTCTGTCTATTCTTTCGTACACGTCATAGATGCGGGACTTTGTAAACACAACAGAGTGTGTGTATATAATATATATATATATATATATATATATATATATATATATATACTCTCTCGACTTCGTAAACACAACAGCGTATAGGTTAGAACACGCACGGCTTGCGAAATACATACGCATTGATATTGTAATATTAAAATATAATTTGCTTTTAAATTTATTGAAGTTATGACGCGTACACTTGCTAAACAAACAATAATGGAGAGATTATAACGCGTATGACTTGGTTAGCACAATAGTAAAGAGAGGTTATAATGCGTACTTGCTAAAAATACATAAGCATTTATTATTGTCTGTATAAAATCTCTACTTACCTAACTCCATCAGCAATATCCGGAACTTGTGCAGAAACACTGTCAGGATTCATTATTGTTATTATTTTTTATTATTTATTATGTACAAAAAACCTGTATACACTCAACAAAAATAATCGTCGCGACACCACACTGTTCAATGTGAAATAGAAAGACGAAACGAAAATAACTGGCTTGCTTTCTATGAGAGAGAGAGACTTATAACCATAGCGAAAGTCTCGTTACAACTTTTGGTCTTAATTTATTCCGTCTAGCCCCCGTTCGCAACGCGCGATAAGGAACTACGTTCCAAAAATAAAAAAAACAAATGTATAAAAAGTTATATAAATATAAAAATAAAAAAACAATAAAAACATATAATGTGACATAAAATCTAAAAGTTATAGACTAAAGTGCGTATATCAGTGCGGGGCTTGGATAGGATATATTTTTTCAGATCTCTCTTGAATCTATTTGGATTCTGCTTGTTTTTTAGTTTGTCTGGTAGTTGGTCATAAAGTTTTTGGCTGATAGATCTGTGGCTTTTTTGGCCGATAGTTTCATTCATAAAAGGGATCTTGTATTTATTTTCCTTATTTCTAGTATTATATTTGTGGTTAATTTTTTGTAGCTCATGTTTTTTGTGGATATTTATGTTGCTGAGATGAAAAAAGAGTTGTACTGGGTCGAATATTCCGATTGTTGGTGAAGTTCATCTGAAGGGTAAGTTCGTTTTTTATTGTATATTATTTTCAGTAGACGTTTTTGGGTTATTGATACTTTATTCATTATTGTCTTATTTGTTGATCCCCATGCTAATATACCATATGTAATATGTGATTGAACGAGGGAAAAGTATAACGTTCTTAAAGATTTTTCATCGAGTATGACTCTTAGTATTTTGAAGCGGTATATCAGGAATTGAATTTTTTTGATCAGGTAGTTTATATGAATATCCCATTTCAAGTTGGAATCTATAAAAATTCCTAGATATTTTATATGGGAGACTGGTTTAATTTCAAATGCATTATCAATATTCAGGTTTTCCGACGGAGGGGAGTTCCTTATATTTGTGTAGATAGGTAGGTAATGAGTTTTATTGAAATTTATTGTCAAGAGTTTATGTGTAAACCAGTTATTAATGATCAGAAAATCTTGTTCCACCTTTGTTTTCAAGGCAGCCCAAGAGTGGTGCTCGTAAAAGACAGCGGTGTCGTCGGCATATTGTTATGAGCACTCCTTATCAAGTATTTTAAATATAGCCCTATGTAAACTGAAACTGAAGAATTCCAATAGAATAAATCAAATTTCGTTCGAAATAAAAAAAACGGTCGCATTAATAGTAAAATTCATATGACAACTCATAAAGTCGATACTTCCTCTATTATTTGTGTCGGCACCTCAATCGAAATTCCAACCATATGTTCAGACATTCATGACTAATAGTACGCCGGGACAGATGAATGACCCGCGGTCTTTTGGAAGCGATAATAGGCTTGGTGATATATCATGGCGGCGTGTCAACTCAAACGGGGTACTCACCGACTCATTAAATATAATTTTATTGTTCTAGGGCGGCATCGTTTGAATACCAACACTATATATATAAGATTCTCCATAGAACTCTCTCTCCTCTCTTCATTCAGAATCCAGTCGTCGATCTAGTCAGTCAGTACAAAGCTAGTTCAGCTTCATTATGAAGCGACTAGAAGTAAAGTTTAATTTCAATTAGCGAAGATGAAGTCTCATCTTCCTACGCGAAATAAGCGTAGACTCCGTAGAGTTTATCTGAAGTAGCAAATTAATCAACCATATGCAGAATCATTGTGAAAGTGTAATTCATCAGAAATCATCTCAGTAATAACTAAATGAAAGGAATTAATATTTATCAAGAAGCTAAATAATCATATTGCAACAAGTGAACGCGTAATATTATTCGGAAATAAAACGGAATAATTAAGTCTTAATTAAACTATTGTGTATTACTTCAGTGGAGGGTAAGAAATCAAACTGTTTATTTGGCAAGGTATATATGTATAGTGTAATAAGAAAATATTTCATTATTGATTTCATAGTAGAAGAAATTATTGATTCAACAAAAGTTAAATTATTATCAATTGTTTAAAATAACTGAAGAACAGTTATTTTAATTGTCAGCTCATATTGTGTCTCATTTTTAATTATTGTTTATTCAATCTCATCTTGACTTTCTATACATTTTCTCAGTAAATTATACCAGGTGTATCAATAGTTGTTTTTATATTTTAGAAAATACATATATATATATATTTATTACAAGTCCTAATTGTATTATTATTTCGAAACGATTTGAGATTGGTCTTTGTACTGTCAAATTAAGTTCCCTCGCTTCATTACATACTGGGAGAAACAAGATCTCAAGCCGCTCTGGGAAATTGTTCCGTTATTGGTCAATAGACTGATAACACTCAGTATGTTATAACAAAAGGTGGACAGGTGTGGTTTTTCAATAAGAACACCCTGTACGTTTTATATCAATATGTAAAGATTTTTCCAGAAGTTGGTAATAGAAACAAATCATTTAGATATATATTAAACAAAATTGGGCCTAAGACAGTGCCTTGTGGTACACCGTATTCAATTTTCTTTAAATCATTTTCGAAATCACCAATTTTTAAACACTGATGTCGACCATCCAGGTAGCTACTGAATATTTTTAATGCGACTCCTCTTATACCAATATTTTAAGTGACTGCAGGAGGAGTGGATGACTGACTGTGTCGAAAGCCTTAGACAGGTCTATGAACACACAAAGACCTGCCTTATTGGTGTCTAGTGCATTATACATTTCTGTTGTTAAGTCTAGTATGGCATCCTGCGTTGATATTCCTTCTGTTATATGCTTCTATGCTCTATTATTTTATTTCTACACCTGTACTGACTCGCCAATCTATTGTATTATAGGAAAAAGGATTTAATAATTTTGAATTTGAATTTCCTTAGTTTCGTTGTTTTCTCCGCTCACCTCTTTGATTGTTTCCCATAAGTGTTTACTATTATTTTTATTTGCGACAATTTTATTCCTGTAGTAGTTGTATTTTATTGTTTTTATTAGTTTTTAACGAATTATAGTGGTTAGAGATCTGAAAAAAAAATTAAAACATGTTTTGGGTAGCGCCTCCCGCCTAATTTCAGGTGACCCTCTTAGAGGAAAACTTGGCTATTGCCGAATGCAATAAACATTCAGCTCGACATTTGAATAAGGTAGAATGTTGATCTGATTGTCTGGTAAATGTACACATTGCAGGCTGCCTGAGATAGATATTGAATTTCAAAGTAAAGAAAACAACTAACCTTGTTATATCCAAACTGGTGATAAAGCCAGATGACTCCATACTCTGCTTTGAGGCACTCATCATAATTATAACAGTCACTTGTAAGAAACAAACAACACAAACAGTATTGAAAAGGGAAACATTCGTAATTGAATATTGTTTTGAAAAATAATATCAAGACCGTTGTAGTGATTCAGATATTCAAAACACATGAACTGAACACGTTGTCAAGCAAGATTCTCGCATGCACGGTTTACAAAGCTATCTACGAACGAAAGTTTGTTAGATTCTACTAGTGTTTTCTGATTGGCTTGTGAATGAAAGATCTTAATTATTAACTAATCAGAAAACAGTACACGATGTGCACGAGAATAAATTTGAACATTATTGTCTTTAAAAAAAATTGCCATTTTATAAAAAAATTATTTATATTATATTGATATATCTAGTACGAGAACGCCCGTACAGTGCTTGGCGACTCCAGAATCCAATCAGAATTGAAATTTACCACTTCATTCGTAAATGCGACGAGTGATTCATCTTGTTTTCTACTCTTCAAAATACGAACGGAATAGCTCGCTGTTTAGTTTTAAGAGCCAGCAAAAGACAAAGACAATAATGTTCAAATTAATTCTCCTGCACATCACGCACTGTGTTCTGAATGGTTGCTAATTAGGATCATTCATTTACCAGCCAATCAGAAAACACTAGTAGAATCTAACAAATTTTCGTTCGTAGACAGCTTTGCAAACCGTGCGTGCAAGAATCTTGCTTGGCAACAGGGATCAGTTCACGTGTTCTGAATGTCAGAATCACTACAATGGTCGTAATATTATTTTTCAAAACAATATTCAATTGCGAATGTTTCCCTTTTCAATACTGTTGTGTTGTTTGTTTCTTACAAGTAACTGTGATGATTATAATAAGTGTCACATAGCAGAGTATGGAGTCCTGAATTCATCACCAGTTTGGATCAAAGGTTAGTTGCTTTTTTCACTTTGAAATTGAATATATATCTCAGGCAGCCTGTAATGTGTACATGTATCACACAATCAGTTCAAAATTCTACATTATTCAAATATCGAGTTAAATGTTCATTGCATTCGGCAATTGTCAAAGTTTTCCTCTGAGTAGGTCACCTTAAATTAGGCGGGTGGCACTACCCAAAATGTTGTCGAATTTTACAAAGACTAAACTTGTTTTCAATTTTTTTCTTCAGATTCTTAACCACTGTAATTCATTATAAAATGGCATTATACACCCGTCATTCACGGGTGTGCATGAGGTTAGATTACACCCTGTATATATATATATATATATATATATATATAATATATATATATATATATATATATATAATCTGTTCTGGGGACCATGATCGGTGGAGATATATCGAAATTTATTGAAAGTCTTGTTGTGATGACGGCACCAATAATTTCTATTGAAATCTAGCTAAAAACATCTCCATCTTGTGACTGGACTAATCCGATCTATGTATGTGTTACGATGGTTTTTATTTAGGTCTTGGTTTAGAAAACGTTGCATCGTAATAATTATCCGATCTGACATTGTAATATGTGTAATTCTCGAGATCAATAAATGTCATTTGGTGATTCATTCGGATCAACCACTATATGATTCATGAATATTTGTATTTCATTATTGCGAGTCGACTGGTTTGACTATTACAAAATATATAGTGGATAGTGGATAACAGGATTGTTGCTGAAATATTTTGGAATCTATTTCTTCCGGATAGGGTAGAGCAACTTTTGAATTTCAATTAAAATACTGTGATGTAGGTAGAAATAATCCTTGGAAGAAATACAATCATTTTCTTCAACTTCAATTTCGGAATTCAACCATTCAATGAAGAAAAAATATATTGTGTTATTAAAGTAAAAGTGAGCTTCCATGTGGCAAGCCATTCAAACTCACATTTATGCCATACAAGTTATTTTTAGTGTCTAATACACTTTCACAGCTAATACACTTCTTCTGTCATCAAAATATGATCAGTAGATATGGCCACCAATTCTCCAATTGTACAGCTACCTGAAACTCTCATCATTATAAAAGCATTTAAAAAAAAATTAAACCGACGAAAGACGACGACGACGACGAAAGCAAATAATAAAATGAACCTTTCTAGTCATAATAACTAAGCTCCTACACTAATGTAAGTAACTAATTTTGAGTCGGCGCCAAACAAACCAGCAAATAAATTACTTAAAGCGTAAAATGAAATAACTAATAAAAAAACTTTTCAAGACAAGCTTTTATTTTGGCCGTGTGCCAAAACGTATAAAATATATTTAAATCATCGCTGACAATGATTGAATTATTTTTTGTTGAATCATTTGGTTTTAAAAAGCTTGTCGCGCAGACTGTTCATAAAAGTAGGTACCTACCAATTAATTTGATTGGGCAGTGATTAGTTGGTAAGTAGAACTTGTCGAAGTATTTGATTTTTACAAAGTATTCATGAGAGTAGATTCCAATTAATTTCATTGGACAATGAATGGTTGGTAGGTAACAACTTGACGAAGTATTAATTCTATTACAATTCGCGCGGCAAGCTTTTTGAAACCGAATAATTCGACAAAAAATTATTAAATCATTGTCAGCGATGACTTAAATTTATTTTATACTTTAAACTTCAAAAAGTTTTTTATTAGTTATTCTATTCTTGCTTTTTAGTTAGTCTTCCCTGTAAGATCTTCGACCCCAAAAACTCCCACACACCAATTTTGAATAAAATCCTACCATAATCACAAAACTCTTCCCTCATCCTGAAGTCGCCATCTTCAATTAATATATTTTGGTCTACAATTCATGATCTTCGACCCCAAAAACTCCCACACACCAATTTTGAATGAAATCCTGACCATAATCAGAAATCTCGTCCCCCATCTTGGGGTCGCAATCTTAAATTCATAAATTTTAACAAAAAATTCATAATCTTCGACCCCGAAAACCTCCGCATATCAATTTTGAATCGAATTGGACCATAATCACAAAACTCGTTCTATATCTTGAATTCATGAATTTTGACAAAAATTTTATAATCTTCGACTCCGAAAACTTCCACATACCAATTTTGAATCGAATCGGACAATAATCACAAATTTCGTCCACCATCTTGGAGCCGCCATTTTGAATTCATGAATTTTGACAAAAAATCAATAAGCTCCGACTCCGAAAACCCCACATACCAATTTTGAATCGAATCGCACATAATCACAAAACTCGTCCGCCATCTTGGAGCCACCATCTCGAATTCATGAATTTTGACAAAAAATCTATAATATCTGACCCCGAAAACCCCCACATCCCAATTTCCATCCAAACCGGCCATAATTACAAATCTCCTCCGCCATCTTGGAGCCGCCATTTTGTTTTCTCCTCTAACAAAAACCCCATAATGCATTGTCACCGGAATTATGAACATCTGCCAAATTTCAAATTAATCGGGCGACTAGAAGTCGGGCAAAATTCACTTGCAAGATTTGACCCTAACCAACTAACAAGAGATACTAAGTAAAAGCTTTTAAAAATAAAAAACAAACTCGATACCAGCAATCTCAGACATTCAACAAGGTTGACTCCAATCGTGAATCATGAATACGAAATTATGAAAGACTAACTGTTAAATTATATTGTTAAGTTTTGAATGTCTCCTTGAATTTTAATAATATTTGATGTTATGTAACGTATTATATTTTTAACTTTACATGTTTTATATTATTTTTAAGAATTTACCTGCATGTGCAAAGAGATATCCTGATTAAATCAAGCAAGTAGGTCGAATATCCATCCGGAAACAACCACATTCCTGGCTAATACGACGAACGTTGGAATAATCGTGCGAAGCCTCTCAATATGAGGTAATAGTTGTTGTGGACCAGACACTTCAATCAATCCCACCTGTGTACCGGTTTCAAAGATTTTGCCACTCATCAGTACAATATATGTCATGCAGATAACAGATGTCTTTATTGAGTATATCCAATTGAGTCGACACTATATAGAGAACTTTTTTATTATTTTTTTTATGAAAAAAAGTTATTCCTGGTAAAAAGTTCTGCATGGCCTAAAATAAAATGAAATATTCAGATATTAATTTTCTATATTTGAATACGAGGTTTGTCAAAAAATTTAAATTTCGCTCAAGAGTAAAGTACCTTTATTTTTACAATATCGACAATCTTTATTGAACAAAAGTTGATCCTAATTGAAAACTATGGTCAGATATCCAATATTATCCATCTACAATAGAAAACGATCTTTATAGTCCGGTGGGAGCGATGGATTATCTTTCAATGACTCATTTTTTCGGTATATCAAAATGGGACCTGTGCAGGTCGATTTCTCATTTTATTCCATACATGACATGGGAAACTACGACACGCCAGCATGGTCGTGACAAAATTTACTTGAAAAAAACCAAAAAAATTGGAATATTACAAAAATCAAAATGAAGGCGCTATAACCGCTAGTATAATAGTTATTCAAAAAATCATTCCACTGTTCGAAAGGCCTATTCACCAACTTTGAAATGGGTCATAGTAAATTTTAAAAAAAATATCTTTTTTTCAAAAATTATTTTGTGCTAAGACAAAATTTTAAATAAAATGTTATTTTTTCAACACGCTGAAAGTCACCCATAGTTCATCCGACTAAAATTCGTTTTTCACTAAAATCTGCGCTATTTCCCAAGCAACATTTCATGTCGGCTAATTTTTGTGGCGACATAATATTCATAATATATTCAAACGATCTTGTTACGGAAAGTTACATTTACAAGAAATGTGTAGGTATTTAATTGATGACATCAGAGTATGTTTTTTATTATGTAACTTGCTGACCCGACAAACATTGTCCTGTCCAAATTTCTCTATTCCCTAAAAAAATTTCTGAAAACCCTCGTCCGCGTAGAATTTCTTTTTTTTCTATGTTGTTCCATCTAGGTTATGCTTTTGACTCTGCCCGCTTCCCATTATCCCGTTTTCTCGTTATCCCATTATCCCATTATCCCGTTATCCCCTTATCCCGTTATCCCTTTATTCCGTTTTCCAGTTATCCTATTTTCTTGTTATCCCGTTTTCCCATTTTCCCGTCATCTCATTATTCCGTTATCCTGTTTTATATACATATATACATATATATATATATATATATATATATATATATATATATATATATATAGTGACTGGACTAGTTGAAAATAACTATGAATTTGAAATAAACTTTGTAGAAAGGATATTCCTCGAGGTTGCAGTCAAATTTAATGGCCAATGAGAAAAGAAAAGCTTGACTAAATAAGAAAGAGTTTTTCTTTTCTCATTGGCCATTAAATTTGACTGCAACCTCAAGGAATATCCTTTCTACAAAGTTTATTTCAAATTCATAGTTATTATTATATATATATATATATATATATATATACATATATATTTCCCGTATCCAATAACTTTTCTGAAAACCTTTCGGGGTATTACGAACATTCAAAAAAAACAATAAGCCAAGTTGTTTTCCTAAAATAAATAAAATGTTACCCTGACCGGGATTCGTTCCTGTGACTTTCTTGGTAGGCGACAGTGTAAAGCAGGGATCCAACGGCGTGTGGAGTGGCAATCCTGCATTGAGGGTTGAGTGTCAAGGTTGGCGCGTCGAAATGTGTCGGGCCGTTCTCACGGCGCATGTAGGTTCCAGACGTGGACACGGAACGGTTGTAGTCTGTTTTAAGCCGGCGGTGTTGGCGTCAAAAATTTAAATAATTTTATTTAATTGCAATCACTCATTTGCTCTTCAATTCGCTTCCAGGCATCATTTAAATTCCTGTTTTTATGGTTGGATCCCGTGGGTTCCAAATAACCGGCTCGGCTTCATGGAGGGATAAAAATTCCACTTCGTTCGACCACTCCATGGTGAAAGTTATATACCACGGCACTGACAGTACCACGCTCCTAGCCGCGTCGTTGGATCGGTATACACGTGTTGAACGCCGTCGTCCGAGCTCCTTCGAACCGTGTTCATTTACCGACAGACGACGGGACTCACCGCGCCGACCGAAGATCGCCAAGCCTGCCCTATCCGACGGCGCGTGAACTGGCAAGTTTGGCGCGAGGAGTGCCACTCCACGCGACGTTGGATTCCGGCTTTACCGTTGAGCTGTTTTCTCGTTTGGTAATAAATGAATCCAAATCGGTCCAGCCGTTCTCACGTTTTACGCTCACAAAGTCTTCGCTATTTTCCACATATTCAGTTTCTTTATTGGAACATGCAAGTTTGCAATTGCAGCCATCCGTAAAGAACACGTCTTCATAGACACCTATTGTTTCTGCAACTTGCATCATTGCAGTGAAGATCTATGATTTCCCTGATATTGGCAAGAATTTGCGGCTAACTCATAAATATTGGCATCGAAACACTGTCCCCCTCGTTTTGCCTCTTTACTGCCTTATATAATAATTAAATGAACGCAACCTAAGTGTTTGAAAATAAATAACCAAGCGTAAATAAAACAAAATGTCATATATTATCCATCATATACAGAATCCTCAGATAACGCATAACACTTTACATTTGTTAGTAGACACTAGATCAATACTCATACCATGGAATGGCGGGTGAATACATAAACACATGGGTAGTAGACAAAGAGAGTAAACGTTATCTGAGTAGGAGAGTCTATCCCCCATAAGACAATGGTGACACTAAAAGAAGGAGATGAAAGATCATTCGTGAGCCATAGTGACGTATATGGACATGTCATGGCCACCATTCTCTCTGGACAGTGGCGGACTAGCGGACTCCGCACTCTGGTATCTGAGAGTTACATCTCTTGATTGTATACTGGACCACTCTGTATGTTACGCGGGCCACCTGTACTCATGTCCATGTACGTCACTATGACACGTCAATGCTACAAGATTCTGATTGGCTAGAGCTTATTAGTACCTCCTATTCAGATAACGTTTACTCACTTTGGGTAGTAGAGGCGTACCGAAAAGCCATGCGGTCCTCGTAACCGGTGTGTTCAAATTGCTATAGCCAATTTATTATCGAGAATAGATTCATACATAATGGATATAAAATGTTGCTTGGGAAATTGCCCAGTTTTTGGTGAAAACAGAATTTCAGTCGGATGAACTATGGGTGACATTCAGTGTGTTGAAAAAATAACATTTTATTGAAAATTTAGTCTCGGCACAAAATAATGCACATTTTTGGAAAAATCCATTTTTCTTTTCGAATTTTCGATTGCCCATTTCAAAGTATGTGGATAGGCCTTTCGGATAGTGGAAGAATTAATATATAGTTGTTCATTCATTTCATTATTATACAACAATACAGCAATATTACCTATATATAACGAATAACAATATTGTTTATAATATATACATATATACACATATTTACATATACATAGGATATGAATAAACCAAGATGATTTCCTCACGAAGTAAAACTTATTTTTCGAATAACTCTATTATACTAGAAGTTATAGCGCCTTCATTTTTATTTTTGGAATATTCCAATTTTGTTTTGTTTTTTTCATGTAACTTTTGTCATGACCACGGTGGCGTGTCGTAGATTTCCATTCCATATGTCAAATGACATAAGAAATCGACCGGCATAGGTACCATTTTGATATACCGAAAATATAGGTCAGTCTTTAGCCGGGATCCAACGGCGCGTGGAGCGGCAATCATGGATCGAGAGTTGAGTGCCAAGTTGGCGCAACGAAATGTGTCGGGCCGTTCCCACGGCGTATGTAGGTTCGCGGTTTCAGACGTGGACACGCAGCGGTTGTAGTCTGTTGTACGCCGGCAGTGTTGGCGGTAAAAATTTTAATAATTTAGTTTAATTGTACGAAAAAATGAACATGAATGAAAATCCACTCCATGGTGAAAGTTATAGTCCATCCAATATCAATTGCAGAAGCTGTTTCTATAGGGAGCAAATGAAAACTCACTTCGCTGACACGAGCGTATATGCGAAGAAATGGAACAAAAAATAATCTGTACTACTCGTAAACATTTTCCGTCGGCAAACGGTAGATCAAAAGAGCCGATAGTCAACGTGGACTCGAGTGACGGCTGTCTATCGTACAACCGATTCGTCTGGGCCAATCGAGTCGGACATTAATGCTGGCAGGTGTGTCTCTACGATGGGAGGTCATAAATCACCCGTTATATTTGTGTTTTAATAGCTCCGAAAGATTAAAAACCAGTAGCGTCTATGGTCTTGGTGTGTGCCGATCGAAATACGTTTTAGGATATAATAATAACCTACATCAAACAATGAAAGAAATTATTTTTCTTTCTTAATGTATTTGTATAAATAAAAGCTTGTCTTTAATTTTTTCATTATTCATGAAGTATTTTTAAAATCTTAAAATATCTAAATAAAATTAGTTATCTCCGCCACTGCTGCTCACAGGATTTCGCCGCAAGACTTTTTTATGCTTCTGCAATTGATATTGGGAAAACTATACCACGGCACTGACAGTGCCACGCGCCTAGCCGCGTCGTTGGAGCGGTATACACGTGTTGAGCGCAATCGTCCGAGCTCCTTTGAACCGTGTTGATTTACCGACAGACGACGGGACTCACCGCGTCGACCGAAGATCGCCAATCCTGCCCTATCCGACGACGCGCCGTTGGATCCCGGCTTTTAAAACGAGCGATTTCGCCGCTGTTCCCACCGGACTATTCATAATTTTTGGGTATAAATAAATTATAATTTAATTTTGCAAATCATAAAACATTTATTGTATTGATAAACATGATAACCTTTCGGTTCATTGGAAGTTATCTAACAATTTGCTATTGCATTAGAATAATTAATGCATGCATATCATAATAATTGATTTTACAAATTAAAAGTTAAACAGAAGATAACAAATTAACAAGTAAAATTAATAACATTATTGGAAATGAAATAATTTGTATTCTGCTTCAATGCACTAAAGCCTCAATATATCCACCATGTCTTTCAAAACCTTCATTGGTTCATTTATTAAATTCCCGTAATACATCCTTTATCATTTTTGGAGTAATTTCCTGGTATGCATCTGAAATGATCCTCTCCAAAAGATAAATATCTTGAAAAGGTCCCTGCTGGTAAACGCTTTGTTTTAAGTAGCCCCATAGGAAATAATCCAGAGGTGTTAAGTCTGGAGATCTATCCGTCCAAAAAATATCGGAATATCTATGGATCAAATTGTCATTGAAAATAGTTTAAAGGTAGTTCCTAGCAGCCACTGTACTATAGCGTATAGCCTTATTGAAACCATATACGTTGCGGTCTTGTAAGGACAGTTCGTCTATAAAGTCGTCAAATTCATTTAGTAAAAAATGTAGATAGCGTTCGTCATTCATGGACTGTCGAAAAAAAGATGGTCCTATTATTTTATTCTTGTACATACCACAACATGTTTGTCGTGAAGCAATATTGATCATGAGTCTTCATTGTAAAATGGGGATTACTGTCACATTACCACGACAATTTAGGGAACTGACAGTTCCATTAGAAAATAATGTCGCCACATCAGAAAAAATTATATGACTTAATAAAAACGGTTCCTCTCCTAACTTTCCTTGTATTAAAGAGCAAAATCATAACCAGTTTCTATCAATGTATGAACAAACTGCGGTTTGCATGGATGATATTTATGTTTTATTAAATATTTGCCATTGTACTACTTACATTTTATATCAAAGACATTCTTTTTCGCGAAGGCATTTGTGAATGTTCTACGACAGCTAGCATCACTTGTAATTCCGTGTTATCATCTGCAACCCGCATTCGGCGTTTTTTATTAAAATTATTATCAACACTTCCAGAAGTCTTAAATTTGAATTTGAATATTTCTATTCGGATGTCTGTTGTTGAAAATTAATGCCGCTTCTCGATGAATTTTTATCCGGACTACGCCGAAGCAAAAAGGAGGGTTATTTTTTTGACCGGTATGTATGTATGTGGGTATGTATGTTCATCTATTTCCTCATAACTTCTAAACCACTTATCATAATTTGACAAATGAGGCATCGTTGGAAGCGTCTTGATCGTCCGCTGGTTAAAGGATATGTGACGTCACATTAAATATATGGCGCCCTCTAGAGGACATAAAGTCATGAACAATAAAAATAATACGGAAGGAATTTAATGGACATAGCCCTCAAAGAGAAGTGTTAACCGTAGACACGTGTTTTGAGTTCTCGGCCCTCATCAGTACGGTGAAGAAGTGCAAGGATGAACAACACTAGGTAGAAAACGACAAATCAACGGAATCAACAAACAGAAGCCGTACTCGCTTCGGCGGTACATATACTAAAATTGGAACGATACAGAGAAGATTAGCATGGCCCCTGCGCAAGGATGACACGCAAAATCGTGAAGCGTTCCACATTTTTCAAAAAAGGCTAAACCTATTGAAATACCTAGCACATAAACAATGGGGGGCAGAAGGATCGACCCTTCTCACTTTATATAGAGCTCTCATACGCTCCAAAATCGATTATGGTTGCATTGCATATGCGTCCGCAAAACCAACAGTCCTGAAATCGCTAGAAAGCCTCCATAATTCAGCCCTACGCACCATCCTGGGAGCTTACAGAACCACTCCTATAAAAAGCTTGGAATGTGAAACCGGAGAACCATCCCTACAACACAGAAGACAACAATTAAGCATGTCCTATGCCGCCAGAATAACTTCACTCGACAACGCACCAACACATAAAAATACAACAACAACACGTTTCCTGTCAGCATACGAGCAACCAAGAACCGATCCACCTTTCTATGAAAGAATTCGAAGATACCTGAGGTCACTTCAAATGCATAAATTCCCCTCCCTATACCCTATGAATTTGAGTACCGCTCCCCCCTGGCTGATACACCAACCAGTCATCAACACCCATCTATCCCAGTTCAACAAAAACAACACGAGTACACAAATTATAATCCAGAACTTTCGCAAAATCCTACACCACCATCAAGAATTTGTTGAAATATATACAGATGCATCCAAAACAACCACTGGGGTAGGAGCAGCAGTAGTAACACCCGAATCTACCCTAACCTATAACCTACCGGAAACCAACACGATTCTTACAGGGGAACTCTTTGCAATCTTGCAAGCGTTACGAGTTGCAAAATCGAGCACATCTAATAGGTTCATAATCATATCAGATTCACTAAGCTCCTTACAATTACTTCGTCGAATATACATGAATAACCCGATAGGAAGACTTATAAAAAGAGAACTTCATATCATCCAAACATTGGACAAGGAAGTAGTACTACTGTGGGTGCCCTCACATATAGGAATACCCGGAAACGAAGCAGCAGACACTAGCTCTCGAGAAGCAATCAACAATCCGAACCAGGAAACGCTGCAATATACCCCCTCGACAGACATGAAGTCGTATATTAAAATCAAAATGAAGAATGCGTGGAACACCCAATGGCAGGCCTCACAATCAAAACTACGAGAATGCAAACCAAACGTCGGACCGTGGCAAAACGAATCAACAAAAAGAAGAGAACAAGTGATAATGACCCGACTTCGCCTAGGACACACCAGGCTCACACATGAACACCTGTTATCTGGACAAAATGAACCAACTTGTGATATCTGTGAAGTGAAACTTACTGTAGAACATATTATAGTGCAATGTCCCATATTCCAAATTCAGAGAGACACATTTAATATATCAAATAACCTGAAAGAAATGTTAGACTATAGTAACAGCAACAAAATCATCTCATTTTTAAATACTTTAGATCTGATCAGAAAATTATAATGTTAATTATCAACTCCACCGCAAATGACCCAAAGGGTTGACGCGAGTACTTGAAATAAAAAAAACAAACAGAAGCCAGCAGCTATAGCTACCTCCGTGACATCCGAGTCCAGGATTATAGATATGAATGGAAAGAATATCGAGGGGACTGCTGCCCTGGAATGCAGGGTCTGCTAACCGAAACCACAAATGTGCGGCTGGCTTCTGTTTGTTGATTCCGTTGATTTGTCGTTTTCTATCTAGTGTTGTTCATCCTTGCACTTCTTCACCATACTGATGAGGGCCGAGAGCCCGAAACACGTGTCTACGGTAACACTTCTCTTTGAGGGCTATATCCATCAAATTCCTTCCGTTCTGTTTAGCAGTCCCCTCGATATCCTTCCCATTAATAAAAATAATAATGATGCCGCGTTGGGTATCAAATAAAAGGGCCTAATTAGCACATTCCAAATATATATATATATATATATATATATATATTGTTAGCTGTTGCTCGCGGCTTTGCTTGCATGCACCCGATAATTGGGAATCATTTCTGAAATCACGACTCAGATGTGAGCCATACATATTTTCTCTCCAAACCTACTCAAAGTACATATATAATAATTACGTATTTCATTATGGACTATGGTACACATGTTAAAATTATATTAAAAAAACAAAATGTATGTAATAAAAATGACATAAGCTGGGAGTACCTCCACGCGGTAAATTACCTAGGTACATGTAAAACAATAAAACCTAAACAAAAAAAATGTAAAGCGGCTCTGCAAATACTTCATCACGAAATTATAACCCCAAAATAATTTAAATAAAAAGTAAGTTCAAACCCGACTACTGAAAAATACGCTCTAAAAAGTATGAAATAAAATAAGTTCAAAACCTAAAACCCGACTACTGGAAAATCACGCTTTGAAAAGTATTTTAAAATAATAAGTTCAAAAACTAAAACTCAACTACTGAAAAATCACGCTCTAAAATGTATGAAATAAGAAAATATTATCTTCTGAAATTGTTATGTACAAACTATTCACTATTTATCGTCTATTAAATAAACAACTTACACGTAATTTATTTAAATGTATTTAACACATATTCATAGTGATGTTTATGATAGCCGTGGTCATATGCCACCTGCCATTTCTTGTATTTTATAAATTCTAACTAGAGTTTTAACGTTTGCTATCAAAAATTCATTTGTTTTTTCAGTGCATCTGAAAGCTCTATCTGTAGACAAACATTATCAATGCTAATTCAGAGAAGAGTTAGTAAAAATAACAAAATATGTTTTTTCATGGTAGATGGATAATATTGGATATCTGACCGTAGTTTTCAATTCGGGTCAACTTTTTTCAATAAAGATTGTCGATATTGTAAAAAATAAAGGTACTTTACTCCTGAGCAAAATTTACATTTTTTTACAAACCTCGTATATAAATGCAAATCATTGATATCCTCCAATAGGCAAGCCCTCGATAGCTTTTGTGGCTGATGCTACTTCTATTTTTCCTGAACTTTTGGTATTTTTAAATTGTATATTATGAATGTTATGATATGGTAAATAAATGTATTATTATTTTTATCACAATGAACTTTTCCATAATATTCTAATACAACTTCTTTACATTAACTTCAAAACTGGAAGTCAACCAGATACAGATAACAAAAACGGATAAAATAAAATACGGGAAAGTCATTATCGCCGCACCAATTCACAACTACCTAGTTGAGGAACTAGAATGTATATTGTTCACTGGCAATTTCGGATTTAATGAGTATCATGTTCGAGTTCACTTAGCTGTTGGCTGTTGGCTAGTTATTGTGTAAGGCTTCGCAATTAATGGGTTAATGAAAAGGGCTCTGCTATGAAAAGCATCTTTGATGTTTGAAATGTAATTGGGAGATCTCCATTGGAGACGTAGCACTTAGGGTGAGAATATGATTCCTCGGGGATATACCAAGGACCTTGATCAAATATTCACAACATATAATCTGTTTGAATTTTTAGTATGTTGTAGATTTCGATTTCCTCTGCAAAAGTATCTGGTGGCACAAGAAATCGGTCTAATCTGCATACAGTGGAAAAGTGATGTTTTTCCATAACTTTTTACAATGTAATTAATTTCCAGTTGATCATTTCCATAATCCCTAATATTTTCGAATGACATTTCATAAATTCTTTAAAATTATTCACTATGAGTATCTTGATAGTGCTTCGGCGTTTTTATGAATTCAGATAGGGGCACCGGTGGCTGGTCAATTAATCAATAAATCAATAAAAATGTATTTACATAATAAGCAATTACATCTGACTTAACCTAGTGTATGCACATTTCAGAGTTACTATACATAATTGAAATGTATGGACACACGCTTGACCTTTGTCAAAAGGGCGAAGGGCGTGTCCTCGCCCGTAGGCGACGACTCGGTATATCTTCGGTAATAGTCTTTGAAAAAATCCGATTAATACTCCCCTCCTGCTTTCGCTTAGGGGAGTAATGTCTTGTATATATATATATATATATATATTGTTATGTTATGTTATGCCATTTGTAAATTTTAAAAGACTAAAAAGCCACAAAAAGAATAAATAATAAATAATTATCAATTTCAAGAGTTTGCTTGTAAATAATTTTTAAAATTCAATGTATTTTATGAGCCTAGGTATGATATGGATAGATAAAAATGTCAAAGTACTATAAAACAGTCAATTATATACACTATCAAAATTATCATAACTCATAATTGCTCAAAAGACAACTAAAAGTCAAGATTTACAAAATTATCATGAATAAAAAGTAATCAACACATTTATAAACTTGAAACACTCTGTACATGAAATTGTAGCAAACTAAAAGTTAGCCAATGAGAGAACAGCAAACGTCTTTATGAAAGATAGCCAATCAGAGAAGAGATGATCAGATGTAAAGTTGGAAATTGTGAGAGAATGGCAAAGAGAAGGTATCATAAGCAATTATCATTCAAACTTGTAAATAATGATAAGAAAGGGAATTTAATTGTGTGTATAAATTGTGCAACATTAATATAAACAGTGCAAAATGACAATTTGGTTCGCGAATTCGAAATTTCAAATGGAGAACAACAATGGCAAGATGTTGCGAAGCGACGAGAAAACAAAGCTTCGAGGAGATTGAAAATATTTTACAAAGCGGAAGCAGGCACAAAAATTTCACATGAAGAAAAATGGAATAATTCCATCATTTGCTTAACAGAACAAGATTACCTTGATGGTATCGTATATCCACGATTCCAAAAGCTGAGTCCGGCATCGATACATTCCTGACACATGGTTTTGCAGTTCCAACGGAGGCTGGAGAGAGGAGACTTCCTGTTTTTTATGGTATAGTTGTGAACACCAACAGTTCCAACCAGGTATAAAACCTTTAATAGTGCTTTCCCAGTCCTGAACTATTTCACAAATAACATTTTTCACATTCGATGAACTCTATATCACTTTTTATGAACAATAACAGAAAATTATACTCACAGAAAAAGTGAGGTTCTGTTTATCTATCCATGATATGCATTTTATGATTATCCGTGAATAATTGTTTGATTCACTCTAGCATAAGTTATTTCTCGTAGGCCAGGTATTTTTAAGTCTTCCTGAATAAAGGAGATAATTGTTTTTGATATTTGGTTTGTTTATTTTCTCACAATGATCAAATAACATAACTAAGATCATTCAATAAACTGAAGTTAGCCACCAGTGGCCAAATTCCTTTTGAACAGACTATATGAGACAAGGGCGTACCAACTGTTGTTAGCCGTGGCGAAGAAAATAATGATTGTTGGTAGCGTGATGAGAGAACAGTGACGTTCGCTGACAATTATTATTACAGGGTCAGAAATATCTATTTACATCATATCAAATTTGGCTCTCAAAGAATACCAAAAATCTTTAGCAATATCAATATATAAAAACAAATTATATTTTTCAATTCATAAAAACATTACAATTGGCACCCAAAACGTGGGGCAAAATAAAAACAATTTCTAATTTTCAATTTATCAAAACATAACAATATATATATATATATATATATATATATATATATATATATATTTGTACAAATTTTAGGTAATTCTAAGTATTTAATTCGAGTCTTAATGTTTAAAATCTAAAAAGATAAGTCGTCTGGAAAAGACATGATATCTTGCGCAACACCTAAAAAAAACAGCTCAAAATACTCTTGTTGTTTTGTTGCGTTTCTATTTGTGTTTGTGATTTGAGGGGGATTTCTGTTGATTATTTGTGTTGTTGATTTGAGGGTATGTTTTGACGAGTATTTGGGTAAACTTGTGTGTGTAGTTTGTGGTGGTGATATTTCTGTTGTCATTATTTGAGTTTTATTTGAGTAGACTTGTGTGTGTAGATTGCGGTGGTGAGATTTCTGTTGTCTTTATTTGGGTTTTATTTGAGTAAAGAACCCCGCACAATAGCATAGGAAATTGACCCACAGTGGGATTTGCCTGAAATTTACATATGTTATTGGTATTGAGTTTCTGATCAAATGTTCTCATGGGCCCAATCATCTAAGACAAATGATTAAGCTCTCAGTGCCGTATTCAGTTAAGGTGCCCAACAAACAAAAAACAAAAATACAATAGAATAAAAATCAAAATAAGGAATGCTATCAAACTTGAATGTACAATTTTTTGTAATACCTACAAAAAAAAACTTTGAAATAGTGGTCAGACGGAAGCATTAAAATGTTAACGTTTTGTTCACAACGGTTCAGTTTGATGTGATTTGAGTAAAAAATATGAGAGCATTTTTTCTAGAGAATTGCTATTTCTCATGTTTATATGCCATGACGGCACTAGCACTCTATTCGGGACTGAAGTGTAGATGGTATTGATTCTAAATACAACCAAAAAATGTCAATAGTAATCAAAATAGCCTTGGAAAACAAAAAATGAGCACAAACAAATATTATTATTTGACACATTGATAGTTGTTGTTTATGTTATTGAAATGCTTGTGCTTATTAACATTCTTTGAGTTTAAGTTTATTATTAAATTAAGTTTTGATTTTTCTGAAATACTTATATTTAAAAAGGGAAAATGGATCCCATGCAACTATTTCCTTGTTATGTCTGTGTGACGGTATATGATGTACGGAGAATGGCACGAATCGACCGAGAGGGCGACGTTCATAAAAGGGAAGTGGCTTTCACAAGAAGAAATGAAGAGGTAAGCCATGAGACAAGATTGTGTGGAAATTTCAATGCAGCAATTCTTGATGGAATTGCTACAATCGAACAAGTCCCCGCATGTATACGATTGAACATCATAAGACAAAGATCCCATCAAAGATGCTGTGTTTGCAATGGCCGTGAAGATCTAGTTAGGATATCTTTAGTAGCCTGAATTACTGTATTTATTAAACGAAATATTTATATTCCTGAAGGAACGAACAAAGACTCATGCTTAATTCTTTGTTGCCTGGATTAGTGTCTGTCAATTGTCCATACCTTTTAAAAGGAGGAACTCTCCAAGCATTCTTGCAAGGTTTTCGTAACATTGCAAATAAGAAATCCCAAGATTTTTGTGACAAAAATTCTTATTCGGACGACGAATTTAAAATAATGACTTCCATTTCAAAAAATCAATTTCAAGAATTGTTTGGGTATTGTGATGCTATTCCCGGTGAAGGTGAATTCAGATATGTACTTAAGAAATATCTTTCAACATTTCTGTGTGAGTTGAAACAAGGCTTATCTGACGAATTTTTAAAGATTATTTTTGCCTATACCACAAGACAGTCGGTAAGCTTAGCAAAGTGAGATTGTCACTGAGGACCAGATTTGTTAGAGATAATATCGGATTTGAAGCAATAACTCATCATCAGTATATAGAGCGACACGTAACGCCATTTTCAAATGAACTTTATAATCCCACACCAGAAAATCCGAAAGCAATATGCTTAGTAGACGCTACTTATACCTACATTAACCGAAGTTCCAATTTTCGGACACTTAGGCAGACATTTTCTCAACATAAGGGTCGCCATTTAGTAAAACCGACGCTATTGGTTGCTCCGGATGGCTACATTCTTGCTTTACTAGGTGTTTACTTCACTGATGGGCGAAATACTGACTGTTATTGGAAAATGAATACGAAAATGATGTTCAGGATATGAGAAACTGTTTTTTGGAAGGAGACATACTCCTCGTCGACAGAGGGTACAGAGATGCAATACCCCTTTCAAATCGAATGGGGATTAATTACAAAATGCCAGCGTTTATACAACCAGGAGAAAAACAACTCTCGACTGTAGCAGCAAACGATAGCCGATTGGTTACAAAGTCTCGATGGGTAAAAGAAAGTCGTAATGGCCATTTTAAGTCAATTTTGAAATTATTTGACCAAGTTATAAATATGCAACATGTTCAAGACTCTTATCTTATTGCTGGCGCTATTATTAACAGATATTATCCACCAATTTCATTGGCAAATGCCACAGTTGAACCAGCAAGAACTATGTTAGCCAGGTCTAGACATATTAATCTTGTTCAACAACGGGTGGAAGAAGAACGTTCACTTAATCGACGTGGATTATGGCAGCAACTTAATAATGAGCATGTACCTTTATTTCCACACCTATCTATGGATTACATAAGAAACGTGACTTTTGGAACCTATCCAATTAAATTATCAGCGTCCTATGTCCGAGACAGAATACTTAGAGATGATCATGAGTCGTTTGAAATTGATCTTAGAGTGAATGAACATGGATTTATTAGACTCAGAGTGTATTCTCGATCCAGAAGGAGAAAAAAATATCAAGTATTTATTCAATACACAATGCATGAAAACCAGCCTGGCGAAAATAATGAAGAAGATGTTTTGATAATAGGATACTACTGCAGTTGCAAATCAGGGGTAAGGACACTAGGAACATGTGCTCATATATGTAGCATATTGTGGTATTTAGGATTTGCCCGCCATAATCAAAATGTGAATTATCCATCGACTTCTGTGTTGCAGCATATTGAAGATGCCTCAAATCGTCCAGTGCAAGATGCGACACTCCAGCAGCTGTAAGTGTTCGAGTATTATTTTGATAATGAGTGCTTAAGTTTTTTGTTCGCTTCCACCACCCTGGAAATATTGGTTTCAACTTTGTTAGTTATGAATTAGATATAGTTTTAATAAGATAGTAGAGTTATATTTATATTATAGAGTTAGATGATACAAAAAGTAAATGACCGATTTCTACTATCAAAACGTAGTTTTTATTTCTTAAAAAGCTACAAGATAAGTCCTACATAAAGTTTATAGATTAGGACGGCCATCTCGGATATTTAGATGGTGAGCACTTTTGTTATGTACACAAAGAAAGCTACATTCATCTATCAAACGAGGTATCAACTACTGAAATAGGACAAGAAATAAGAAAGTTATAACAAAATCCATTTGATTTGGTTTTTTGTTGATCACTTGGCAAATACAGTTTTACTAAATACGGTCCTGTAGGACAAAACATGTTTCACAGAGGACTTGTGCTAAAAGACAAAGGCTAAGATTTTGCTAGAGTTCCCATTTAATTAAATTCTGATAGGAAATAAAAAAATTATGGGCTTGAGAAAAAAGTGTCATTGTTTATTTGGCACCTATACTAGATACGGCCCTGAGAGCTAAATCATTGGTCTTAGAGAATTGGGCCCATGAGAACATTTGATCAGAAACTCAATACCAATAACATATGTTAACTTCAGGCAAATCCCACAGTGGGCCAATTTCCTATGCTATTGTGCGGGGTTCTTTGAGTTTTATTGCAGTATCAAATTATTTGTGTGTTCTTAGCAACCCGTTTCTACCCCAGGCCGCGGTGGCAGGGAGCAGGGACTCTTTTTGTGGATCTATCCACCGCCTCCTCCACACTCCCCAAGTCTGCCCCCGGCGACAGAACGAGTTGCTAGTCTGTTTGTGTGTTCATTATTATGTAACATAATTTCTGTAATATTTGAGAGTTAGAAACAATGATGCTATCAATGGCATTCATTATTTCTAATATTTGGGTAATGTCCTGAACTTCCCTTCTTGGGGGGTGGGCCTGTTTCCAATTCTGGAAGTTCTCTTGTATTGTTGATTGTCTCTTGCAGTAGGGCTGCGCTCCCAGCCTGGCCTCCCAAGGGGTGGGTTGGCGTTCTGCTTTCGTTGTTATTTCCTTGAGGTTGTTTTCCAATATTTGTGTTCAACCTTTGTAGTTGGCTGGATGTGCATTTCCGCAATTGGCACATTTGGCTGATGAATTTTCGTTTTTCTTACATTTGTTTGTGTTGTGTTTAAGTGCACATTTGACACATCTCGTAGTTTGATTGCTAAATAGGGCGGTGTGTCCCCATCGTTGGCATTTTCTGCAGAGTGTTATTGGCACTTCTGCTCTCCTGTTCTCCCAAGTGACTTTTATGTTACTTATTATTGCAATTTTTTCTTTGAGTTTTTCCAGGGTGGTTTTCCCGTCAGTTACAACGAGGAACATCACCCTTATGGTTTTTCTCATCTTATAAACCTTTGTTACTTCAAGATTATGCTCCTGTTTGAGCATCATCTTGACTTCCTCTGTACTTTCTATGTCGTCTAGTCCTTCTAGGACATTTTCTTTGTTCTTTTCCTGGGGGTATGTGTCCCATCTTGTTTCTTTTAAGAAACTCTTTGACTTTCCCAAGTTCTAGTTGGTTCGCTATATGAATTTGGTTTTCATTATTAAGGAATTTAATATAATATCCCTTTGTGCATATTTCTTTAATTTGTGTTTCCAGGTTTCCCTTGGCTATGTTTTTGCCTTCCAAAATAATTGGTGGGGGCTTTACATTTGCTGTTGGGGTTGGTTCTTTTCCTTCTTTGTGGATTTGCGTACTTTTTGTATTCTGTTCGCTTTTTGCAGGGGTGTTTTGAGAAATTGACCGTTTCCTCTTTTTCACTTTCTTTCTTCTGGACGGAGTTTTCATTTTTAAATTATCTGACGTTTCACTTGCCTCATCTTCACCTGATAGGTCTGTCGTCCCGTCGATTTGAACTATTTTTCCAGCAGATTTTTCCAAGTTTTTGACTTGGATTTCCGCTGGGTTTATCCCCTCCAGGGTGGCTGGTGGGAGGTATGGCTTATCTCCTTGGACTTGATCAATTCCAATGTACTGTAACTTGTCTTTTTGTGGGAATTTTTGTGATTTTTCATCATCTATGCTTGTGCTTTCTGAGCTATCCTTGCCTTTGCTGTCTGTCTGCCCATCTAGCTGCTCGAATATCACAGCTGTTGGGTACAGACATGCCGGTGCTTTTTCCATTTCTGCAATTAATATCGGAGTTGGCGTTGTTTTCCTTTCCTCCTCTTTTTCCATATTATTGCTCATATTTCAGAGTTTTTGTTCTGTTCCGTGATATTTTGAAAAGTCCTCTGCGTGGCTTTCTTCTAATTCAGAATTTGAAAGATAGGCATAATACTCATCTTCCCAATTGATTTCCTCATGTGGGTCGGAGTATTCTGAACTTTCTATAGATTCTTATCGATATCTGGAGCCAAGCAACATCGGGCGTGGCTAGTACTTGGATGGGTGATTATACCGGACAAGGAAGGTGCGCGTTAAAATGCCCCAACAACTGTAGCGTAGAAGCATAATCGCAGCTGCAGGCGTCTTATCAATAAGCAGAGATAAGACGATCGGAGGGGACGTTAAGATGGCGGTCCCGAGTTCATAGATGGAGCTCATTAGGGGACCCTACCTCTGAAACAACAGAGGATTCGGCAATATTTCCGGTTGGGGGGAGTGTGCTCACCGGCGCACACTGATTTGGACTGGCCAAAAAACGGCCAAAAGTTGTCAAATCCGACTTCTCATATCATCCTCAAGAGTTGCCAATTAAATCTTCAAATAACTCCAAGGATACGCCGCATTGAAAGTTAGTTCCTGAGTTTATTTTTCTTAAAGTTACAGAGGGTTGAATTTGCATAATTTTGGAGAGTAAGCACTATACGTCTGAAGAAAGAAAGTAGAAACAGTTGATTGGCTATAACTAAGGCAAAAATCGTTTTTGGAAGGAACCAAAAACAACTGCGTGTAGGATAAGGACTGTGCTTTTACTTACTATAGAAAAAATGTTAAGGCCATTTTGGTCTTTGCACAAAAAAATCGAGTGAAACCTCATTTTAAGAGAAGTTCTAAAAAAAATATGCAAGTTTCATGGGCTAAATCTTTCAAGGACCACCTTGGACCAGCAAGCTGGTATATAGATATATCTCAAGGCTTATCTAGTATGTCTCACTTAGAAATGTACCCGCCCCTGACAATGAGATGGGTATTGATGTTTCTCTCACTGAATTCTATGAAAATTAAGGAATAATTCTGACAATTCAACTCATGTATAAAAAATCGCATATGCCACAGTGCAATTGTCAGTTTGACAGCGGCAAAAGTTAGATGCAACTTTCACAGCGACAAATGCACTAGTGGTTTTTTACTTATTCATTTGTTTATCAATTATCGCGGTGTTGGTTGCCAAAATAAATAAAGTTTGCATTGATATGTTTCTATGTTTCTTATTCATCAAATTGTCCTGGCGAATTACACTCGATGTTTGTATTGATATCGGGTAAATTTGTGTTGTCCAAATTCTAAACTGTTTCCTTTAGCAATTTGACTCGAAAAACTGTCAACCTAAAAACGCTCCACCTTCGGTGTCGCCTTTTTTAATAGTTGATAGTTTTTCTCGTCTAATTGATAGGCAACAGTTTCTCATCAAACAACCCAAATTCACCCGATAAAATACAAACCTCTCGTGCAATTATGAGTGAAAATAATACTGCAACACTGTAACAAAACTCCTTATTACACTATTCATGATGAAAATGGAAGAGCTTTTCATTAGAAGTGGTTCAACGTATCAGTTGTGAAAATCGGTTGATAGACAAACAAATTACAAAAAAATAAATTTGAATATATATTTTTACTTAAATTCGTGACGTTTTGAGAATTAATTTTCCCCTTGACTATAATTTCTTGCATTTATAAATAGCAATCTTATCAAAATTAAAAAACCTAATCTTTTTATCATCTTATTCTTTTCCTTTCCAAAAAAATCTACTAAGTATTAAAAAATATTAAAACCTAAAAGACACATAATAAGTATATGTAAGGAAATGTTCATTGGTAAGTATTTTACATCCGTGTGTATTTTAGTTGAGTCTATGATAAATATAATAATGAAAAAACCATAATGCGCGGCCAGTTGGAAAGGTAGATTTTAGAATGTATTTATTAATTCTGAGTTTGCCATCAACGAATATAACTTTGAAATCGAGAAATGTTAAAATTCAATGATGTTCCGTTTGTCAGCGAAAGAAAAACTCAAATATTATTTTATTGACACGAGCGAATGAACCTTAAATGAATGGAGCATACAGGCAAACATTATTGTTTCTCATGAATTGTAATTTACAGCGATTTTTTTGTGTGGGAACATCTTAGAGAAAAACCAATTGAAGTTGTGGAGCTCATGAATCTCTATCATAGTGGTATGAAAATGAGAGATTGAGATTTTTTTCAATCTTTCAACAGCTGCCATTTCGAAACTACTTGACTGATTTGGCCCATCTTCGAACTTGTTCGAGGCATTGGCGGAATAAAAAATTAAGCCGAATTTTGTTCCATTCGGTTGAAAAATGTGTCTTCCTCTTTTTTATTATATATATATATATATATATATATATATATATACATGATCGGTGTAGATTTATCAAAATTTTTGAAAGTCTTGTTGCGATGACGGGAATAATATACAGGGTGTCCCTGGACTTCCTCTTTTCCTCTCGGAAATGTATAGATGGGGTCAAAATATCACCAGTATTTCATATAACTTTTATTCCTAAAAGCCTTCGTTACCAAGTTACGGGCCCTCAAAATTACAATATGAAAAATGTTTTTCTTTAATAACTTTCAAAGTGAATATTCAAAATCATCTATATTTTGGTGATTGACTGAACAAATGAATTCCTTCGATGAGCTTTCATGCAGGAGTCAGTTGTTTTGCTACAAAGTCAGGAACGGACTACCCCCGATGGTCCACACCCCAAAACTTTGAAATGACAGATAATTTTTCAATAGTTTTTAACAAAATAAGGTTACGTAGACAATTTTCTGAATAAAAGTACTCGTGTGGAAAGTCGATCGGAGCAACGATTCTTAATAAAAATGCAGTTTTACTCGACGACATCAAACCCGATCGTCCACCATTATTTGACATGAAAAATGTTCATAGTAGAAATACTAATGCTAACGTTAATTCAACAACATTTATAACAGGGATAATACAGAATATGCTAAAATAAAGTCGTAAACAAAAAGTACAGTACCTAGTTGAAAGTTTCATTCACAATGTAGATATTTTTTCAAATGAAATATCAAGTTATGTAGATTCGTGGTGTTTTTGAACTAACAAGCTACTCCACTATGAAATATCGAATTCAGTCCATATTTTGTATGTACGCGTGGAATAAGCACGTTTCGTGTTGTGTTATCTGAATCTCATGAAACTCAACATTTGGATGTTGCAAATTCGTATTCACAGCTTAAATGTTGAGGAGTTTCACTGATAAGTATAATTTCATGGGAGAAAATCTTTAACCCGAAGATAAATTTAGCTGAAAAAACGCACATCGGAAGACATAACTAATGAAAAGCAAACGAAGAAACTACAAAAACGGCTGCACATGAATAGGTGAAAAATATCCGGTGAATAAATTTATGTTCCATTTCTTCCACAGATGTTGACAAAAACACCTTGTAGAAAGAAATAAAATAAGTGTGGATAAAAAATGACAACTGTTTTGATATGGCCGAACAGTTTACATTCAACGAATATGCAGATATGCATGCATTGTATGGACGAGCATTTGGTAATGCTGCAGAAGCCCGTCGTCTCTGTATGCCGAGCATTTTCCCAATCGAACGTTACCGGCAAGAAAAACGTTCGAGTGTGTCGATCGCAGCTTGAGGGAGACAGGTATGTCTAATGGATAATTAATTGTAGCCTGTTGTTTTATTTCGATATTGTTGTAGGTTCAGTTTTGCCAAAACTAGGTGGTGAGGGCGCTCCTAGGGCTGTGCGTACCGTTGTATTGGAAGAAAATATTTTGGAAGCTGTCGCTGATGATCCTTCAATGAGCATCAGAAACCTATCAGAACAGTTCCATACATCCAAGCCACTATTCATAGAATAATTAGGGAACAACTGCTCTACCCATATCACATCCAGAAGATACATGCCATGACACCTGAAGATTTTCCAGCACGACTGAAATATGCCAATTGGTTCCTGGATAAGCAAAGAGAGGATATGACTTCTATTACTCGAGTTTTATTCACTGATGCAGCAGGTTTCAGTAGAGATGGAGTAATCAACTCTCATAATCTCCACATATGGGCCGAAGAAAATCCCCATGGGATATTGCAAACCAAACACCAACGGAAACTCAACGTGAATGTTTTGGCTGGTATCATAGGAAACCATCTTATAGGACCATTCGTTCTACATGACCGATTGAATGGAGAACGTTATTTGGAGTTCCCTCAGAACGATTTGAATGGACTTTTGGAACATGTTCCATTGCACACCCGAAGAGATATGTGGTTTATGCATGATGGCGCTCGTCCTCATTTTAGTTTGATTGTGCGGGACCATCTGAACCAGATTTTCCCCAATAGATGGTTTGGTAGAGGTGGGCCATATTCATGGCCACCGCGGTCTCCGGATTTAAATCCATTGGATTTCTTTCTGTGGGGGCATCTGAAAAAGTCTCATTCACGCTACACCTATTCACACCAGAGATGCCTTGTTGAATAGAATTACATTACATTGTGAAGCCATACGAAACGACCCTGGCATGATATTTCAAGTGCAGAGGTGTTTGCGCCGACTAAGAAAATGTATTAAGAGAGACGGGGGTCATATCGAGCAGTTTTTGTAGCGGATTTTGCATTTCTGTTTGCTCTTGAGGTTTGCGATTGATTATTTACACCATGAGTTTTGTAAGGTAAACGTGTTTGCATGATATAAAAACTTTTTAACAAAAAATTAAACCGACGAAATACGGAACTGAAAAGTAAAAAATAAAATAAACCTTCTTAGTCTCAGTAACTAAGCTCCCAAACTAATGTAAGTAACTAATTTTGAGTCGGCGCCAAACAAACAAGCAAATGAATTAGGTAAGGCGTAAAATGATGGCATCGAGTTGCGCGGTGACATTCTGATAATGTTTTTTAAGTAATTTAATGATGTTCGTTGATTGCTTGTTTGGCGCCGACTCAACATTAGTTTAGGAGCTCAGTTACTGAGACTAAGAAGGTTTATTTTATTTTTTACTTTTCAGTTCCGTATTTCGTCGGTTTAATTCTTTGTTAAAAAGTTTTTATTTTTCAATTTTTTATGGCTAAAATATACTAATTACTACCTACTTGTTTTTTGATTACTTCCAAAATACTTACTTACCCACCTTAATTCAACTATTACCAGTTAAATAATATGATTATCTACTTTTACTAATTGTTGTAATATAAATTATTTTTGTTGTTCTGGTTAGTTTATTTCATTACTTTGTATGTCATTCCATTCTCTCATAGAATATAATGGTTTTGACGGATGTGGAACAGAAATAATGTCAGTAGCGATCTGTCATTGTCAACTACGTATGTGTGTGCCAATGTTCATAAGTGAAAAATCAATTATCCCCTATATTTCTATCGTAAGAGTATATAATTCCATTCTTAATCTGAATATAAGGTATACCCTATCTATTAAGAAAAGAATCATCCAAATCGAAGAACCCAGTACAAAGTTATGCCTGATAGAATCGGTTAACGGACCAGAATTCAGAGGGTGAGTGATCAATATCCTTCATGTTGCTACCCTTGAGGGTGGATTTCAGTTCTCAAATTCAAATGGGACCACTTTCGAAGTACACCCTATCCACTGAAAAAAGAATTATCGGAATCGGACGCCTCAGTAAAAAGTTATGCGTGATCATACCTATCATTTCTATTTTCATAACAAATTAATCTTTTCGAATAATGGTAGACATCTCAGGTTGGATGTCGTCGAACAAAAATGCATTTTTATCAAAAATCGTTGCTCCGATCGATTTTCCACACGAGTACTTTTATTCAGGAAATTGTCCAGGTAACCTTGTTTTGTTAAAACATATTGACAAATCCCAGTCATTTCAAAATTTTGGGGAGTGGACCATCGGAGGTAGTCCGTTCCTGACTTTGTAGCAAAACAACTAACTCCTGAAATTAAGATGATTTTGAATATTCACTTTGAAAGTTATCAAAGAAAAACATTTTTCATTTTGTAACTTTGAGGGCCCGTAACTTGGTAAAGAAGGCTCTTAGAAACAAAAGTTATATGAAGTACTGGTAATATTTTGACCCCATCTATACATTTCCGAAAGGAAAAGAGGAAGTCCAGGGACACCCTGTATAGTATTGAAATCTACCTGAAATTGGTTTAAAAAAATTACAATAACTGAACAAACAAGCTTTTATTAGTTGTTAATAAAAACAGAACAAAAAAGTTAAAAATAAAAATTATAAAAAAACATTTTTAAAGACAAGCTTCTATACAAATGCACTAAAAAGGAAAAAATAATTTCCTTCATTGTTTGATCTAGTTATTCTGTGAGTAATAGATTCAAAAGCTTGCCGCGGATACAAAATAGGTAATCTTGCGC
The DNA here is from genome assembly GCA_018342105.1 of Gonioctena quinquepunctata. Classification (NCBI taxonomy): domain Eukaryota; kingdom Metazoa; phylum Arthropoda; class Insecta; order Coleoptera; family Chrysomelidae; genus Gonioctena; species Gonioctena quinquepunctata. The sequence continues at coordinate 1,015,642 of JAFIRS010000042.1, read as the reverse complement.
GGCAAGATTTTGAATCTGTTACTCACAGAATAACCTAGATCAAACAAGAAAAGAAATTATTTTTTCTTTTTCAGTGCATTTGTATAAATAAAAGCTGGTCTTCAATTTTTTTTTTGTAATTTTTATTTTTTGTAAATCATTTTATTTTAAGGAATGTTCAAGAGAAATCGCCAAGAACCACACTGTCTCAGACAATCAGATTTTTCTCACATAGTTCTATTATATTCATATACTCATACTTTTTCAGTATAAATATGTTCAGTGACAAAAATACTTTTGGTTCCGATAGCTCTAAATGGTTAACAAAAGTAGGTGCTAGTTAATCCCTAAACACCATGTATAGTGAGTTTCACTAATGTAATAAAGAGAGTGAGAGAATAAGGAATGTTCCCAGTAACTATGAAACTAATTTCATTCACTCACCTTCTATCAGAAAGTGAATTCAAGACAGATGAATAAAGAATTTGTTTAATTTCGAATGCACAAATCAAATCACGAACTAAGCTGAGAAATAAAATCAGTTTCAAGATAATAAATAGAAAGCAATAAAACCATCCTAAATGGACTGGATTAAATATTTTTTGTCATCGGCATTCTCAATTCCCTTTTATTTTTTAATATCTCTGAAGATCACATTATTCCGCATAACTGAATCTGAAAGCCCTCTAGCTTCTCCCGTAATGGAGAGAATATTCAATTTCCATATTCTTCCTTTGTAAGTTTCTCCTATACCCTGAAGTAATATCGCATCGTGAGTATACCGAGTGAATCGGATCGAAAGTAAACCCATATATCCATTGTTATTTTAGATATACAGTAAACAGTTCGAATGTCAATATTTTAACAGGTGATAGATATAGGATAGAAAAATTACCCTTTTTCCCCAAGGAATAACCGAGGTTTTATAACAAAATTTGAAAATTTACAATAAAAGACACCTACTATACAGTGCGGCTTTTTATAGCCCCCCCCCCCTGTTAACTTTTTAACGGTTCGACGTAGAACAATGGGACGCAAACCGTTTGGAATACCGATACTACTTTTTGAAATAAAAGACATTGTGATTACTAGATAGATGGCGCGGGGGGGCACATCAACTTAAAAATTTCGAATAGCATGGGGGGTCAAATGGCACATCGTTGGAAAGATCATTCATTTCTCAACCATATTGAATTTCGTTAATAAGTTTTTTCACAATATGCATTTGAAATGTCAAGTATAAGTGCGGATCTGAATGGTACCCTTACCTCGATAATTTTTTCAATGGTTTGATGTGAAACAATGGGACAGCAAATATTTTGAATGGTATTACCAATCCTACTTTTTGAGAGAAGAAACATTACAATTACTCGACAGAGAGCGCTGAGGGCACATAAACTTAAAAATTTCGAAAGGCATAGAGGTCGAGTTGCTCATCGTTGAAAAGGTTATTCAATTTCACTTTCAACCATGGTTGTTCTACGGAATCACAATACGGTCATAGAGGATTCATGACTCAAGTAATTTTTCATTTTCGAATTCGTTTCAAAGCTTAATTAGGTAGAGATTTTGAATCCATACAATAATCCAATTCCAACCCAAATAATACCCAATTCCTTTATTTTCAATGACCATAATCATAACGAGTACCATTTATCGGATTTGGTAAACTGATAATCAAGCAGTTACCTAGAAATGACTAATATGAAGTTGGATTATTTTGTCGATGTTTAAGACCTTCTAATGTATAAATGTCTTTAACACTACTCACCTGCTCTTCATATTAAAAACGAACTGTGGCATTTGTATTTAGTGAAGCGTTCAACTAGTGTGAATTGAGTGTTGAGACAACACAATGGTAGATAGGGAAGGGGAAAACACGGGTGGATATTATTGACAACAATTTTGCCTCATATTCTCAATAAATAAAAAATCTTACATAATAGTTTCGTTTTTTGTTACACTTAACATTTCAAATGCATGTTGTGAAAAAAGGTATTAACTAAATTCGAAAAAAATTAGATGGTTGGGAGGAGAATTGCATTATATTCTCAACGAGATGCTACTCGACCCCCATACTATTTGAAATTTTGAAGTTGATGTGACCCCCCGCGCCATCTATCGAGCAATTACAATGTCTCTCCTTCCAAAAAGTAGTACCAGTGATATCATCCCAAACACTTTCCGTCCCAATGTTCTACGTCGAACCGTTCAAAAGTTAACAGGGGGAGGCTTTAAAAAGCCGCACTGTATAAGTTGCATTGAAGGGTATCAAAAGACGGAGGCCGTTACTGTGGAAAGTGGCAGGAACATTTCTTCCGGAGTGCAGGGGTGACGTGATCAGTATAACTCACAGAGAACACATAGAATATGTTTTGGATAAGGTACTGAGCCGCCGAATGGTTGACTTGAAGAGCGGATACTGACAAGTGGACATACACGATCCCAGACATCGTCTCAATACATCATAAAAAAATTCAATCAATTTTAATATATACAATAAAGTGCCTAAATCGTTCAAAATTGCCACATTGCACCATTATGCATGCGTCGGCACGACGTCTCATTATACCTGGTGTATTTCGGATAGCGTCACATCCAGCAATGATTCGTTGACGACAATATTGCAGATTTAAAAGTTAGGATAACGGAAGAAATTAACAACATAACCCCTGAGGTCCTACAAAATGTTGTACGAGAATTCCAAGATCGGCTTGCTTATTGTCAAGAAGTGAATGATGGTCATTTTGAACATTTAATTTAATTGTAAAATAAATTGAAAAATACTTCCTAAACATTATGTGTCATTATTTCCTTCATTCTACGTAAAGGATCAAAATTTTACATTTACAAAATAAATTTTCTCAGTTATGATTGCACCAAATTTGAAAAACTAATATTGCTGAACAGAGATTGAAAATCCGTTTCGAACAAGGTGCCACGCAACCCCCCTTCTCCTTTGAATTTTTTGAGGGGGTGCTCATAATGCATAGGGGGTGCAAGAAGGGGGTAATAATTCCATACTATAAATTGTCATATTGACGATAGAAATCGACCTGTTTCGGGTTTTTTCAAACAAATACATAATAACGCTAAAAATGAATTTATTCCATACCTGACCGCACTGAATATTCATGAACTGCTCTTATTGATAATATTCCATGGGACCCAATGTAAACAAAATACAGTCAAGAAAATTTATTCGTTCTCTTCCATGCCTGCGCTCAAAAATCATAGCACATGAGCAACTTTCAAATTATAATGTTTTACATATAAATTCGATGTTACATCATTCATTTGACATTTCGACTAGAAAACCAAAATTACAAAATATATTTGTTTTTAAAATAATTTTTTTTTCCACTTATGAATAGCTACCAAATATATTCTGGTTATTGGCTGGTCACATATGTTGTGAAACCACCACCAAACATGTTTTAGTTATTTGTTCCCGCCTGCAATACCTTATAATATCAAAGTTATATTTATATTATAGTATATTTTATTATTTGCTTGCGTAGGTATTCAACAAAGAAACATTGCAAGGTGCATGCTACATTACTTAAACATTTTTTTTTTCAATTTTTGAGCTTGTTGTTTGATTTTTAGTTATCAGTTATTTATTTTGAATGCAGGAAAGTAATAATTCGAATCGATTCGGTTGAGCCGACGCCATAGTTAGATATCGGATCCTATGTCACTTCCACAGTTAAGACGATTCTAAGAACACCGAATATGTTAAAATTCATCATGCCGTTTAAGCTACAGAGCGTGCCAAAGAAATAGACATACATACACTCGAAAAATATTACCCTCTTTTTGGGTAAAAATCTTAGCAATTTTAGTCATCGATTACATTGGAGAATTCAACTCTGAAAAAGATCCGGGGCCAGTAGTAAAATATCGGGACTCGAAAGCCACAGATTGGAGCGGATACAAAAACTTCCTCCACGTTACATTGAAGCCGGATTCACTAAAACTAACAGCTGTGATAGAATAGAGACTGTCTTCCAGTAAATGAGCCCCGAACTCTAACAAGCATTGCTCCATCAGTTGAACGGAAGGCTTCCGTGATCCTGTTTTTCATATCACGTACCCTCAAAGGGGATCGCGCGGGCAAAGTAATAGTAGAGCTATTTCAAAACCTCATGGCATGCGATATGCGCGAAAGCGTGGCAAAAGCAACAGAATAAATCCCAAAATGAGCACATCCTGAGAACATTGATCTCTCAGTCGCTAGCAGTGAGGTAAGCGGTGTGAAATTCACTGCTAGAATCTTGCAAAAGACTATTTATTAAACAAATAACTGATGAAAATGAAACAGAACAATTCAAGGTCACATGACACGAGATTTTGAACCAACTTTACCTCCTCTGCCTATCCAACGATTAAGATAGGATTGATCTAAAAATTCTATGCACTGCAGCACCATAGTGTTGCAACCAAATGGTGCTTCTGGTATTCAAATTCACTTCTTCCAACATTCTGAGAAGCTGTTCGCCAAGAAAATGTAAATACCTTCCACCATTCAGCACATTGTCGAAAAAGTGGGGTGCGAAAATGTGATTTCCAATAATTCCTCCCCAAACATCGCTTTTGGTGATCAACAGTCCTCAACCAGTGAGGATTTTCGATTGCATAATAATGCATATTATGTCCGTTGACCGACCCGTTGCTAGATCAGAAAATTTCGTTTATTAAAGTATTATAATCCTCGTCAATCATACCATTCATTTGAACACAAAACGCAACTCTATTTGCAAAATCATTACCATACAATTCTTGATGATGATGAATGCCGTGGAAAAACGCACTTTTTTTCAGGAGCGTAGTTGAATATTTTCACAAATATATACGGGGCTACGAAGATTATCCCAACGGCATTCTATAGAAAAGGTGAAACCAAGGAACTATTCCACAATTTCAGCAGGAATGTTTAGAGCAAAAAAGTTGTTTAACTGGAAGTGGAAAATTATAAGCAATGTTGCGTTGAAATTCAATTCCATATTTCCTTTTTTGGAAAACGTTCAGCATATCGGTGGCGCTCCATTCCTCAAACTCACCGAATAGCCATTTTTATGGGAAAAAAATAACGTGTACATGTGCAAAAACATCTTATTTGCAGGTAAACAATTTCAAGATTACCTATTTTGTACCCGCGGCAAGCTTTTGAATCTGTTACTCACAGAATAACCTAGATCAAACAATAACATTTTTTTTTCCTTTTTAGAAAATTTGTAAGAATGTATTTTTTATAATTTTAATTTTTAAATTTTTAGTTCTGTTTTTATTGAAAACTAATAGAAGCTTGTTTTTAATTTTTTTTGTTTATTTATTTTTTAGTATTTACGATATTAAATAACTAGTTTAGTAATTTCTTTTTGATTTATTTTTGAATTTTGACAAAAAATCATAATTTCTGACCCCGAAAACCCCTGAATACCAATTTTGAAAAATAAAAGCTTGCAAAAAAAATCTTCGACCCCAAAAGCCCCCACATACCAATTTTGAATAGAATCGGACCCTAATAAAAAAACTCGTACGCCATTTTGGAGCCGCTATGTTGAATTTTGACAAAAAAATAATAATCTCCGTCCCCGACAACCCCTAGGTAGCATGTTTGAATAGAATCGGACCATAATCACAAAATTTGTCCGCCATTTTGGAGCCGCCATTTTGATTTTGTTTCCTAACAAAAATTTCATAATGCATTGTCACCGGACTTATGTACACCTGCCAAATTTCAAATCAATCGGACGATTAGAAGTGTGAAATTTAACTTGCAAGATTTGATTACAGAATGACAGACACACAGGAAATAAAAATAAAAGCCTGAAAAAAAAAATTTGACCCCAAAAACCCCCACATACCAATTTTGAATAGAATCGACCACAATAAAAAAATGTCCGCAATTTTGGAGCTGCATGTTGAATTTTGACAAAAAAATATCATAATCATTGACCCCGAAAACCCCTAGATACCAATTTTGAATAGAATCGGACCATAATCACAAAAATTGTCCGCCATATTGGAGCCACCATTTTGTTTTTTTCCTAACAAAAATTTCATTATGCATTGTCACCGAAATTATGTATACCTGCCAAATTTCAAATCAATCGGACGATTAGAAGTGGGTCAAATTTAACTTGCAAAATTTGATTACAGACAGACAGGCACACAGACAGACATACACCGGGACAGGAGTCTCTTCATATCATGAGATGGAGAGTCAGGTAACTGGGACACCTGCTCTAACAAATTACATTAAAGAAATTAGAAAGGCCGAACGGGAAACTTGGAGGAAAGTTCTGCGTGAGTGTATCCGACATACCTCGCAGCACAAGAATCCACAGGATTCTCTCTAGAGAGCCGGCCACTGAAATCGGGTCGATGAGACGGCCGGACGGAAAATGTACGACCTCTAGAAAAGAAACGTTAGAGCTTTTGATACAAAAACCTGGAAGTCTGACTCTGGATAACGATCGATCTCCCATCTTTGACATAACAAAAGTTGGTCGCACAGACCCACATCCCAAGTCCGTCAGACCAATTAGCCTAATATATTTCCTTCTGAAAGGACTTGAGAGGGTGTTGGACGGATATATTAGGCAGGTGACTCTTTACATGTCCCTCCTGAACAACCACCAGTATGCCTACCAAACCGGCAAATCAACAGATTTAGGATTACATAACCTCGTAAGGAAAATCACCCAATCCCTGAGCAACAAAGAGACTGCGGTGGCCGTATTTCTTGATATCGAAGAAGCATTTGATAATGCACTGCCAAATTCTATTGGATAAGTTTTGGCTGAGAAAGGCATAGAACCAACCATCACCGGCTAGATCTACATCATGCTCATAAATAGAACAGCTACTACATCTCTACAAAATGAGGCCATTTAGGTTCAAGGTCTACAGCGGTTGCCCGCAAGGCGGGATACTATCCCCCCTTCTATGATCCCTCCTGATTGATAACCTACTTAATGTCCTTGAAAGAAGAGGTGTAGAACTTCAAGCATATGCTGAACCTTGTCATTTTGGCAAGGACAACGTCGGTAGCTTCTGATATCCTCCAAAAATCGATGAATGATGTACACAGTTGGTGCCATAAGGAACAGATGACTGTCAACCCCAGCAAAACTGTAATAGTACCCTTCACCAGAAAAAGGAAACTAGAAGACCTAACTACACTTTCTTTCAACGGCCAGGTCATTCCATTTGCAGCGGAAGCGGAATATCTAGGTATCATCCTGAATAAAAAGCTCACATGGAAGGCTCATTTGGAAAAAGTTCTACACAAAGCCAAATTATCCTTATGCACATGTCGAAGGATTTATGGAAAATCTTGTGACAGGCCCCAAACAAATCCACTGGATATATGTGATGATTATTAGACCAATGATCACATATGGAGCCATCGCATTCTTGAATGGATTGAATTGATATCTGTATTTGCAGCTCGTTTGGAAATGAGTGAAATATCTAGTGTAGCTGAACCTTTTTATTGATAATCATTCAGTTTCTACATATGTCCATAAAATTCAATTGTTTGCTCTTGACACTTTCGATTGGCTATTCATCACGAGCGTTTCAGAAATGTTCCCAAAAGATGCAACACATAACTGTAATTTTTCTTGGGCTTGGTGTGTTTTCTTGTGAGGTGGAGAAGATATCCTGAAAGAAGAAATAATCAGAACTGAAAAATGCCTTGTACTGAAAATCAGAACATTGAAGTTTGGAATCACTAAATTTCATTACAGAAAGATTATGATTTGCACAAAAAAAAACAACTTGTGAAAATACGAGAGAAAATTAGATTCAGAAAATCGTGAAATCCCCACAAAATCTATATCGGAATTCGTCAATGGATCACTCTTGTTTTACAAAATCCATTCGAATATACAGGGTGTTTCTTAATAACATGATAATATTAGAGGAGGTTATTCTTGGGTCCATTTTGAGAAAAAAACTTAATATGAACATATGTCCTAAAGGTCTTAATTTTTGAACTACAGGGTGCTAAAGTCTTAGGAAAAAAATATTTTGTATGATAACTTTGGTATGACCCTAGATATTTTTGTGAAATCTTTTATGCATCAAAAGGCATTTTCTGCTGTACAACATATTTTTTCATTCTTGCCAGTGGCGTTCGTGGGGGATTTGCTCCGAATCATTTTAAAGAGAAAAGTTACGCCACTGCTTTGTCTTTTTTTCTTTCTTTTAATAATAACATCCACTAGTCATTATTTCATCAAAACTATTTATATATGCAACCTTTTAATATTGGGAATATGAACACAAATTTTTTATATATTCTTTTTTTTTTCTACTTTCTCTAGTTTCTATTAGTACTTACTTGTCTTTACCTTACCAAAATATGTTCTTTTGTATATTTATTCATTGTGAGATATTGTCTTAATTACCTCATAATACGATAACAGCGATTACTACTTATACATATTGTGTAATTGCGTATATGTATATAGAAAAACAACTGAAAATGAACTACACTTCTCAATAGCTCACACGAGTTTTAGCATACATGAAAATCATCCCATATAAAATAGTATTTAAACATGCATGTATTCGAGAAATAAATTCCATTCTAAAGTAAAAATCATTTTTAAAATCCTCATTCATAAAAAAATAAAATTCATGCATTTGCACGTTGTTATGAAATTGGGTATTATCAAGGATTAAACGTATCTAGTAGGTAAGAAGCAGATTTCGTTTTGTAAGCATAAACAGTTTTGACAGTTTCTACCTTGTCTTTAAATCATCAAAATTAACAATAATATTAAAAAAACATGGTCCATTTTACGAATTCTGTATTTGCAGATATGCATTACATGTATGGGCTTACTGATCGTAACGCATTGGAAGCCAGGCGGTGGTATGAAGACCGCTTTCCAAATAGAAATATTCCGGTTGCACGAACATTTTCAAACAGTCTTAGAAGGTTGTGCGAAAAGTGATATTTTGAAGCAGACAATCATCTAAAAGGAGAACAACGTACTGTAAGAACACCAGAAATTGAGGTAGCGGCTTTGAATTCAATTGAGGAAGATCCCAGATTGAGTGCACGAAAAATCTCACATATTCTTGTTTGAAAAATTCTCCATGACTTTTTATTATATCCCTACCGTATCCAACGGGCTCAAGCGCTATTCCCTCGCGAATTTCCATTCCGGATGAACTTTTGCCAATGGTTTCTTCAAAAAGTGTATGAAAATAAATTATTTGATACTGAAATTTTATTCACCGATGAAGACATTTTTTCCAGAAACGCCATCTAAAACTTTCACGATAATAATTTTTGGGCTGAAGAAAACCCACATGCAATCTTGGAATCCTGTCATCAGGAGCAGTTTTCCGTTAACGTTTGGGCTGGAATATGCGGTGATTATTTAATTGGAACCTTCTTCATGCGAGGTTGAATGGGCATAATTATCGGCAGTTTTTCGAAGAAGAATTGTCAGCTTTGATGAAAGATGTTTCCATTTTAGTAAGAAATCGACTTCAGTATTCTGGCGCGCGAATATCCAAACCAAAATTACAATATTCAAACCAAAATTAAATTACAATAATCATTTTCCAAAATACGGGGTATTGAAGTTTTTCTTAAAAACTGACTATTTATTCATTGCTCTGAAACCGGTCGAGATATGCAAATGAAATATGAAATTTGGTGAGTTTCAAGAGGTAGTTATTGCGCATTTTTTGACATGCAATTCAGAATGTTATCCTCATCAGTGGCGCGCATACAAGTAATGATCTAAATTTTTTTAAAGAAAAAAATGGTACGTCACTGAGATGTTTCAAATAAAAAATCATTTTTGAATTCCCCGTTTTATTTGTGTTAAAAAATGTCTCAGGCCTTTTTTCCGTATGGGGCGCCGTTTTTGTGCAAAAAAATAAAACATCTTTACGCGTATTTTTCATTTCTTAAATACATTATCAAGAACTATCTAATACAATAACGTTAAACCAGAACAATAACAGAAAATAACACTAATAAATAAATAGGCGCAAAGCTACAACAAATGTTCAAAATGACCTCCCTCAGACGTGATACAAGATTCAACTCTTCGCCTCATTGATTGTCGTATTCGCGCAAATATTCCTGTTGTATTTCTTATTGTCTCACAGCCGGCTATAATTCGATTCCTCAGGTCTTCAACATTTTCGACGGGAGTGGAATAAACTAATGACTTAAAAAAACAAAGGCAAAAATCTAGAGGATTTAAATCCGGAGTTCGAGCAGGCCAATGTTCCGTACCTCCCCTACATATCCAACGATTTGGATATACTGTATCTAAGTGATTACGTACAATAATGCTAAAATGGACTGGTGCACCATCATGCATGAAACAGAAGTGTTGTCTCAGCTGTAGAGGAACTTCTTCAAGAAGAACAGGTAACTCTTCCTATAGGAAATTAAGGTAAGAGTCGCCTGTTAGTCGTTGTGGGAGGAAATATGGACCGATTAAATGATCATCGAGTACCCCAAGCCATACATTTACTGAAAACTGATGCTGAAAATAAGCTTCAAAGATTCCACATGGATTTTCCTCAGCCCAGAGGTGATTGTTATGGAAATTTCGTATACACTGTCGTCCAAAATCAGCCTCGTCAGTAAACAAAACGCAATTTAAAAAATTAGGAATTTGAGCAATTTGATGAAGAATCCAAAGGCAAAAAACTAGGAACGTAAAAAAGTCTCTAGGTAGTAGAGCTTGCACACGTTGAATATGAAACGGATACAATTGCTGTTCTTTAAGAATTTCAAACACAGTGAAGTTGCTTACATTCAGTATGTTGGCAATTTTTCGAGTACTTGTTTCAGGTGACTCGGCAATTATGTTATACCAAACTGAAAGCTTAAAAATGAAGAAACGCTAATTTAACATTTCGTTGAAATATTTGTATTTAACAGAATGTTGACAGTAGCCTACTAGCATCGCTACTAGATAATGTATTAAAGTAATGACAAATATGCGTTAAGATATTTTATTTTTTTCATAAAAACGGCGCCCCATACGGAAAAAAGGCAGAAGAGATTTTTTGTCACGAATAAATTCAAATATTATTTTTAATTTGAAATATCTCAGTGGCGTAACATTTTTTCCTTTAAAAAAATTGAGACCATTACCCGTATACGCGCCAATGATGAACATAAAATTTTTAATTGCATGTCAAAAAATTTGCAATAACTAATCTCAAAACTAACTAAGTTTGATTTGCATATCTCAACTGGTTTCAGAGCAATGAATAAATAGTCAGTTTTTAAGAAAAACTTCAACACTCCGTATCTCGGAAAACGAAGCATTTGCGCACAAAAGTTATATAGCAAACTGTCATTATATTTTCATGCAGAATCGCCCCCTGAAGTTTTTCGCACTTATTCACTAACACCCTGTATATCTATTTATTTAAAGAAAAATCAAACCTGAGTGAATTCCTCATTGGATTAATGAAAGTTAGAAAAATGTTGCACCAAGTCGGAAAAATATGGAGGGGCTCAATCAATTTTTTATTTTCAAGGTAAAGACAATGTATTTTGGCTGCTAATGGGGCAATAATCCTAGTGTCATCCATATTTGCTCGAATTAAGTCTTGTAAAAATTGTTTAAAATAAAATAAAACATTTCTCAAAATATCCAGAGGAATTTAATTAATTGAAAAAATCCCATTTGGTACGCACTTCAATGTTGACACTGTATTTTTACCCGACTACGGCGAAGCAAAAAGGGGGATGATTTTGACCGGTATGTATGTGGGTATGTATGTATGTTCATCTGTTTCCTCATAACTTCTAAACTACTCATCATAATTTGACAAATGAGGTATCGTTGGAAGCATCTTGATCACATCAAATTGAATATGGCGCCCTCTAGAAGACATAAAGTCAAGAACTAAAAAAAAAATTTTTTTATGATTTGTTGGGTATCAAATGAAAGGACTTAATTAGCACATTTCAAAAATATATATTTTTGGAAATCACTTCTAAAATCAAGCCTCGGGTGTGAGCCAAATATTTTTCTCTCCAAACATACCCAAAATACATATATAATAAATACGAATTACATTATGAACTATGGTACACAAGTTGAAATTATATACAAAAAAACAAAACGTGTGAATAATAATGACATAAGCTGGGAGTAACTCCACACGGTATATTACGTAGGTACATGTGAAACAATAAAACCTAAACAATAAAAATGTAAAGCGGCTCTTCACCTGCTTTATCACGAAATTATAACCTCAAAATAATTTAAATAAAAAGTAAGTTGAAACATGACTACTGAAAAATCACGCTCTAAAAAGTATGAAATAAAAATAAGTTCAAAACTAAAACCCGACTACTGAAAAATCACGCTCTAAAAAGTATGAAATAAAAATAAGTTCAAAAACTAAAACTCGACTACTGAAATAGCACGCTCTAAAAATTATGACACGTAATATATTTTAATGTAGTTAATACATATTTATAGTGATGTTTAGAAGATAGCCGTGGTCATATGCCACATACCCTAACAAAACAATACATTCTAACAGTAGTAAGCGATCATAAGCTTTAGGGCAAAGGGGCATATGACCATGGCCATCTTCTGAAAATCACTAAGAATAAGTATTAAATACATTAATAGTATATTGTTTAACAAGCACGGAATGATACTCATTTCCCACGAGTATGATGTTTGCAGCATGAGCCGTAGGCGAGTGCTGCAAATCATACGAGTGGGAAATGAACATTCCGTGTGAGTTATACACTATACTTTTTCTACGGCTTTAACATAAAATAGCGGAATTAATTTACAACAGAAACTTGAACTTCAATTGATCAAAGTATGCAAGTAATACATTTTCTGAAGTTGACGCGGTGACCTTTCCCTTTTGCCAATATGTGAAGGATTTGTGGGCTTTTCCATATTTCTCTTTCGATACTTCCGGAATCAAGTTTATACATGCCTAATTTGCGGCTGCAATTATGTCTGGAGGAGGTAGTTCGTCAATTTCACTGCTCATCATACCTTTAAATTTTGACAAGTTTTGATGAAACTGAATCGACAGATGTCTTAAGTTCTCCTTGCTATCCATGGGAGACGTGTTTTAATGACCAACAATAACACAATGACTTCATTGTGTTATCAGATAAGGAAATGAAATTGAAAACATACAATGTACTTCATTGTTTAATCAAAAACAGTTTTAAAAATGCAGTTTTGTATTATAGCCGTAGAAAAAATATATTACGTGAAAGTTGTTCATTTAATAGACGATAAATATTGAATAGTTTGTACATAACAATTTCAGATGAGAATAATTTCTTGTTTCATAATTTTTACAGCGTGATTTTTTAGTAGTCGGGTTTTAGTTTTTGAACTTATTTTTTTTTTTTCATCAGAATAAACGTTTGTGTTATTTATGTTTTATATTTCGATCAGTGGCGTACCACAAACTTTTTATTTTACAAGTTGTTCTACATTTATTGATTTTACAATTTGGGTTGACATTCAATTCCTAAATATTTTCTGTTTCGCATTGGTATGACATTGGTACATTCAGAAAGATTTTCTTTAATCAAAATGAAGGTCGATTGTAGGAAATTCCAAGATAAAACTATATTTCTAAATAGAATCGTAAAGAGTTTGAAATCAAAATGTACGCACCTATGAAAGAGATCAATGGCTTCGCAAAATACTCGAATGGCTTCTTCTCTTTGATTGTTGTTCATCATTTGGAATCCCAATTCATATTGTTCTTCGCACCATTCCAGAAGACGCAGATGTTTGGTCATATTCACATAGTTTTTACAATCCGGACATTTTACGGGTTCTTTTGAAAGGGGCAGGGTGAATAAGTAGAGGCATTTTTCATTGGAACATCTGTAATTTATGATAAGTTTTAAAGTCAGAGCCAATATATTTCGAAAGGTCGATTGCAGATATGTGATCTGAACAGAAGTTCTCACATTTAATTGCACACTAGTGCGATCTCAATAACGATAAGAGATACAATGTTGGTTGAATCACAAAGAAGATGTACATTTTTGGAGACAGCGGAATTTTGCAAGTGCAAGTGCCAGTTGTATAGGTTACGTTTATAGTATAGTTTAAACTGGGGTTCAAACTGTAATTTTACCTCAAGTTTAAGCCGATGAAAATTAAAAATATTTCTTGTATATCTTCGAGTAGCTAACTTCAAAACACATTGGTCCATCAATATTTTATCCGTTTTCAAGGAAAATTAACAGTACTGACAAGAATGACAAGTCAAGTTACAATCAAAACTAATTGTTTTTGTTTCCCACATTCCTTCGTCCGTGAATTTTTGTTATTGTTTATGATTATATTACTTGTATCAAAATGGATTGCGGGGGCAGCAGGAGGTCATAACATTTTTCGGAGCAGGAAGTTAAGGAACTAGTAAGGAACTACTGCGGCGTATTTCTATGCAAAAGTATGCCAATTCGTTGTATTAACACGTTTACGGATGCTTTTGAAAACCTGAACCTATTGATGAATTCCTGATATATCCTAATTGCGGTCTACTTGGGTTCTCCGTCAAATAATATATCTTCAAATATTTCCAAAGTGTCCATTTCGAAAACAGTAAATATTGTCAAAGGTTACAGGAAAAACATCAGTATGTCAATCCGCGCATGTGTTGAATCGAAGCTTGAAGTTGATAGTTAAACTCCGAATGGCAGTCACAGACACCTATACAACGAACTTTATTCATTAAACCGACAACTGATTGTGGTCGTCCACGAGTAATAAGAACGGTGGCACTGGAAGAAGAGTTTCTCAATGAGATTGAAGATCGTCCGGAATCAAGTACAAGACGAATGCTATCACACTAAATGTTAGCAATAAACTAATCTGGAAAATTTCAAGTGATCATCAATTGTATCCTTACCATATTCAACGAGTCCAGGCACTTTTGCCGCGAGATTTTCCCCATCGAGTAGACTTTTGTCAATGGAGTCTTCAAATGATTACCCAAAATGCTCATTTTTAGAA
Source organism: Gonioctena quinquepunctata (assembly GCA_018342105.1). Classification (NCBI taxonomy): domain Eukaryota; kingdom Metazoa; phylum Arthropoda; class Insecta; order Coleoptera; family Chrysomelidae; genus Gonioctena; species Gonioctena quinquepunctata. The sequence continues at coordinate 1,000,634 of JAFIRS010000042.1, read as the reverse complement.
AACGTAATATTCTCTGACGAACTTTTTAAGGCAAGGGATTACAAATTTCCATAACATTCATCTATGGGCCGAAGATAACCCATATGCAATTCAAGAAGGTCGGTATCAATATGAATTTTCACTTAACGTGTGGGTCGGAATTATTGGCGAAAATATTATTGGACCGTATTTTCTACCGTTAAGGCTAACTGGTGCAACCTATACACATTTTATCTAGGAGCAGCTTCCCATTTTACTTGAAAATGTTCCACTACCTATTCGACCATGAATGTGGTTTATGCACGATGGTGTGCCTGTCCATTTCAGCATAACTGCTCGTCAGTACTTGGACGACATCGACATCATTGGATAGGCAGAGCAGGACCTCAACCTTGGCCTCCCAGATCTCCAGACTCAAACCCCTTGGACTTTTGCATTAGGGGTCACCTGAAGTCCTTGGTTTATACGACCCCCATTGAATGTGTGAATGATTTGAGGAATCGCATCATTGCAGCCTGCGAGACAATCCAAAACACACCAATATTTGCGCCAGTCTATGAGACGAAGACTTGATTCCTGTTTAATGGTTGGAGTTGGTCATTTCGAGCAGTTTTTATAACTCCGTTCCGTTTGATCTTGTTGCCTTTTTCTTTGTTGTATTACACATACTTATTGTTTTGTTTATATTTTTGATTTGATATTCTATTAAAACAAAACATGGTACTGTTACATGCCAACATTGAAAGTTGAAACAAGCTGAATAATTTTGAAATACTACGATTGAAGTCACAAGTTGTTCAAACCAAACCTGACAGCCACCTACTAGATTCGATTCCATTTCGATCCGTTCATGCACAATGTTGTATTTTATTTTTTTATCAGGAAACTATTGCTTTTACGGACACAACACATAATATAAAAAGTTTTGCAATAAGTTGTTGTTTCCAATACTCATTTTCCAATCGAGAATTTTTGTTTCGTTAAAAAGTTCTGGTGAAAAATGGAATAGGGGTTGCATGTTTTACCCATTCAAAAAATCACGACACAATAAAAAAAATATTCATAGGTAGCCTTTTTATTGGTAGAACATGCCCACAAAATGTCATTCCTACAATTTTTCAGCAATTTCAAGAAAAAAAATACCATTTGTTTTCTCATTTTTGGAAGCGTGTAACTTTTTAAGGAAAGGCCTAAGAGCTTTTGTTTATATGAAAGACCCCCTTTGATTTTTGACAAAGAATCACCCCCTAAAAACATTTGCACCTCTTTGGTAACACCCTGTATATTCTTGCCAAACAATAATTTCGTGAACAATACCACGTTTGATTTCGCTCACTTGATTCTTCTGCTGAAACTCTCCAATCCATTATCTATGGATGGCCAATCAAATTTACACGCGTTGCACTGACACCGGAACCAATATCTCGAACTGAGAGATATTTGACGATCTTGTAAGCACTTCCTGGTAAATATTGGTCCGTAGTTTTCTGCGATCACGTCGTTGCGTTTCAAAGGCCTGGACGCTTTGAGGACTATGCTTTTTCCCACGAAATGCCTAAAAAATATATACAATAATAATCCAATCAATAGAGATATTGAACTAACAAAAATACTGAAACAGAGGAAATTCTGGATTCAGCAATTCGAAAGTATGAAGTATACATTAAGCAATTCTTTACCTGCCACGGCGCTAAACGAACCAAGCGAGAACAAAAAATGGTCCCAATTTCTATATAACCGGACGAATCAGTCTCGCTACTAAGTGCTGCTTAAAAAAAGCCATAGCACATGAAATGTAGAAGAAACTCCCATCTTTCACATGAGATGAGTTTCGAAGTTCATACAAAATACAAAGAGTTTCAAAAGATTTCCAATTAAATTTAAAAGTGAGTACACATTTCGGTTAATAAACTCTTAAGGAATCATTGCCATGTTAATTCCTTGGGGCTTTATGCTGTTCGAGGTGGATATATTAAACCTGTTCATCCGGATTACTCTCGGTTTTGTTGGAAGATATTTTATAAGAGCAACCTTAAATTTTGTTGTACATTTGGTGATTTGATCAATAACGCCCCTCATAGAAAAATAATCGGCTGTTACATTGAAATATAGCATTCGATTTTTCTCAATGCGTATTGTACTTTTTGAATTATATCAATTTCCTGGAGAAATTTTTTTTTTTTTTTTTTATGTTGTGGTTCCCACGAAAAGGGATATCCTGTAATGTTCAGAGAACATCGTGGGAACCTAGGGAAAGAAGGTAGGAGTTGGTGTTCTTCTTAAATTTCTGAAGGTTGTATTCCTCGGGGAACACCTCCCTAGGCAATGAGTTCCAAAGCCTCGCTGTTCGTTGGATGAACGAGTCTTTGGAAAGTGATGTTCTGCAGGTTTCCAAAGTGACCACGAAGGGGTGTGATGACTGAACTTGACGGGTTAATCTCGAAGAGACTGCCAAAGCAGGAACGATTGTTGATATTTCAGAAGAGCATCGCCCATGAAAATATCTATAAAATAGAGACAAATCGCCAACTTTTCTACGGTGTTCCAGACAAGTGAGCGAGTTTGTAAGCGAGGCATCACCGACGAGACGAATTGCCCTTTTTTGGACAGAATCCAATAGCCTCAGGACAATGTACAAAATCGACTTTTCTCCAGAAAGTATCCATAACTTTTTAATTTCTGAATATTTTATCTTGAAGTTTTCCAGGAATCTCAGGTATAGATGTATAGAAATGATTGTATGCCATGGGGATGGGGCTATTGTTACAGGAGAAAAAGTAAGTTTGTTGTTCTGAAAAATTTTTGACAGTTCTATCAATCATTCAAATTTTGTCATTTTGTGTCATATGAAACAATTTCACCCAATCATGTCAACATTACACTGAAAATTTTATACCAGTCATTTTCAACCAATCAGATGCTTTATTTCGACATTGTTACTATGGTAACCAGCAAATTTTCTTAACATTTCTCATCCACATTAGCATGTAGACGTAAAATTAATAAGTGGAAATTTCCCGGCCCATGACAGCTATCATATAATTAGACAAAAATAATATTGAAATAATATTGACAATATTTTTCATCCACTTACTTTATAAGTTGGAAATATTACAACAATTCATTAAGGTGTACATTCTATAATATCATTAATTAATTTTAAATTCTTCAAAAATTCCACTTCTACCTCCTCTTTCCTAAGTGGTGAATAAAACACAGAACCGTTGGTTTTTTTAACAATATGCCTGTGTTTCATAAAATAAAAATAATACTGAGATACCAGTTTATTTCTTTGAGTATTAGATTTGTGTCCAAAAGAAGGCAGAATATCACGCAGAATGTTGTCAATCTCTGGATTTAATCCAGATTCTTCCACTAGGTATGTTAGATATTTTACATTTGTATGGTACATTTTAATGTGCTGTGATTCTTTGCAAAAGGAACACAATTCATACGATTGAAAGTTCATTTTATTATCACTTTTTTACTAACTTATGATTGTATACAATGTTATGAGGAACTTATAATGCCACAAATAAAATATTGATTGACAGGAGTAGTGAATGTCAAATCCATGGCTAAATTTACAAAATATTTTTTTAACCGGCAACATACGCCAACAACATTCTATTTAGAATAACGAATAAAATATCACGATTTCCTGAATTATTTGAAAAACAAATTATTACCGCTAATATAAAGTTTTCAAAGAATATGAAAAATATTTAAGTATATATGTATAGGTATAGTTATATATTTTTTGCTGTATATCACCTTTGTAGTCGATATTGACATTTCCCTGAAACCTAGTAAGAAAATTATATGAAATCAATTATTTTTATATAATAATGTATCTGATATTATAAATTTGGGGGGGAAAAAAAAAAAAAAATCCCAAACGAACATCCACATTCATTTTTAATCAATATTGACATTTACCTGAAACCCAGTAAGAAAATTGTATGAAAACAATCAATTTTATATAAAAATGTATCTGATATTATATATTTTATTTTACTAGGGCACGGGGAAAATCAAAAAATATCTCCCGCAATACGAACGTATCCACTTTCATTTTTAGTCAATATTAACATTTCCCCGAAACCTAGTAAGAAAATTGTATGAAATCATTTAATTTTACATAATAGTTTATCTGATATTATATATTTTATTTTACTAGGAAACAGGGAAAATCAGAAAAAAATCTCCCATCTTCCATTATACACATCCTTCTATTTATTTGTGAATAACTTCAAAATAAATATTTACTTAATGTTTTCTATTTAAATATAATTCCGGTATAAAATTCGAGAAAAATAACGATGACTCTTAACAAATCGCATTGAATACAATCCGGTGTTCAGTAAAACGTGCCAAGGTGGTTCTAAAAGCTGTACAAGTAGTAAATGGTTGGTTTCCAATAGTGAAAGACAAAGCTGCCCTGTACGTCTTTTTCGTAAACGAGGCGACAATATTTCCTCACCACGACTGTTCTTAAAACCTAATCGACACTGGAAAAATGAAACTGACAAATGGTACGATAAATTACCTGTTGGAAGTAATACAATGAATGGATGGACTGAATCTGCTGCTGAGGCAATTGCCTTGAATGTAAAGGACAAAAAGATAACAAATCACTCGAATAGATCAACTGCTGTTAGCGAATTGGCAAAAAGAGGTGTAGAAGAACAACAATTGCTGAAAATTACTGGTCATAGCAATCAAAATTCTTTAAAATCATACTTAAATCTCGATCAAGAACACCACAACAAGATCATAAATATGCGTGGTAATAGATCTTCTATAGCAGAGAACAGCAACGAATCTAATGTTAAGTTAAATTTTAATAATTTTACTTTTAATAACTGTACTTTTAATAAATAAATAAATATTTCATTGTGTTGTTATAATGTTTTGAGTCAAAAAAACTTCCGCCGAATATTCCTCGGACATTGACAAATGCCTCATGATTTCATGACAAATTTCTCAAGCTCGTTGCTTGGTAACAGCCCTCAGCCTTCGGCTTCGGGCTGTTACCAAGGAACGAGTTTTCGATTGTCATAAAATTATCTCGTCTATTATCAGTGTCCTAGGGATATTACTACTGATGATGAATCGTAAAGGAATTCTAGTCTATCTTGCCTCCTAATATAATTTTTCAGTAATGTTGGTTGTTCCATCGCTTCGACTGTACGAGTGAGACGTATATTGCCTCTTTTGTTATTTGTTCCTCGATAAGCTTTTATTTCACTTCACATTTGTATGTATATATATATATATATATATATATATATATATATATGAAAGAGAGTAATATCGAGGGGACTGTTAAAAACAAAATGGAAGGAATTTAATGGACATAGCCCTCAGAAAAAAGTGCAAACCGTATATATATATATATATATATATATATATATATATATATCCTACTATCCTACTAATATTATAAACGCGAAAGTTTGTTAGTATGTTTGTTACTCTTTCACGTAAAAACTACTGGATGGATTTTAATGAAACTTTACAATAATATAGCTTATACATCAGAATAACACATAGGCTACAATTTATAAAGATATTGTGTGAGTTGTCCAAAATATGACGATAAGTGTCAAGTAAGTAGGAAAAAATCTACCATCTGCGAGCTATTCTGGCGACGATGATAAACCGAGTGCGCGATACTACGGTACGATCCAGCGGCACCATAGTATATATATATATATATATATATATATATATATATATATATATATATATATATATACATAAATATACTTGAAATGGGAGCTCACCTTCTATTGGTTGCACTTGGTTATGAAGAAATGTGGTTTTATTGTCACTTACTCTATTCCCGTCATTATAGCGGGATGAAATACATACAGGATAAGGGGCTAATGGGATAACGCGAAAAGCAAAAACGGATAGCGGGGATAACAGAATACCGCGATAATAGGTTAACGGGAAACGGGATTACGCGATAACGGGAAACGGGATAACAGGATAACGGAAAACGGGATAACGGAAAACGGGAAAACGGGATAACGGGAAACGGAATGACGGGAAACAGGATAATGGGTGAAGTGGATAACGAGGAATGAGATAACGGGAAACAGGATAAAGGGAAGCTGCCAAAGCCACAGGCATAACCTAGATAGAAGGAGACAAAGTGAAACATAAGAAAAAATATAAATTCCACGCGGACGAAGTCGGGGGTATCAGCTAGTATATATATATATATATATATATATATATATATATATATATATATATATATATATATATATGTATGTATGTATATATGTATGTTTAGTTGACCCACTTCTAGTTGTCCGATTAACGTGAAATTTGGCAGATGTTCATAATTCCGATGACAATGCATTATGGAACTTTTGCTAGAGAAAAAACAAAATGGCGGCTCTAATATGGCGGACGAGTTTTGTCATGATGCTCCGATTCTATTCAAAATTGGTCTGTGGGGGTTTTTGGGGACAGAGATCACGAATTTTTTCTTGAAATTAATAAATTCAAGATGGCGGCTCCAATATAGCGGCAAGTTTTGTGATTATAGCTCGATTCCAATGAAAATTGGTATGTGGCGGGTTTTTGGAGTCGGAGATCATCATATCAAAATCGAATTCAAGATGGCGGCTCCGAAATGGCGACGTGTTTTTTTATTATGGCCAAATTCCATTCAAAATTGGTGTGTGGTTTTTTTTTGGGATCGGAGATTATGAATTTTTGTCAGAATTCAATGAGATGACAGATTTCATGAATAACAAAAAATAATTGAATAAAAATTTAAAAAAAAATAAGACCAGCTTTTATACAAATGCACTAAAAATTAAAAAATAATTTCTTTAATTGTTTGACCTAGGTTATTCTGTGAGTAGCAGATCAAAAACTTGCCGCGAATATAAAATAGGTATTCTTGCGTGGCGAGATTTTGAATTTGCTACTTACAGAATAATCTAGGTCACAAAAATTATTTTTTTCTTTTTAGTGCATTCGTATAAAAGTTGGTCTTTATTTTTTTATCATGTTCATTTATTTTTTTGATTTGATTGATTTTCTTCTGAAAAATATAAATACCTCGTAACTGCAGGATAGCAATCGTGGTTGAATAGTGCCACAGTCGGATAAATAGCAACACCAATGTTTGTTATTCTGGAACCCTTGAAGTAGCAGTCTGGTATTCTTCTCGTTTCGTATACTTCATGAGCGTTGAATTGTAGCATTTGCAAATTATATAGTAATAGTTCCCCCACGAAGTATTCCTCCTCGGTAGGTGATACTGAAAACAAAATTAATTACACAGCTGTTTTTTAATGAAACTCCATTGGGGGAGAGCTGTCACCACCAAACATATGGTCTTACTCTACTGACACTACTGATTCTGGCACTCAAAATTTTTTTATATGTTGTTTGGTATGATTTCCCTAAAAAATGGACCCTAGAGGGTAGTTCGCTTAAGCAGGCCAAGGGTCGATGAAGTATCATTGAAAATACTCGTTTTCCTAGGAAGTATGAGAATAAATGGGTTGAGTAACAATCCAGTATACAGCACGACAGATTCAATGAATTGTGAAGTAAGTTGAAAAAGTATCCCAAACGATCGTTATATACTATTGTTACGAATATTCTACGCAACTTCCGCGATAGTGCGCACCGACAAAGATGTTGGAATGTTAACAACCCGTAGATGGCTGTGGCGCATATGGAATGATCGAAGAGTTGACCGACTTTTCTTGAATGTTCTGCTGCGTGTGGCTCACGACTACAGCACGTGAGCGATAGAAAGTTATTTGTTTCACAAGTACAGTTCTGAAGAAAGATGTATTAGTATTAATAATAAACAATCTTTTTTGAGGTTAGATTTCATCTCGCACCACTGTTATCATAATAAGTATTTTATTCAAATTTCAGTTGCCAAATGATATGGAGAATTATATGGAATATCATTTGATGGGATAAATAAACATTTCAATAACATAACCTCTAATATTAATCTGTCGTGAAATACATATAAAAAGTATATTTTAGAGGATTTGGATTTATTTTATTACTTAAATTATTATGTTTTTAAATATTATTTAATGTACTTACATGGAAGTTTTGACATTCCTAAATTCTGCTGAACAAAAGTCTTTATTTGATGCCAAAAGCTCTCCCAACATCAACAAGTCGATTCTTGGCAAAATCCTTGTTCCATGACTCACATTATTTCACTTTTGTTTCAATAATACCACAAAACTTAAAATACTCTGTGTAAACAAAATTGAATCGTAAATAAAATCACAGGATAACAACCAGTGCTGTTAACGAAACAATGTAATGTATTCATCCGTTTGTTTACTCAAAAGTGACGTCATTAGCTCTGATTGCTGTTCAACATAACATGGCGGATTGCCGTATTTTGTAGTTTTATTTTATCAAAATAATGATCAATCTCACTCTTAATTAAAAAATAAATGCGTGTTTTGTATTCCATGAATCAAGTTTCATTAAATAAATGCATAATTTTAGTGATTTTTAGTTACTGTCATCATGCCTTTGCCACTTTTCTGAAATAACCATGTATATTGCTTTGTGAGATATAATAATTGGGAATTATTATCGTAATAACAAAGAAATAAAAAAACTGCTGACTAGAAGATGCAAGTCATTCAGTTGAAGATATGAAGTTACTATTCTGGATACTACTACTACTATACCGGATTAATAATGTAAATCATTAATCTTCATACCAATGAGAAATCCATGGAAAACACAACTTTTTAATATCATTTCTTGCTAATTTGGGACGCTCTCAATGTCGATGAAAAAATCATTTATTTATACGGAAATAGAATATTCCGGTCACACTTATTTGAACTTAAATGTGTTTTGATAGCAGTAAATAATCATCAAGAAGCATTTCAATTGAAAAATGGATAGAAACGACAGCTGCTCCTGTACATCATTTCCATTTATATCGAAAGAAATTCCCACAAAAAATCACTTATAATATTACAAATTATGTCCAGTATTCCTTTCGAGGTCACAAATATTTTTGGCTGTCATTCTTACACGGGTGCCATATTTTCACTTCTCACACTGACAAAGCTAGAAAACTAACCTCATGTCTGTTTTATTAAAACGCCGCCCTTGGAAAAACCAATTATTATGTTTTTGACAAAATTAATCTCAAGGCGGATTTCCACCAAATAGTCGAGTCGCTGTTTTGTTTCCGAATATGGAAACTCCGACAAAACCGACCAAAAAGCAACAAAACAGAAACAAATCAGAAACGTTGTTGCAACTAAACGGGCTCTACCCGAGTTCTAGTTTAATTTGAGTTTTCACTCATTTCCACGGGACAGACAGTGTTCTGTGTTCAACATGTGCAGTGAAGATGATTTTTTCATCATTTTTTTAATTCGGTTTTTATAGTCCATGTTTATGGGGTCCCATAAATAGCATGTTCGCGGTAAGCTTCAATCAAAATGCCTACTGCTTCTGTTGTCCATTTTTCTTTTTTTTCCGTCATGTTCTACAAGTAACTGGTAGGTATTCAAATGCATAATGAATAGTAAATAAATAGGTAGACTAACTATAAACACATACTGCGCATATACAGAATTCGGCAACAAAACAGAGAGGTGTCGAATCCTATTTCCACTACGCGGACTGTGTCCGTGGTCTTACAAAAACCCTTTTCTGTCTTCAAAATGTTTCTGAAAAGTTGCGGTTTTGTTGAGCTCGACACGAGTTTTATGTTGTGTTGCTATTTTGTCTGTTTGGTGGAAATCCGCTTTAAGCAATAATTTGTCAATTGCTATGGGATGCGTCACGTGGTATTTTACCGCTTAATGTAATTAGGACTTTCACCTTTTTTAATCATGTCCGACTCTTTGACATTTAATAAATATTTATAAAAAAGCTTAAGATCAAGGAATGTCAAATAATATTTATAGTTTTAGGTTAACATCACATGTAAAAGTGAAAATATTCCTGTTAATTTCAACAACAACACAACACGAATTCACATTTTTTTTTTCGTTGTTCATAATCATAATTCATTAAGATATATAAGTCTTCAGAATTCTAATTTCAGCTATAAATATGATTGCAAAGTAAATCATGGTCAGTACAACTCTGATCTACAGATCTTAAGCGTTAGTGAGCATTCTTGAAAGGTTTATGCTCAATAATTTGTCCACTATAATAAATAACTGTTTGTTTGTAGCAAAAATCGCCGAGTGCCCCGTCCCAGTATAGTTGAGGACAAAAAAACTCAATATACTTCGAGCCATACGAAATTGATTCTAGTAATGAATATAAATAATCGTAAGTCTCTCTCCAACGAATCTAAAAGTCAGAAATATTTAGAATCAAAATGGTGTTTGAAAATTATCAGAGTAACCAACAAAAATAAGATATCAGCGAGTTAGTGTTGCAGAGTTGAATAAACAAACAATAAGTTGTCGTGAGTCATGCTATTTTCGATATTGAATAACGTGGAAAATTTATTATGATGGGCTATAAGGCATTCATGCTCAATAAAAAATATTGCTTCTCAAATACTGACTTTCTATAGAAAGCAACGCAAAGTGTTGAAATGCCTTAAGAAGTATTCACTTGTCAAGTGGAAATGCATATACATTATCATTTCGACAAAGACTGATTCCCACAATCAAAAACGGTCCACGGCAACTGTACGGGCCTAGTAGTTGGCTACTGTACGCATTGGTGGTAAAACTTACATCCGTTTTCTCTACTAGGTCCAAAATATCCAGATTTTTGAAGACACCTCAATAAAAACGCTGCCATCAATGTTCTTTGGAAAAAGTCCTCGGCACCTCGCTTTTCAGAATTTGTACATAAAGAATAAATCCTCTCTTTCGACCTCTTCTTGTATATTCCCAAACACGTGCTCAGTTCATTCTGTGTTATTATCCTCAAGGCAGTATGTGAAAGAATGCTCATACCCGAACCGATGAGGATATCCAAGTATTTACATTCATACTTGTGGTATGAAGAAACAGCGACATCTCTGCAAATTGAAGTACAGAAAGCCACGTTCGAACAGTCCGGACATCCAACAGGAGCTTTCAACCTTAAACAAAAGAATATTCCATTACAATTGAAATATTCGTAGCCAAAATATTTATTTTCGAGCATGGGTATCAATTTGTGGGTCAAAATATTATTACGAAAATAAGTACAGTATGCCCCTGCGTGTTTATCCGGTTGGTTATCGGAGTGTGAGTCCCTGTATGAATAAAGTCTTATAATAATTGTAAAGCATTGATTTGGAAACGTCGCTAGGGGGGAATAACCAGATATACTTTTCAATATTTTACATATACCAACGACCAAAAAAGTGTCATGAGCCTAAATTAATGACTCATTGGAATGTCGTGTAACTACGGTAACAACGAACTAGATTAGAAATGAGTAGTTCATAAATCATTTAAATATGTGGGTAAGTGACCTGCCGATAGAAAAACAAAAGCATTCATTGAATCGTGAATCTGAAAATTCCATATTAGATGTCAACTACGCCATCATAAATTCATAGAATGATGTAATAAATGTGATGGGTGACTAATAAAGAACTCTATAAATTACAACCACAACGAAAGAAAAAACTATTATTTGAACGACAGGAAAAATATCAATCACCAGCGAGATATCCGTGGAATGTTCACGAAAATATAAAAGGGTTTGACCACGAAGATCCAGCAATCCGAAGCATCACTTTTCAGTCGAGTAACATGTAGTATATTTAAAATAGCAAATAGCAAATAGCAAAGCCAACATGCATACATTTATATTATCAATGTCATGAGTATATCATTTTTCTGAGTAACCTATGAGGCTAGCCTGGTAGCACGAAATGAACTCTTCACGCTCCCATATATACTGGGGAAGTTATTTCTGCGAACCGCTCCGCGGAAGTTCTTCTGTTATTTTTTTGGTCAATAACACCCGGTAGAGTTGAGGTCTAACCTTAACAACGATTTTACAGACGTAAGTTTGTTAAATTAATAACGAGCAGTCATTGCAGCACCAGACAATGTTACGGTCGGAGATTTTCATTGACAAACATGGAATCATCGAGATGTTTCCACGAATCGATACGAAGGTACCAGAAACATCTGTATACTGGGGACGATGATATATAAGATTGAGCGTACCGTAGGTCAACAAGTAGTAATACTTATTAGTGAATTGAAGGTGAATAATTGTTAGTGCATTGGGGTACACGGTACATTTCAGTGCATTAGTGTTTTGTGTTTTCGAAGTGTAATAAACGAGTATTTTTAATGAAAGTTTTGTTACAGTTGCCGTCAGAAGTGAGGATTTGAGTGACTTTTCATAATCAATTAATGGCGAATACGAGAAATCCAGCCTACGACGACATGGAGGCCATAGTGAAAATGATCAAGCAACAGTTTGCCGAGCAAGAGAGACGAATGCTGGAAGAAAAACGAACAGAACAACAAGGAAAAAAAAAAGGGAATTTTAATGAGAAATTGATGCGGTACAAGAAGAAGCAAGTTACGAGAAGAAGCAAAGAAAGAAGTGTTGGCGGTGAAAGAAGATCTAGAAAAGAAAATTGCTCAACTGAAGATCCAAGACCACCGTGATAGGGTTGCCACATCGCACAATTCCGTAGAATCACCGACTTGGGCAGTCATCATGGTCTCTATATCGTAAACAGTTTGAAGCTGCAATAACAGCCAATGGATGGGACATTGAAGAAAAGGTTACCGCACTTATAGTGATTTTGAGGAAACCTGCTTTGGAAATGTTACAGATTATCCCAGAAGACCAGCGTCGTAAGTTGGGGACCTGATTGAAACTCTGGAGATTAACACACTTCAAGAAATGCAGTAAAGCTCCAATTCGTTCCTTGGAAGTGGAGGCAGCCTTTAACACCTCATTGCGGAAAGTGAGAGCGATATGAATCAAAAGCCACCTCAGGAAGAGAATCCAAGCGATACTATAACACATATACTAATATTGAAAGAACTGAAATTCAGGAATAGCAACGCTACTAACCAAGCAAGAGGAAACTGCTTCAGATGTAATAGAAGCGGACATTTCAAGAGAGAATGTAGGATAAGACTACCACCCTACTCGTCATCACCTGCCAGGACACACCCACGTTCTTATTTTCCTGCGAGCACAGGATCATCTAGACAGTATTCGAATAGATACCAGGAATACTAAAATTAGCCAGGATATCGAAGCACATGCTGACTCAGTGATAACGGAGACCCAGGGTCTTCCACGTCAACAAAATCAGAAAAATTACCTATGCATTGACCATTAGAAGAAAGTTGAACATTAGAAGAAAGTTGAATAAAAAAAACGTCATAAGCACTATAGACACTGGTGCGTCAGTTTCACTGATCAGCAGCGGTAACCTAGAATCAGACAGTGTAGGGCTACGAACGGTCAATGGGGAGATGGCACTATACAAGGGAACGCTGGCATCACATTAACCCTCGGAAGAATACGAATAATGGAAACAGTGTTTGTGGCAGACATAGAAGACGAGTTAGTTCTTTGGATGGATCTGATAAGTTACTATAGATTTTCTACCGATGGTGTGTTCTATGGAATTGCGCATAGCCAATACTGTCAGGATACCTGGTTCATCTGCGAATATCATTAGGGCTCAACTGGAAGAAGACCCTGGGTGCTGCGTTGGAATAGTATAGCCATGTGGAGAATCCCCCAGCACGAGCTCTCATTCGGACAATGTATCCCTCTCAGAATTGCTAATGTATTCCCTGGTGAAATAACAGTCCGGAAAAAAGACAGCATAGGAATATGCGAGCCAGTTGAGTGGGTAGCAGATTGCAAAATGAGCGGATAGCTGGACAGAAAAGACAATCATCATGACATACTAAGACTTATCGGGAAATCCCTGAATCATTGTCACTGAAGGATTAATAAGCCGCATTGATATTAATTTCCAATTAAAATAACCTATTTGAGCCCGCAGGGTCACCATCAGGGTGAATCAATCCAGTACAGCACAGTATTGATACCGGCCAAGCCCATCGAGTTCGACAACCACCGAGAAGATTACCATTTGCCAAACAACAGGAGATGGCAAAGCTTGTAGAAAAAATCACAAAAAATGACGTTATTGAAGAATCATCGAGTCCATGGTTCTTCCCGGTGGTAATGGTTTTCAAAAAGGATGGATCTATAAGATTCTGTGTATATTTTGGAAAACTTTTCAACAAAAAATTAAACGGACGAAATACGGAACTGAAAAGTAAAAATAAAATAAACCTTCATAGACTCAATAACTGAGCTCCTGAACTAATGTAAGTAACTAATTTTGAGTCGGCGCCAAACAAACGAGCAAATGAATTAGGTAAGGCATAAAATGATGGCATCGAGTTGCGCGGTGACATTCTGATAATTTTTTTAAAGTAATTTAATGATCTTCGTTGATTGTTCGTTTGGCGTCGACTCAAAATCAGTTACTTACATTAGCTTAGGAGCTTAGTTATTGAGACTCTGAAGGTTTATTTTATTTTTTACTTTTAAGTTCCGTATTTCGTCGGTTTAGTTTTTTGTTAAAAAGTTTCTATTTTTAAATTTTATGTGTTTTTTATTACTTCCAAAATACTTACTTTCACTATTTGTTGTAATATAAATTATTTTTGTTGTTCTGGTTAGTTTATTTCATTACTTTGTATATCATTCCATTCTCTCATAGAATATAATTATTGTGACGGATGTAGAAGAACAAAAATAATGACAATAGCGGTCTGTCATTGTCAACTACATATGTGTGACAATGTTCACAAGTGAAAAATCAATTATTCTCTATTTTTCTAGTCGTAAGGGTGGATAATTCCATTCGAAATCCAAGTATGATCAACTATGAGGTATACCCTATCTAATAAAAAAAGAATCATCCAAAGTTATGCCTGATAGAATCGGTTAACGGACCATAATTCAGAAGGTGAGTGATCAATATCCTTCATTTTGCTTGCCTTAGGGGTGGATTTCATCTTTGAAATTCAAATGGGACCAATTTCGAAGTACACCCTATCCTCAGAGCTATATATAATAAGAGAAAGTGGTGTTAGTTAACTAGTTAACTAACACCATTTTCTCTTATTATATATATATATATATATATATATATCTCTGAAGAAGCGAACAATATATTCGCGAAACGTTAGTTTTATTTGTCCAATACCCTGCAATCGTTTCGAACAAGAGTTATAGTCTCATATGCGATTTCCTTTCAAAAATATCATGATAAAGAATAAAAACTGCCTTTTTTGGGAAATAATTGTTTTTTTTTCAGACTCAGGTATGGATCTACTCTATTGTCTTGTTGTGGTTGTAAGTAAGCGCCTCGACTTATTTATTTTTTGCATTTTGTACGATATTCTGAAGGCAAGATTAATATGCCTTCGAGAAGTTATTTTTGATTACATTCAGACCCATTCTAATAATGAGAAAATGATATAAAAGTCTGAGAAATATCCAGATCCTATCTTCAAAATTCCAACGATACATTGACAAAAACTATATTTTTCGAATTATTTTCAGGTGATATGCTCACCTATCAAAACAATGATGACAATGTGTCCCAACCATTTCTGGTAATAAACAAGCTGCATAGGGTGGTTCAACCACCAGAGTTTCCCCGGTCTGGATTCCATCATTTGCAACTGCATATCTCCCCAAGCATTCAGTTTCTCTTATTGTGATTTTTTTCGAAGCGCAGATATACGTTTTATGAATTCCTCCATCAACTAAAGGGGGCACTGAAAAACTGACATAATTTCAAACCTTATAAGATTTTTTTTAAATGAATGAGATAATGTTTATATATATATATATATATATATATATATATATATATATATATATGTGTGTGTGTGTATATTGTTTCGTTATCGTGACTGGTTCGTTTAAAAAGAATTCAAACTGTCTTGAGGTTGCAGTCATTTGTCAAGCTTTCGGAAAGTTTTTATTACTTTCTCAAGACATCTCTAAAGATAATTAAAAATATGTTTCATAGTCAAAAGATGTGTGATACTCACTAACTTGAGGTTTAAATGTATAAAATAGCTATCTCTTATAGGACAGCATAATGTTAAATCACGTATTATAATAATTCATGTACTTAATTTATATTCGACACTAAGTCTTGTGTGATGTGTTCTTTGGGATAACAATTTGGGAGGGATGCTTATCAAAGGTCGTAGAAAACAGAGAACAAATAGTAAAAGTTAAAAAACCAACAAAGACCCTTGTAGAAAAGAGACCATAATTGTTAAAGTTAAAAATATAAAAAATTGCGATGATATCCCGAAATAAGCTACAGGAATGTAAAATTCCGTTACATATTATTTGGAGATATGATATCATTGTTTGCGTGTTTAAAAAAAGTTAAAATTGTCCTGTTCTAGTTTCAAAATATACGTGTAAATTTTACTAAGATTGTCAATGTCAGATTTCTTATGTAGACAGCAATCATAACATTTGAGTTTTTTAGAAAAAATCCCAAAACAGTCTCGCTTCTTTTCACGAAAACCAAAGTCTAGTTATCCAGTCGAAGTTAAAGACAAATCAAACGTCATTAACAAAATCGAATGTGTAGGTTGTCATAAAACTAACATAGGGCAAACATCGAGAAAACTCACTTATCGAATTAGATCACATAGAAGACTGTAAAACAAAGAAGAAATCATATGCAACAGCCGAACACTGTGGGGTAATGATATACAAAAGTTATATACCTCTACTTATAGGTACAAAAAACAAAAGCATTTTTTTTTTTCATTCAAATTCAAACAAAAATACAAAATGTAGTAAAAAAAATATATAGATATATACTTATAAGTAGGTACAAAAACAAAGATTTCTTTCGTTAAAATAAAAATAAATATCACAAAATGAAATCCAGTATCCGGTGTTTTCTATTTGCAAACATTTCAATAACATTTGAAACATCTATTTGTACATCTCTATGAACATGAAGTAAACCTAATCCAACCAACCGCTCCTGTTGCCTCGTTGATCGCAGCCAAGTTTTCCATCGCTTCAACGAAAAAAAACTTCGTTCAGCGGATGGCACACAAAATATGAAGACACTTTTTTATCAATAAGTTAGCGTCACAAGATTTTAAAAGAAAAAGAATTTGAAAATGCAAAAAAATTAATCAGCTGAACACTTGAAAGAATGTAATTTCGTTGAATTTTGATAATGTGAGGCTATTGTTAATCAAGTATTTTTTTTGGAAGCGCCGATTTATTTAAACCCGAATAGTTGTTCACAGAATGACTCCATATTTTTTTTGCTTCCTAGAGCACATTTTACATGTGTACTTAATAATATCACGCTATAAAATTGTTTAAAAATTTATTATTTTGTTAATTATAAATTTCTCCAGAAACAAGAGAAACCGTACCGTCAGAAGTAAATGGAAGAACCCTATCAAAAATAAACCTCTCTTTGAAACCTTGTGCTGCATCCGAAACAAAAAAAAGCAACCAAAGCGGAAGAGGCATGGGATGCATTGGCCAAAATCCATGAAGACTCTGGAATTGTCAAGCCTTTTCAAGACCGATTTCAACAAATGTTCATCCATGCATGATTACATCGACGAAATATCAAAAATTACCGAACAGCTTGGAAATATCGGTGAGCCATTCAAAGACAATGTTTGTCAGTGGTTTACAGAATACAAACCTGTAATTTGGGGTATCCACGGTTCAAAACAGACTTCAACTACTGAATTTGTTAAAAACTTATTACTGCAGGAAAATATCAGAGGTGTGACCAGTACTTCCAGTCAATCTGAATCAGCTTTTGTTAGTAAACAGTCCTAATCCAAAGAAAGTGCCTTTGAAGAAAGAAAATGCAAATTTTGATTTCTTTTGCAGAGAATCGGAAACCCCTTCATTCAAGAAAGAGGGCATAATCGATCCTGGTGCTACATCGCATTTCAGTTCTTACAGAAGTTGGTTCAAGTCATTTGAAGAGGACTCTTCCAGAGACATTGCAAATGGTACTAAACTTCATTGCAGCGGAATCGGACAAGTTGACATTCAGTTAGATTACCAGAAAGTCATAAATGTAAAAGATGTTGTGTATGCTCCAGATATTACAATGAACTTATCTGTGAGCAAAATAGTGAAATGATATGGACCCAGTATTACTGTGCGATACAGTTTTAGTTATGTTTTGTTAACATGTAGCAACGATGAGTCAGTGCTGATGCAATCGCCTAACAGTAAACAGTAATACAAGTAGCAATAACTGAAGTAGTGTTTATTTTTACAACAAAAATACCTACAAAACTCAGTTGAACTCATCAACGCACAGTTACATTCGACAATGTTCATAGGTGCAGAATTACAACCTGAGGAAATCATTGCCACCGCTTCAGATAGAAATGCTATGTACTATCTGAATCAAGTTGAAAACCTGAAAGTACATTTAAGGTTATCAGATTCTTATGAACGATTGGCACAAACGATTGGGCCATCTGAATGAACACTTTGAAGAAGTTAGTCACTGGTGTCAATTACTCTGAATCCAAAGAAAAAGTGTGTGAAGCATGCATCAAAGGAAAAATCAGCAGAGAACCATTCTGTAAAAGTAGACAGAAACGGGCTGGAAACATCCTAGATTTGATCCATTCTCATGTTTGTGGACTGATGCAAACTGCGTCAATTGGTGATTTTAAATATTTCCTGGCATTCACAGACGACTACTCAAGAACAACAGTGGGTTATTTTCTTCATTTGAAATCAGGAGTACCAGCCAAACTCAAGGAATACAAAGCAAAGATCGAGAATGACATAGGCAGAAAAATCAAAGCTCTACGCACTGACAATGGAACAGAATATGTCAATAATGAGCTCGGAAAATATCTCAGGAGCTGCGGGGTTCGTCACCAGAGATCAATTCCATATACGCCGCATGAAAATAGGATAGTAAAGGTTGAATCGTACGCTCGTTGAATCTGCCAGAAGTATGCTAATAGAAGCCAATCTTAACTATGAATTTTGGGCTGAAGCTATATTTACCGCAGAAAAATCGATCTCTGACAAAAGTCTTGAAGAATATGACTCTCGAAAAAGCATGGTCTGAAGTCAAACCAGCTTTATCCCACGTTCGTGTGTTTGGATCCAAAGGTTTCGTGTACATACCCAAAGAAAAAAGGCGTAAACTTGATGCAAAAGCAGCGACTTACATATTTGTTGGATACAATATCTGAGAATATAACAATGACTCTTCAAAACACTTTCGTCAGATTCATCCTGAAACGAAAAAAGTTGTAGTTTCAGGAGACATTATTTTCATTGAAAACCTCAACAAAGATGACAATTATGGAACTTACATCGCAGATGATACAGAAAATGAAATTCAACAACGGTCACAAAACGTAACTATAGTTGAAATGGAGGGTGAACATCCTGTATACAACAATTATGCAAATGAAAGTCACTGCCAATCTGACATCCATGTCAATGGAGGTAATTCAGAAATTAGCTCGGCAGAATCGTTCGTCGAACCGTCCGATATGGAGAGAACCGGCATTGTTTTCGATGAATCAATTGAAGACGGTACCAGGAGATCAACCAACACACTCTCCTCAGAAAAACAAACGCATCTTCAATCAGGATTTTATCTATCAAGTCATGATAAAAACAACTGGAGATCCACAAACAGTTTCTGAAGCTCTGAGTAGTCCAAATGCGAAGCAATGGAAAGAAGCCTTGGATGAAGAGTCTAAAGCACAGATTGAAAACGGAAAATGGGTTTTACATAACTTGCCACCGAATAGGTCTGCTGACTGGACATTGCGGCCTAAGAAAACACCTAAACACCATGGGAATACGAAGAGAAACCGTAGGCTATGTGATGAAGAGGAGGAAACAGCCTCTCACATTATCTTCGACTGTGACGCCCTAAGTAGAAGGCGACACAGAACAGTTGGAGAGATCAACCCGGAAACAGGCATGAATCCGAAGAACCGTATTAACAGGCTACTAAACCTAATTAAAGGCGCAAACCTGTTTGAATGAGGAACCACTGACGACAGAGTGATACAATAGACCCCAGCTGGTCGCAGTGTCAAGGGAAGCTAAGTGTCAACCCTGTCTCTGGCTCGTCAGTTTTCAACCAACCAACCACCGAATAAGAAGGCAGTAAAAATCAAGTAGACATTCAGGACAAAACTAACAACTGAGGGGAAAATTGGGAGATTCAAAGCCCGTCTTATGGCGAAGGGGTATTCACAAAAACCAGGCATAGCCTATGACATATTCACCTGTGGTTAGGTACAGTTTAATAAGACTTTTGCTATCCTTATCAGCGAAATATGACTGGGATATCGATCAAATGGATGTGGTTACAGCGTTTCTCCATCCCAAGTTGGACGCAGACATCTACATGGAACTGCCCACCGGTAAAATCTGCAAACTTCTGAAAACCCTGTATGGGTGGAAATAGTCAAGCCGTATGTGGAATAGAGAACTTGATTTGGTTATAAAAAATCTTGATTTCAAACAGTCAGAAATAAAACCGTCCATATATATCAAAATATCTAAAAAAAAAATATTCTGGCTATATTTGAGAAGAGTAAGTCCGCCTGAAAATTGAATTAATGAAAATATCAAAAAAAAAAATTTTGGCTATATTTGTGAAAATTGAATTAATGAAAAAAATCAAAATGAAGGATCTGGGACTGGCGCATCAATGTCTATGAATGCGAATTGGACGTAACAGAAAACAGTTGACATTGGATCAGGAAAGGTACATAGAGAACATTCTGAAGAGATTCAATATGGCAGAGTGTAATGGTATGCAAACTCCTATTGATCCAAACCAAAAAATTCACGAAGAAGTAGAACCATCTATAAAGCTTGGATATGTTTCCTATCAAAAAGCAATCGGAAGTATAATATATGCTGCGCAATGCACGAGGCCCGATGTTGCATTTGCAGTGGGAAAGCTTGCAAGATTCAGCAATAATCCCTCAAAAACACACTGGATGGCTGTGAAACGTATTTTGAAGTATTTACGAAAAAGATCTAAGCAAAAGTTGACTTTCAGAAAATCCGGTGACAGTTTATCTGGTTACTGCGACTCAGATTGGGCAGGCGACATGGCGATTGAAAATCAACCGCAGGATATGTTTTTATTTTATCCAGCGGAGCAGTGAGCTGGGCTTCAAAGAAACAACCTACATTATCCACGCCAGAAGCAGAATACAAGGCGATGAATTTTGCTTACCAAGAAGCTGTATTCCTAAGTAATCTACTATCGGAGATTGGTAGAAATTAGAAAAACAACAATTTATTTTGATAATAAAGGAGCAGGGATTTATGTAAAAATCGTGGTTTTCGACCTAAAAGCGAACATATCGACATCAAACATCACTTTGTGAGAGAAAAATTACATGAGGGGCAGATTGCCATTGATAATATCTGGAGGAAATGGTGGCAGAAAAAGTGAAGCTGTGTTCTGAGAAGATGGGTGTTATTTATATCACATAAAGTGGAGGTTTTGACATATTATGTGATTTAGGTACACACGTTCTCATATACACTAGGTACATTGGTTGTTATGTATAGTTGCATATGGTTTTATAATGAAAAAAGGTGACAGTGTTAAGGCTCGTCCATACTACTCCGAATAAACCGCCGCATGAACGTTCAAACTCATACGGCAAAAAAATGCGATCAACTATGAATCATATCATATGTCATTTTTATATATTTATTGTTCATGTTCCTTATTTTTTCATTTAAAAATATTCCAATCAGTCCAATATAGATTCGGAAGAAGAATAGGTAATTTGTTTATGCGTGTTATCGAATTGTTGTACCTGAATACGACCATTTCAATGTTGACATCACTATGGATTTGCATATCCTTAACGATATTGTAATAATCTCCCTGCACTTTCCTATAGCGAAATATATCACGAACAAATGTTCTTTTATTTTTGTTTGAAGTACTTCGTAGGGTTCAGAGAGGTATAGTCAGTTAATTTCATAAATATGTAAGAGGTCCTCAATTTCATAATTAACGTGAACAGATCACACTGGACTGAATTATGTGGTTCCGTGGCTTGTCCAAATTCGCAAAAAGTTAAAATATTTGAACTTTTTTGCGGCATGTTTGGCAGCCATTTTTTTCGCAGAAAAATTGCGACAGTCGGATGCGTATGTTTTCAGCTCTATTACAAGAGGTCCTTCATTATTCAGTAAAGATTCACGTTCTGCTATCAATTATTGAGGTGTGGACAAAATTAAGCAACTTTGGCGAACATGCTAATTCCGACGTTTTTTGAATAACAAGTATGTAAAAAAACTATATTGATTTACCTGCATGGTGAATATTTTCTCATGAAATATCCATAAAAATGGTTTCAAGAAAAAAACAGTAATTAATTAAAATAGTATTTTGTTTTATAAACAATGTTTGAAAAAAACATTGCAAAATGAAGTATAACCTTTCTTTTGATTTTTCAATAATTCATCGCCATTATTGAATTGCTATTTTTTAATAAACTAGTAAAAAATATTTTCCCCGCACTAAACCATATGACGGTTTTGGCATATCCCTAGATCTCAGACTCTTTATTTTCTTGAAATGTACTTATTTTAGTCAAATTTCAACGAGGTCGCTCTTTTTTTAATTTTAGATAATTTTACCTAATTATAATAATTATACAGGGTGTTATGTAATGGGTGTCCGATATTTTACAGGTCGATTCCTCAGTTATTTATAAGGTGAAAAGTTCTCATAAGCATGGGTCCGCAAGGCATTCATTTTTTATATACAGGGTGTTAATTTTTTTTTAAATAATGTCGATATTTGGACGAAAATTGACATTTGGGGATTTTTCAATATGAGAAATTCAAATTTGATCTTAGTTTGGCCCTTAATTGTAGGGGGCGCCACCTACAGGTCTTTGTCTCTTTAGGGGAGTCACAACTTTGTCGTGCATGTATGTATCACATTTTCTAGAAGAAAAATCGATTCCTCTATCATTTTTACGTGAAAAAGGTATGCTTTTCAAAAGTCGCTACAAGCAGCCGTTTTCGAAATATTTTGATTTAAATTAATCGATGCATGTGCTTGTCAATAAGTGAATCAATTTTAAAAACTGTTTTTTATTCAACATAGAAACATTTCAAACGCTATTTTCAAACAACAATAAACAACGGAACACTAAATATAAATCTAAATCAAGATCACAATAAATGTTCGAAATGTCCACCTCCTGCCTGAATCGTTCTACAAGAGTTAATTATTCAATTACTCAATTCTTCTTCATTTTGGATATGTGTCTGGTGATTTCTGGTGGGATTTCCCCACAGGAAAAATCCAAACTGTTAAGGTCTGGTAACCTAGGGGCCATGGTAGAGGCCCTCCTCGACCTATCCATCGGTTGCCGAAAATTGTATTTAAAAATTCTCGCGCTTGGATGCTAAAATGTGCCGGAGCACCGTCATGCATAAACCACATTTCATTTCGTAGTCTAAGCGGCACATCTTTCAGTAAAATAGGCAAATCTTCTTCAAGAAAATGACGATATCTCTCTCCGTTTAATCTTCCCAGAATAAAAGATGGACCTATAAAATAATCTCCAAGGATTCCTGCCCACACGTTAAGAGAGAACTAACTGTTCTTGGAAATGTGATTCCTGTATCGCATGTGGGTTTTCCTCTGACAACAAATGATTGTTGTGAAAATTGCGTAAAGCGTTGCGTGAGAAATTTGCTTCGTCGGTAAACAGGATTTGATTTTCAAATAAAGGATTTTGAATAAGGCATTAGAGAAACCAACGACAAAAGTTGATACATAACGGGAAGTCACGAGGGAGTATTGCCTGAACTCTTTGAATATGGTAGGGATATAACAAATTATCAATTAAAATTTTCCATACCAGAACATGAGAAATGTTTAACGTCAGCGCTATTCTTCTGGAGCTTGTGTCCGGGTATTACCGAATGCAATGAACATTTAACTCGACATTTGAATAATATAGAATGTTGAACTGATTGTGTGGTAAATGTTGACATTGAGGTTGTCTGAAATAGATATTCAATTTCAAAGTAAAGAAAACAACTAACCTTGTTATATCCAAACTGGTGATGAAGTCAGAACTAGTTGACTTCATACTCTGCTTTGAGGCACTTATCATAATTATGACAGTCACTTGTAAGAAACAAACGACACAAACAGTATTGAAAAGGGAAACATTCACAATTGATTATTGTTTCAAAAAATTATATCACGACCATTGTAGTGATTCAGAACACGTGAACTGAACACTGTTTCCAAGCAAGATTCTTGCATGCACCGTTCACAAAGCTGTCTACGAACGAAAGTTTGTTATATTCTAATAGTGTTTTCTGATTGGCTGGTGAATGAAAGATCCTAATTAGCAACCAATCAGAAAACAGTACGCGAAGTGCAGGAGAATTAATTTGAACATTATTGTTTTTGTCTTTTGCTGGCTCTCAAAACTACACACCGAGCTGATCCGTTCGTATTTTGAATAGTAGAAGACAAGATGAATCACTCGTCGCATTCATGAATGCAGTAGTAAATTTCAATTCTGGTTGGATTCTGGAGTCGCCAGTAAGGGCGTATATTAATATGATATAAATAATTTTTTGATAGAATGGCCAATTTTTCCAAAGACAAAGACAATAATGTTCAAATTAATTCTTGTGCACATCGCGTAATGTTTTCTGATTAGTTGTTAATTCAGATCTTAAGATCTTTCATTCACCAGCCAGAAAACGCTAGTAGAATCTAACAAACTTTCGTTCGTAGATAGCTTTGTAAACAGTGCTTGCGAGAATCTTTCAGTCCACGTGTTCTGAATTACTACAATGGTCTAGAAATTACTTTTAAAACAATATTCAATTGCGAACGTTTTTCCATATTCAATACTGTTTGTGTTGTTTTTGTCGAATTTTACAAAGAACAAAACATGTTTTATTTTTTTTTTCGATTTTTAACCACTAATTTGTTATGAAACGGCATTATACACTCGTCAATCACGGGTGTGCAAGAGGTTAGATTACACCCTGTGTATATATATATATATATATATATATATATATATATATATATATATATATATATCTTCTCACCTCTTCCTCTAATCGTCTCATCAACGGTGATATTCTTTTCTCTATCTATTTTCAATTGCGCCAGGCGTTTATTATTTCCCAACAGTTTCTCTGCTAGATCAAAGGAAACGCTCGCTCTACTACTCTCTCCCAAAGCCTTGTAACAGATTCCCATCCTCCAGAAGGCATCGGCTTTGAATATATGAGGGAGATTTTCTTTCAGTGCTAACTGTATATCATTTAGAGCAAGGGCATATTCTTCCAATGATATCAGCACTTCAGAACGACCCCACAAAGCAAGCGTCAGTGTTTCTCCAGAATCGAAATTATTATTTTTACCTGGAAAAGACAGATTCACAATATGGAAACTATTTTCTCTGAAAAATCAAAACGTGTAATGAGTACTCTTTTGGAAAAATGACCAACTGGACCTAGGGTACCGTATCAAAGAGAATCAATAAGGTTATTCACAAGATAAATACACAAGAACAATAAGTTCTTCTGTCTTCCAGACATAGAAAATTAAAACGCTGCAATAAAATATTATTATCTATTCTGTAAGAGGGCAAAGAGTAGAGGACAAGAGAAATCACTTGCCCTATTCATCAATGAAATAGTAAAATTGAATGGGAATCCTTGAAAGTTGACATTCATTAAATTCGACAACTGGTTTAGTTCGGGTTTAGCCAATCACGAGCCAGGATAGCACGTCATGTCACATACTGTAGAATGAAGAAACACTTCGGGTATTTTCGTATTTGCAAGATTAATGAAATAATTATGTTTTTGGGTAGAATTGAATATATTATGAGACTAAATTGTCATAATCAGTCAAAAAATATATTCCAAGATTCCTTTAATTGAAACATTCACATGTTATATATATTTTTATGGTGATCACTGCACAATCTGTATGTGTATTCCATTGTTTATCATTATTGTCCATATCTATTTTGGAATATAAGTTGACTGTTAATTATAAATATTTAATACACGGGAAAATCGTTTCAATAAGTGATTATATCAGAATAGATAAATATATATGTGCAAGTAATTTCAACAAGGAAAATATTTTGAGAAATGCGACATACATGTTGGATCCACCATCACAAAGGACGTTTGCTCATGATGATAAAAATCTTATGATGGAGCGGATAATTATTTTATGAAGTGATGTAAATTACATACAATTACTTACCTACTACCTATTTTTTCGGCGTATTTTTTCCATGAAATAGCTCTAATTTGTTCGACGAAAGTATTATCCGTAAATTTCAATTGTTTTACCATTTTTTTATTTTAATAATAATAAAATCTTTTAATGCAGCTCTGAAATTTTGTGTAGTGACAATGTGAGTTCGGGCGATTTCGTTTTTATATTATTTACGGCTTAAGAAAGCTACGAAGGCGTAGAAGGGCCAGCAACAGAATATTTTTCAAAAACATTTGGAATTGCCACTTTAAACTGACAATTGTCACTTTGAAGTGACAATTGTTACTTTCAACTGACAATTGTCACTTTGAACTGACAATTGTCACTTTGAACTGACAATTGTCACTTTGAACTGACAATTATCACTTTGAAGTGACAATTGTCTCTTTGAATTGACAATTGTCACTTCGAAGTGACAATTGTCACTTCGAAAGATTATGGAATTTGATACTCAAGAAATTCAAAAGATAACCAATTAATAGCATACTGGGACTCAGATTCTGCAGGAGACACCGAAGAAAGAAAAAGTACGACTGATTTGTTGTGATGATTTGCAAAGGACCTGTATGCTGGTGTTCCAGAAAACAACCGATTGTGGCCTTATCTAGTATCGAGTAAAATCACTCATTGTCGAGCTTACAAATCGAAATGTGACCATCAAGCTGAATATCGACAATCAAAGCACCATGAAATTAATACGAAATGGGCAGTTTAATCAAAAGAGCAAACATAT
Organism: Gonioctena quinquepunctata; assembly: GCA_018342105.1. Classification (NCBI taxonomy): domain Eukaryota; kingdom Metazoa; phylum Arthropoda; class Insecta; order Coleoptera; family Chrysomelidae; genus Gonioctena; species Gonioctena quinquepunctata. Next base: position 973,569 of record JAFIRS010000042.1, on the reverse strand, counting down.
TGTTGTCCTCTATCATATTATCAATGAAAAGGTGAATGAAGCAGTCATCGATATCCAGTATTATTGCTCTGATGATCAAGTGGTAGAAAAAACCCCCTACATATTGCAACTTCGAGAAACAGAACTTAGTTTCCAAGATTTGATTCATTCAATAATTCATTATTAGGAGAAGGTGTTGAGAATAATAATTACCTCTATGCGAAACATATTCTATATCGTTGTTATAGATAAATAATGAAAAAAGTAGAGTATTGTTTTATAGATGTAAAATAAAGAGTTTTCTATTTGACAAAGAAAACATTACTTTCGTAAAGAGATTAAGTCCCATAATTTTCAATCTAAATCACAGCAGTTGTGCGTAAATTGATTGAAAAGCAATATTATTGCATTGAAGTTGACAATTGTCAGTTCAAATTGACAATTGTCGGTTCAAAGTGACAATTATCACTTCACAATGACCAACTCTGAAGTATACCCTGTGCATTAAAAAAAGAATCATCTAAATCGGATAACCCAGTACAAAGTTATGAGTGGTAGAATCGGTGAACGGGTGAAAATTCTATGGATGAACGATGAATATCTTCCCCTATTTTTCTACCCTTAAGGGTGACATTTTTTTTTCAAATTTTCATTAGGCGAAAAGTGTGTTTTTAACCCTTCGAAAAAAAAAGGAGGAGGTTCTCTAGTCAACGCGTATATTTTTTTGTGTATGACAACGCATAAATTTCTACAGACTAGTCCGATTTTGATAATTCCTTTTTTAATATATAGGGTATACCTCAAAGTTGGTCCCATTCGGATTTGAAAAAAAATCCACTCCTAAGGTTAGGAAAATGGGGGATGATTGTTGGTTCACCCACTGAATATTTACTCCTTAACCGATTCTACCACGCATCACTTTGTACTGGATTATCCGACTTAGATGATTCTTTTTTATACTATAGGGTATGCTTGGAAGTTGGTCCCAGTTGAATTTGAAAAAAATACACCTAAGGGTAGAAAAATAGGGGATAATTTATTGATTCCACACCTGTGAAACTTGGCACACATATGTACAACATAATGGAGGCCAGGAATTAATCTGATGATGCAGACGGAAGACAGTCGAGAGATCTCCTAAACTATTCACAGCAGCTACCTCGTGTTTGGGGTAATAGGTTCATACAGTGCGGTTTTTTAAAGTACCCCCCTGCAAGGCCGTATCCAGCGGAGGGGGATTAACCCTCCCCCAGGAAATCTGTGAAATATATCTGGAATAAGGTGAAAATCCGGTAGTTTCATGTACATACCTTACACTAATGCAAATTTTTCAATTTTGTTTAATACCCGTAGTTTTTCTAAATATAAACAATTCGTAATATTCCAACTAATGATCCTGAGAAGTATTTCCGAATAAAAGTTGCTACCAAACCCTCCCCCGAAATGTTTCTCTGGGTACGGCCTTGCCCCCTTGTTAACTTTCGAACGGTTCGACATAGAACAATGGGACGAAAACTGTTTTGAATTATATCACCGATACTACTTTTTGAAATTAAAGACATTATGATTGCTCGATAAATGGCGCGAGGGGGCACATCAACTTAAAAATTTCAAATAGCATGGGGGGTCAAATGGCATATCGTTGAACAGATAATTCAATTCTCTTTTCAACCAACCTATCTTTTTCGAATTAGCTTCAAACGTTTTTTTCAGAATATGTATTCGAAATGTCAAGGATAAGTGCGGATCTGAATGGTACCCTTACTTAACTTTGGAACAGTTTGATGTGAAACAATGAGACATGAAATATATTGAATGCTATTACCGGCCCTACTTTACATACATTACAATTCAAATCAATCAATCAATCAAAATATACTTTATTGTCTGAAGATTAGGATCTTATTGACAAAGTCTTGTAAAAAAAAATATATGGTATATGAATATATAAAAACACATGTCACACAATAATCAATAAATAGTTATGAATAAGTAAAATAAATAAAAATACATTCACATGCGCAAAAAGCAGTTAAAATATAAAGTTTTAGCAACTTATGGTTTTATTGAGGTATTCTTGAACATCATAAAATACCTTTTCTGTGAGAATATGTTTTACAGATTTCCTGAATGAATGGGTGGATTCAATGGTTTTAACACTGGCCGGGAGATGGTTGTATAGTTCAGCGGCATTATAAACAATTGAGATCTTTATCAAATTTGTGGATGGAATGGGTAGCCTTAAGTGGTTATTTTGGCGGGTGGCTCCTAGAACGATGTCGTATGATGTTTTGTTTTTATGTACCAGACATACCGTTTCGAGGATAAAAAGAGACGGAATTGTAAGAATTTTCTGTTCTTCGAATAATTCTTCACAAGAAACCCTAGGCCCAACTCTACAAAGGTAGCGAATAGCACGCTTTTGAAGAATGAAAATCCTGTTGAGGCGTTGTCTATTGCAGGTTCCCCAGAAAGGAATGCCATACCTGGCATGTGACTCGAATATGGCGTGGTACACTATTTTAGCAGTTGCCATCCCTAGTTCATTTGAAATCACACGCAAGGCATAGCACGCTGAAGATAGCTTTTTACTCAACTTATCAACGTGATTTTCAAAACTGAGATCACAGTCTAGATGAATTCCTAGAAATTTATTGTTTAAGTTCTGAGTGATAATGTCGGTTCCTAAGGGAATATCTGGTATGTTACAGTAGAATGAAAGCAAATTTGTTTTGTTTATGTTAAATTACTCGAGAGAGGGCGCTGGGGGCACATCAACTTGAAAATTTCGAAAGTCATAGAGGTCGAGTTGCACATCGTTGAAAAGGTAATTCAATTTTTCTTCCAACTATGGTTGTTCTACGGAATCACAATTGCGAGTGCGGCTTTTTATAGCTTTCCCCCCTCCTTCCCCACTGTTAACTTTTGAACGATTCGACATAGAACAACGGAACCAAAACTATTTTGAATGATATCACCGGTACTACTCTTTGAAATACAAGACATTGTGATTGCTCAAATGCATATTGTGAAAGAACGTATTAACGAAATTGAAAAGAGAATTGAGTTATATTTTCAACGATATGCCACTTGACCCCCCCCCCATGCTATTTGAAATTTTTAAGTTGATGTGGTATCTATTGAGCAATCACAATGTCTTTCATTTTTTTTCATTGTTCTACGTCGAACCGTTCAAACGATTTTAATCTTTTGAACGGGGGGGGGAGTACTATCAAAAGCCGCACTGTGTAACAGTTAATAGTTGAAGTAAGGTGGGTAAGTATTTTGAAAGTAGCACTCAGTAGATTTTAGTCACAAAAAATTAAAAAAAATACAAAAAATTAAACCGACGAAAAAAGAAACTGAAAGCAAAAAATAAAATAAATCTTCTTAGTCTTACCAACTAAGCTCCTTAACCAATGTAAGTAACTAATTTTGAGTCGTCGCCAAACAAACAGTCAACGAAGAACAATAAATTACTTTAAAGAAATAATCAAAATAACATAAAAATTCAACGTAAAATCTCCAGCGATAAACAATAACATTCAAAAAATGCGCTCTCCGCACGACCACTCGCAATGACGTATGCCCTCACGTACCCGTTCGGGTAGCTGTCTCGCTGATATTGACTTCGAGAACGCTTGGAAATTTTCGGTGAAGGGACGTGCCGCCACCTCGCACCCCGCTGCCTTCATTTTACGCTTTACGTAATTAATTTGCTCGTTTAATTGTTTGGTGCCGACTCAAAATTAGTTACTTACATTAGTTCAGGAGCTTACTTATTAAGAATAAAAAGGTTCATTTCATTTTTTGCTTTTTAGTTTCTTTTTTTGTCGGTTTAATTTATTGTTAAAAAGTGTTTATTAACATTGATTGATTGTATGCTCTCAACTCTATTATATTTTTTTGCAAGAAATTCACTTCACAATTAATTAACAATATTATACTCACATGTTTTAGGTGATAATAGAACGCTTTGACTATAAAGGAGTAAGGCTGTTGTGGAATCGCCCTTTTGAAAAGCTTTTTCAGCGTCCAATCTCTTTGTTTGAGAAATTCCTGCACTTTTCTGCCTGAATAGTTCCTGAACGTTCGATAAAATACTGAGAATAGGTTGTTTGGTCTGGAAATGCAAGACAAAATGGGGAATTACAACAAAAATTCTACATCTTTTTTGAATCAATATATTTGGCATAGTGAAAAAGTTCTCGGTTTATACTTCTTTTGATTAAAATCAGTGATTTTGAATCATACAATATTTTTTTCTCACAGAAGATTCAACATGTTCCCTGAGAAACCACCACTTCATATTCATAGTTCGAAAAAAAAGAAACTATACGATTTTATAGTCAAGGACCCTGCACTTCTTTCACGTAAAGTTTCTGAAACTTTGGTATGTTGTACTCGATTGATTTTTGGGAAAGATAATACCACTAACATATGTGTTTCTCTAAGCTTCAAAATATGCAAGGTGGTTTATTTGTCGTGAGGTATTCTATTTTGAGAAAAGTACAAAAACCATGACCATTCTAAAATGTACCCTGTCATAAGTAACGATTTTCTCAGCATATAATAATTTTAATAACGTCTTAAGAGGTATGAATTTTACATCCGATCATATGACCAGTTTCGTTAAAGTGGAGAATCGCTGATTTTATCAGTTTTTTTCTTCAAATTGAAAAGCTTGACTTCATTCAGCGATCCATTAACTTTGGTAAATAGTCCATTTCCAAATGATTCCGCTGACAATTCCATCCAAAAAAGATCCTAATTCCAAGCAATATTTTGGACTTCATTACTTTCTTGCAGTTTGTTGTGATTCACGTGGATTTTAAATAATTTAATGTAAATAGATAATAAATAAATCACCCTGTATACTCCACAGCTTATTGTTATGAATATATAGTGATAAATATTAGATAAATTCTTTAAAATCGATGTCGATCTCATTATTTTTAGAGCATTAAGTTAGATTTAATAATTTTGTGGTTTCCAAAGTTATATTCGATGAGTTCTTTAATATGTTGTTGATATTTTTTGATTTGTTGTTACAAAATGACGTTCGCAAATGGGATAAGTTGTTACGCATGTGAAACACAGTTCCAACCTAGACAGTTAATTCGCTTAAACCAAGAAGCAAATATTGATGTTTTGCAAGTTGCTTCTTTCAGAAGGCACGCTGCTGGATTCCCCCCACTAGATGTAAGTGAAAATACAAGAATTTGCTTTAACTGTTCTAATGCTGTAAGAGATAAACTCAATCGAATACTAATTAATGCGAACTGTCTACGTTCTAATGTTCTTTCTCCAGTTCGAAGGCATTCTTGCATATTATGTAATGCCCAAGAATACCTACATCGAATGTCTGTAGAATGTGGAGTTAGTATGTTTGTTGTTTCTAACATTTATGTACCTAAATTTTCGAGAATATGTGATCTCATCATCTTGACAATAATGGTTTTGTGTTACCAGATTTATATCTTCAAGAGAATGCTAACTACGGAATAAAAAATTGGGAAAGCACAGAAAGTTTTGCCGAAGATGAATTTAAAATTGATTTGTTTGATGATATGAACAGGATGTTCATAAAATCAGATGTGAAATCATCTGCAACTGAGTGATAATTTTTAGTCACTATCTTCGATCGTTCAAGATAACCTCTTGGGGGGTATTCATGTTAAAAAAGAAAATATTCAATTGAGAATGTTTCCTTTTTCATCATGAATTCAAAACTTTAATGTATATTTCCAAAAATCACTTTGAGGAGTTCTATACATTTTGTGATGACGTAGAGCAATATGGCAATGCACGAAGAATCAATAAACAGCGTTTGCTAACATTTTTAATAAAATGAAGACATGGGATAACTGATGAACTTTTTAATATCATTTTTACTATGCTTCCAGAAAAGCTGTAAGCCTAACAATTTCAAATGTTTGGTTATCACTTTTCAGACGGTTTGTACCGAATAATATTGGTTTCAAAGCAAATACAAGAGACGATTTCATAGCTGGACATGTATCAATCAGTTTTACACCCATATTCCCAATCTTCCGAAAGAAATAGTCTACATAGATTGTACTTACAATAAAATAGATAAAAGTAGTAACTTCAAAATATTACCAATTTTACTGTTTCCACAAAAAAGAGCATCTCGTGAAACCAGAAATAATGGTAGCTCCCAATGGTTACATATTAGAAGTACGTGGACCATATTTTTCCGATGCTTCAAATAACTATCGTGATAGTCGATATAGGCTATAGAGAGTCTATAGAAACATTTGAAAATCTTGGTATTCAGTATTATATGCAACTTTCATCCACCGCGGCAAAAACAATTTTCTACTCTTGAAGCTAACAAAAACAGAATAATTACGACTACTAGATGGGTAGTAAAATCTAGAAATGGTCACTTCAAGACGATCTTTTCTGAAACAATATCCGCGTCGCATGGAGCTCATTTAAAATATTTTTATCTAATTGCTGCTTCAATAAACGAGTATCACCCCTTAATTTAAATAAGATGAACATCTGAAATAGCTAATTAAATGGTGGACAAACTGCGAGAAAATAATAGGGTCCAAATTCGTGTTCAAAATGAAAATCTTTTACGGCAGAATGGTCAGTGGAATCGTTTAGACAACGGACATGTACTTGAATTTCCCCGGTTAAACTAAGAGTATTTAACAGAGTTAACGGGTCCCTAAAATAATTATGTAGCTGCATCTCACATACAAGACACTGTTCAAAGACAAGAGTGCCATTTGATTCAAATCGATGAGTTAAATCAGGAACCTAATTAGTTAAGATTTAGAATTTACTCTAGGTTTGTGAATGCTGCCAAACAAATGCTTTGAGTTGAATATAACAACGCAAATGAGAATCGCTAGAATCCAATAATCAGGAGCGAGGACTTTAGGTACATGCGCTCATGTTGCTAGTGTTGTATGGTTTTTAGGATATGCTAGACATCAGCAGAACAAAAAAATTCCTACACTTTTAAATTGTATTGACGATTCTGGGAAAATGATTCTGCCAGAAGAGGTGCACACATTGGTCCTGAGGTAATTTAAAATAACAATTACTAAAAATTCCTAATTGACTACTCCTGTTTCAAAACATCTCTTTATGTAGAATCACTCGTCACCCATTTTATTTGCACATTATTCAAATATCAACCTTTACCTAAGCTGTATCAGATCTGCTCTGCCTTTTCATGTCTCTTGTTTATTATTTTTTCTAATTCCCTTATCTATCTGGTGACTGCACTCATCCGTTTCCACATTTTCATAACTGCTACAAGCATTGTATGTTACATACACCCCTAATGGGCAGTTCTATATCTATGCTCTTTATATGTTCCCTATTCCACAGAACCTTATCCTCAGTTCAACACGCACTTCCAATGAAAAAGAAAATAGTCTTAATTACGTGGAATAGGCCTATTTGGGAAACCCATATGGATCATCCTAAATTAACAAATTTTTCTGCTAAAAATAGTAATTTATTTAGTAATAAGCGAGGTAATACCTCTCTTATAAGTTTTATAATTTTTAATATAACTCGCTCTACACGAATATTGTGACGAATATTGGCCTGCACGAAATAGGTACCCAGTTTTGAAAATACCTACATAAGAAAAGGGATAATTATCATATTTATTGCCCCGTGTATAAAATAGAATACCCGACAAATAAACCACCTTGTATATTTTGCAGCTTAGAGACACACATAGTTAGGGTTTTGAATTAATCCTTTGAACAAATCATGTTTTCATCCTCTCTTTGAAACACCCTGTATAATAAATGTGTACTGAGCAGGGTCCTTTCTAGGAATTTTTGAATTCCTCTCAACAATATATTTCAATAAGACTGAGCAAGGAACCTACAACAAATTTTGGACAACTGAACTGGAAAATTCTCGTAAAAGCTAGAGCACTGCAAATCGAGTAAAGTGCTTCAAATTGTCGATGATAATTATTGCACTCTGTAGCAAAGCTCCTTCCACTTCATGTATGATTGCATAGGTTTTTCATTTTATTATTATGGAGGGTGAATTAGTTGCAGAAGAATTTTCGATTTCATTCTTTGCTTACCATACATATTCTCCTAGTCACCTTTGTAAGAAAGAATGTGGAGTTTGTTGTTGATAGTTTTGTAAAATAAATGAATACATTTGATACATGTAAGTATTTTTCAAAATCGTAAATAATTGAATTAAAGACTTATTCAGGTCCTTCGAGAAGTTTTTAAGAAAAGGCTAGACTCAAATATTACCACTACTACATGAGTGGATGATAATTTAATTGAACGTTTTTTCTGTAATTCGTGCTAAATACACAGGTTCTTAATTTGAAATTTTGATAGTTACAATGTTGGAAGTTGAATGTGGAAAGTTGAATTTTGAAAATTGAAGATGAATATTGAAAGTTGAACGTTGAACGCTGAATGTTGAACCGTTCAACGTTCAACTTTCAATGTTGAACGTATGTTGAACGTTGAACGATGAACTTTGAACGTTGAATATTGAACTTGGAACGTAGAACGTGGAACGTGAAAATTTGATAGTTACAATGTGAATGTTGGAAGTGAATTTTGAAAGTTGAAGTAAGAGGTTTTGAATGTTGAATGTTTAAAATTTAACTTTGAACGTTGAACGTTGAACGTTGAACGTTGACGTTGAACGTTGAACGTTGAACGTTGAATTTGAACGTTGAACGTTGAACGTTGAACGTTGAACGTTGAACGTTGAACGTTGAACGTTGAACGTTGAACGTTGAACGTTGAACGTTGAACGTTGAACGTTGAACGTTGAACGTTGAACGTTGAACGTTGAACGTTGAACGTTGAACGTTGAACGTTGAACGTTGAACGTTGAACGTTGAACGTTGAACGTTGAACGTTGAACGTTGAACGTTGAACGTTGAACGTTGAACGTTGAACGTTGAACGTTGAACGTTGAACGTTGAACGTTGAACGTTGAACGTTGAACGTTGAACGTTGAACGTTGAATGTTGACGTTGAACGTTGAACGTTGAACGTTGAACGTTGAACGTTGAACGTTGAACGTTGAACGTTGAACGTTGAACGTTGAACGTTGAACGTTGAACGTTGAACGTTGAACGTTGAACGTTGAACGTTGAACGTTGAACGTTGAACGTTGAACGTTGAACGTTGAACGTTGAACGTTGAACGTTGAACGTTGAACGTTGAACGTTGAACGTTGAACGTTGAACGTTGAACGTTGAACGTTGAACGTTGAACGTTGAACGTTGAACGTTGAACGTTGAACGTTGAACGTTGAACGTTGAACGTTGAACGTTGAACGTTGAACGTTGAACGTTGAACGTTGAACGTTGAACGTTGAACGTTGAACGTTGAACGTTGAACGTTGAACGTTGAACGTTGAACGTTGAACGTTGAACGTTGAACGTTGAACTTTGAACGTTGAACGTTGAACGTTGAACGTTGAACGTTGAACGTTGAACGTTGAACGTTGAACGTTGAACGTTGAACGTTGAACGTTGAACGTTGAACGTTGAACGTTGAACGTTGAACGTTGAACGTTGAACGTTGAACGTTGAACTTTGAATGTTGAACGTTGAACGTTGAATGTTAAATATAGAATGAAATTGAATGTGAAACGAATAATATTACATAAAAAAACATTCTGAGCGTTTGTATATATGTCATTTATATGTGGTAACCACGTCATACAGTGCGGAATAAATTTATCGTCTTCCAATCCACCTATTGGGAAAAACTTCGTTCAAATAATCTCTAACAGTACGTTTGTAGTGCGGTGGAGCTCCGTCTTGTTGGTATCAAATTGATCTATGTATTGCATTTGGATCATTAACATCAGGAAAAAGTCTCTTTAATGTAGGCTGTGAAAAGTTCATAAAAAAATCTAGAAAAACCTCACCATTGTGCCTTCCAAAAAATAAGGGCCAATAATTTTGTTGTTAATAATACCAGCACAAATGTTAACTTCTTTAGGATATTGTGTGTGAGCCTCACACATCCAATGAGGATTTTCTCTGCTCCAATATCTACAGTTTTGTCTAGTAACCGTTCCATTTAAATAAAAAGTAGCTTTATCAGAAAAAACAATGTTGTTCATGAACAACATTAAAAACATAAGCCCTGAGGTCCTACAAAATGTTGTACGAGAATTCCAAGATCGACTTGCTTGTTGTCAAGTGAATGGTGGTCATTTTGAACATTCAATATAATTGTAAAATAAATTGAAAAATACTTCCTAAACATTATGTGACATTATTTCCTTCATTCTACGTAAGGTATCAAAGTTTTACATTTTCAAAATAAATTTTCCCAGTTATGATTGCACCAAATTTGAAAAACTCAATATTGCTGAAAAGAGAATGAAAATCCCTTTCGAACAAGGTGCCACACGACCCCCTTCTCATTTAATTTTTTTGAGAGGGTGTTCATAATTCAGAGTGGGTGCAAGAAGGGGGTAATATTTCCATACTGTAAATTGTCAAATTGACAATATAAATCATCGTGTTTCAGTTTTTTTTTAACAATTACATAATAACGCTAAAAATTAATTTGTTCCATACCTATGGCCCGCACTGTATAATATACCACCGATTTTTATCATATTTTATTATGATTATGCGGATTATGCGGAATCTAGACGTAGATTCAATCTTGGCATGGCAAATATACAGGGTACTACAATAGTGGGTTAGGCTTCTTTTGCATATATCACACAAGCTAGCGATTTCGTTCAAGTGTACAAAACTGTTAGCGACAGCAAAGCATTTGATGTTTTTTAATTCAATAATATCTAGCGAGTGATCTCGAGGTGTTGTACGCCTCAGAAATTCTCTAAGGTTTAATTGAAAATTTTGGATATTAATCGCAGACCGAAAAAAACATCTCATTATTTTTCAAATGACACTGCCCTCTTTTTCTGAATTTATTTTTGAATCTACAATAACAAAAATGTATAGGAGCAAATTCAGTAATTTGTCCTCTTGGAACAGATGTGCAATATACTGATATCTCCTCAAAAAATATTTTGACGTTATTTATAATGAAAACAGATTGGTTATTTAAAAAAGATTTTCCCTAATTTTTCCAGATTATGAAAACAAAAAGGCATCTTGCTATTTAAAAAATAATAGTTTGTAACTGGAAGCGATGTATTTTTTGTTATAATGTCGAAATAAATACCATAGCTTGTGGTATATGTTGTTACACATTGGGAACCACTCTAGAGATCTCAATTGATACTAAAATATTGGTACTCTACTGTGGCTGTTTGGGTCTCTTTTTTTCGAAAAAATTCATCAATTTCTGCAAGTATAGCTTTGAAACCAAAATTATTTGATTTTCAATCCATTGATTGAACTTCAAACTAATGTTTTTCATTTTTTCCAAATGGAACATATAATTCGAATATGATGAGAATCATGTGAAGTAAAACTTAAAATTACCTATTTTCCTATTTTTTTGTTTTCTATCTAGTTCGGAGAAAATTAATATAAATTTGCTAATGAATGTCGAATTATGTGAGAAACAACTTTGATATGTTGAGAAAAAATTGTGCCTTAGATATTTTTCTCTATCGTATGGAAGTATCTGTTCAGCAAAAAATTGAACTATTAAGTATTCAGTTTTTTAATAATCGAATTTTTGAGCCACTCTCATGGGCTAGATATTTATATTTTTTACCCTTCCAAGCTTGTGTTCGATTTTTTTCCATGAAGATATGAATATCATATATTTTTAATTTGATGTTGGTACTGATAATATAACGTATTCGTTGAATTTAGACGAAATTGTTTATAGAACTTTGACGAGATCATTTTTGAGCAAGGTGCATAAATACTAAATACTAATCAGCTATTTATTGAGAAGCATTCGAAAAAGTCATTAGATGGGAGTTTACATAAAAGATAGTGCAACTACAATAGGATGGAATAATGAAAACAGCCGCACTGATTATTTCTTCAAGGTTATTGAAAACTTTAAAAACGAATTCTACTTCTCGCGATAGGCGTTGGAATTCAAAGAAAATAGTCATTGAATTTTACGTTTATGTATTTCTCAAAATTTTATTGAATGCGATTTTACTGCTCTATATAGACATATAGGAATTCCAAATACCAAATTTGAAATTCAACACACTATTTTTTACAATACCATATTTTCAATTCATTGTACAAGTGAGGGTAATATTTTCCAACATTCAATATTGTTATAGAGTGGAATGAATATTCCTGGGATATTATTTGCTATCTGGTAATCACATTCACATCGAATGCAATTTGATAAAGAACCGATATATTTATTCTTGAGCATATAATCAAAATAACAAATGAAAATTATAATCTTTACAAATAATACGCAATTGGTATCAAGGTAACAGAATCGACAACAACCTTATATAAACGCGTGTTATTTACCCTTTCGGACTGGAAAATACTTCTAATTCTCTCCTTGTCAGATTTTAACTTTCCGAAATTCTTGTTTATCCAGGATTCCCCTGCGTGTTCTTTAACCAGCTGCACAAAATCCATAAAAAAGCCATTGCTGTTTGTTTGCAAGGTTCTTTCACTACAAATCGTCGTGTACTTGTCATCACTGTATTCTGCCATTTAGCATCAAAACGCATTGAGGCACATCAGAAACTGCATACAATCTAACGCGAGTTTATGATTTATTTTTGGAGTGGATTCTGCCGGTTCTAATTTTGGCACGGCATATTCGTAGATCAGGTAGACTTTCTGATTCAGCTGATTATACTCTATGATTCATAAATCGGTTGGCAACGGATTCACTGGAGATTCTTTTTCAACCCTTTTTTGGGCTTGATCGGTTTGATGTTGAATAAAATAATCTGAAAAAGTTGAGACTCAAAAAATATTTTATTTTCGAAAACCCACTAGGATAGAAACGATAGTTTCTAATTATTTTGAAAAATTCCGGTGGCACGAATTCAAATCATTAATTCATTGTTCGATGGTATTATTTGTTTATTTACGACAAATATATTATTATTTGCACAAAACCTAAAACCAGAGGAATTTAATTTTAAAGAAATTCCTGTCTAAATCATCAAATTCTGGCAGTGCACCATATCGTATAATAATAATAATAAATTTATTCGCCTCCTATTTTACATTATTATATGATATAATGCAAAGAAAAGGTGGGCAGGGGAATAAATGGGCAACCCTACAGAAGATCAAGTCTGTGCGTAGGGAATAGGTTAATAATTACAACATAGTAGTAGTAATAATATTCACATACAAGGAATGTGAAAAAACAAACATCTTAATATTACTTAGCTTAACATCTTAATATCACTAAATCTGGAGTTAATAATGATAACATAGAATATGATATAATACTAGTTACATACAAGAAATATATATTAGATAACTACCGTAGTGGTTAAAAAAGTGGAAATATATTGTATGAATGAGTGGATCAACTAATGTATAATGAATAATATGGGATCTTTATATAATATTTTCTACAAGTCGATGGAAGGCGATTCTTGGAGTGTTTTTTATATGGTTTTTCAATTGTCTTTTGAATAGGATCTGTGGTATCATTTGCTTTAGTGTTTGTGGAAGGGAGTTGAAAAATGTTGGTAAGCTCTCCATGATATGTTTTTCTGGTTTAATGAAAAAAATAATTCTTTGCATTCCTACATCTGGTGTTGTGGTGGTCTTCTATCGGTAACAGTTCATCTTTTCGTGAGTGTTGATATATGGTAACCTTCAGGAAATAAAGTTGCCGTATATAAAATATTTTTGAAATTTTGAAGAGTTCCTCTGTTGGGTACTTTTTGGGTTTTCGGTATATGGTTTTAAAAATATATTTTTGGATAGTTTCAAGTCCTGATATGTGAGTTCTCAGGGCTGCCCCCATGCTATAATACCGTATGTTAAATGACTTTCTATTAATGAGAAATAAATTATACGCAGCTGTCGGTGTAAAAGGTGGAGATGAGAATTTTTATTTTGTATAGTATCGTTCTCAGTTTTTTTATTGAGAAGTCAATATGAACATCCCATTTCAGGTTGGTATCATTATATACACCAAGATATTTTATGTTTGTAGCAGAGGTTAAAGTGATTGATTGTTCATTTTCCTTCGGTATGGTCAATGCATTGAAGTTAGGTAAGTATTTTGTATAGGAAGTGAAGGGAATATAGTGAGTCTTGTCTACATTTATCGTGAGTAGCCGGCTATTGAACCATTCCATGATTTTTGAGAAGTCATTATCTGCAATTGATTTTAAATTTTGCCAGGTATCAGCTTTATATATTACCGCTGTATCATCCGCGAAACTCACTATGTCGCCTTCAAACCCTATTTCGAATATATCATTCAGATAGAGACTAAATAGCATTGGTCCTAAAACGGTTTCATTGTTTTGAATTCACTGATGAAGTCACCAACTTTGACACATTGTTGTCTGTTTTCAAGATAGCTTTTGAATAGTAAATATGATGTTCCTCTTATACCGTATCCTTCCAAAAATTCGAGTAGTTGACTGTGGCTAACCGTATCGGAAGGTGTTTTCTTATCAATATTTCTAACTTTCTCATTGAGCACCGTTGATAGTGCATCTTGCGTAGATTTTCCCTGTCGAAATCCATATTGTTTATGTGAAAGAATATTGTATTTTTCAAAGAAAACAACTAGCCTTTTTTATAAGTCTTTCTCATACATTTTTGGCAAGGTTGATATTAACGAAATGGGACGATATTTATTTCGTTAATATCAACCTAAGTCTTAAATAAACATAATAATAATAATAATCGCTTTTATTGATAGAAAATGGTGAACAATTGATTAATTCTTGACTATCAAAACTTTCTTCCACTCAACCTGCGGGTACTGAGAACTAAAGGAAATGACCTAAGACTAAAACTACGCAACTACTCAAAATATAATAAGTGTTAGTACAAAACATCATGTTTTGATAAACCTATCAGAAATGATTAAAAATATATAGGGGTTATAAAAGAATATAAAGGTATGAGAATAAGCAGAAAGTATGTAGAGCAGCATCATAGAGTAATTTCCCCAGATAACAGACAATATTTGAGTTTGTGTGGAAGTCTCAAGGGCACCAAAATGTATCCTTCAGAAAAATATGTTAATGGACGAGTGTTAATAATGGCCTCACATTCGCACAATAATGTGTTGAGCGCTTCGTAATTCAAAGAAGATTTTCCTAGATTTCTTATGAATAGTTTTTTATCATTGTCACTATCCTTTCTCAGAATCCTTTCCCCCACGAAGCAGTGGGTGGATCAAAATGCCACTTAAACTTCTTCACTGATGAGTACTTCAAAATTATCTGCCAATCAATTTTATTCATAAGATTGTTTGTACCATTATCAGAATATATGACAGAAACTCCTCCTCTTAAACATAAAATGAAAGTTTATGTGGAAAGTGATTCTGTCAGTTCTAATTGAACTGCCCTGTAAACAGCGGATGTGAACAAAACCATCAAACATGTTTTCCTTCTTTCAGATATAATGAACCGGCTAAATCCACTATTTCGAAAGCTGCTCCACAATGTATTATGTCTTTTGGCAATGGTGCAAATGATGTACCTTTTGCAGATTATACATTTCGATATGATTTGTTTAACTTGCTTTCAAAATCCTTTCACGTAACATATTTAACAATGCCTGAACTTTTACATGTAAGTTTATTATTTTATTCTTACATGGTAGAAGAACTGGATGTTTGAAGTTATAGGAATCTTCTCCTTCAGTTAGTTTTGTTATGATTCTCCATAATCCATTTTTATCTATCTACTGTGATCTGTAAATTCCTAAGGTGATTTGGGTTACTTCCAAAGGTTTCCACCCATATAGACTTCAGTAAATGTATTTCAGCTCTTTCAATTTCTTCAAAAGTAAGTTCTTCCAATATTTTCACAGCAGTCCACACTATTACTCGAATAATTTTTGAATATTTGGAGAAATAATTGAAGTCCTCCGTAGAAATGTTCACTGGGCATAAGAGAATTTCTTGTTGGGAACAAATGATTTCCACACGTGGCCAATGATCTCGATTAGTGTACAGCCAGTTTGGACCATTCCACCAACTACTTTGTAATAAATGTTTTACAGTACATCCCCTAGACGCGGCATCTGCTGGATCCATTTTCTAGGAACTTGGTTCCAGTCATGGTTCCAACAAACGTATTCCAATTATTATTAGATTTTACCCATGTCACTGCCACTATTGAATCGCTCCAGAAATATGTTTTTGTTTCTCTGAACTCCAAAGGTTTTCCTGGTAGTTTGATATAATCGTATTCCTTAAATCCCAAATAATTCAAGTCTTGGTGGATTCAGCTAACAACAATCTGATTGTCGTTTTCACAATTGGTTGACCTCAAATATATTGTAACGGAACTTCTGCACCTCGTACGGTCAAGGACGTACCCAGGGGGGACTCCAGGGGGTCCAGACCCCCCCCCTGAAAATGTGATAGAGATTAGATAAAACACACAAAATGCCTAAATACAGCGCCAAAAATGCCTTTCTGTCTGCGACAATTCCGATCTGGCGGGTGTAGGGGATCTCGATGGGCATCGTAGCAACGCACAGTGGAGTATTTGTGGCAAAACCCTGGCCAACAATATTTTTCATGTGTTTTGAACTTACAACCATTGATATTGACTTTTGACTTACTTTGAAATGGTAAATGCTCCTAAAAAATATCTCTATAAATAAATCTTTGTATATATATATATATATATATATATATATATATATATATATATATATATATATATATATAGTCTCCGGCAAAAACTTGGAACCATATGGGAATTTTTTTTGAATAGTTTCTCAGAAAATTTCTTTCTTAATAAAAGTTGGTGCATTCAATTTGATTGAATAAGCGCATAGCCGTTATTATCAGTGGTGTGCGGTTAAGCGGGAATCGGTCCATATTCTAAATTCACTATAGAGTAAAGTGACATTACTATGGGAAATATCGAAAAATGTTATTGAAAAAAGTTTTTTTTAATTAAAAGATATTCCCAGTTATCCAGTTCAATCCACCAATTACTAATTTCAATAACTGCTTAATGAGTTGATTTCTCCATGAGGCCAACTCATTATGCAATTATTGAAATTAGTAATTGGTAGACTAAACTGGATAACTGGGAATTCATTCAGTCAAATAGAATGCACCATTTTTTATGAAGAATGCAATTTTCTGAGAAACGACTAGTAAAAAAAATTCATACTGTATATATATATATATATATATATATTATTTCTTATTGACTATATATTATACTTTGTTGTCATATTGACTCTAATTTATACTACTATGTGTTTTAATTTATACTAATAAGGTATCTGAAGGTAATATCGCCATGGATGTTGTTGTTCAATAATAGTAAATATTGAACAAACAATTTTTGCTGCAAATATTCACACAGATATGTACTCTTGATTGGTAAATAATAATAAAAATTTGTATGCTATTCTTTTTTAAACTGTCATTTGGCAATATTTTTCTCTTCCTGTTAGTAATATCGCTAATTCGTGATCGGTATCATCGCCAACTCATTCCGTATGCAATGTACGAAGTATATAATAAACACAGTTATTTAAAAATATTATTTATTGGTTATGAACATATTTATGAGCAAAATGGACAAATATATGGATTAATATTATCTTTCTTTGTTAGGCCAAGGCACTCGTCATGGAAGTAGCAGAGGCAAGTGGTACATAATCGCATGTCAGCAACTATGTACTCTTTGCACGCCTTACAGAACCAGCTCTCCTTTTCATTCAAACGTTTTTTTGATATCTTAGGTATGGTCTGTTTTTTAATAATGATTTCTTGATTCCGTTTTAGGAATCCTTTAAGTCAATAACGACCTGCCATTTGTTTTTTAGTGGAAAACTCTGCTTGTTAACGAATATCCAACTTCTGCCAGACGAACTATCCTTCGGCACAATTCTTCTTCTTGGTCTCTTCTCAGGATACATCTGCGGACCATTGCGCATTTTGTTGTTTTATTACTCTGTAAGTAATCTCTTAATGTTCTACGTGGAACTGAGAAGTGATTGCTTGCCTCATTTACAGACCAACCTCTCCTAACGGCTTTTATAGCATTTTGCATATTTTCTTCCGGCCATTTTCCTCTTATTCCACGATTTTTGTATTTGGGCATAGTATTCTAGAATATAAAATTGTCAGTTAGTTGTATATAATATTACAGGTATTGATTTCATGATTGAGACACTGAATTAGTAATAATGTTGGTAATAACGTCATGCGGCGTTATTACTCTACGGACGTTCTGGCGATATCATCAATATTTACGCTGCTGCATTCGCACTCAGTTTAAAAAATTACGAAAACTTTTGTCGAAAATCTAAGTACGCCGTTTAATTCATTAGGACACAAACTACAGATCACCGCATTCAAAATATTTTACTCGCCAATAATGTCGCCTGAATCAAATAATTGCTTCACTTGTAAAATTATAGTTCTTCGTCTATAAACAACACTGGTAATTGAACGGTTCTCACATCACTGAAAATGTTTTAACGTTACCATTGACGTATGCAAACACTATTTATATGTATATACTGCATCAATAAATTATATTATATTCTATATAAATACACACACACACACATATATATATATATATATATATATATATATATATATATATATATGTATATATTTATATATATACATTGTTTTTTTACATTTAATATTTTCCAAAGTCAAGATACTACAGGGATCTTAGTTTTTGAGTGAAGATTAACTCCTCAGTTCAGATTATTCCATTCTCTAGTCAAATAAGATACCGCTAGATAGACATCTTACGCTAGATCTAAACGTTGGACAATGCACTCAATAGTTCTTTCTATTCTCATTGTGGCTATGCAAGTATACAAATGTAAATGTCTTCCAGTAAGCTTATACCTATTAATAGTTATTTAATCAACTGGTATATTAATGGTGGCGATTAATGATCGAGATATTTTAAAGCGAGAGCGAAGCCAGCGCGTTGATGTTCGAGATCATCAATCGCCATTTTAATAATTTTCAAAATTTTCCCGGCCTCGTTCCTGGGATCAACGTGAAATGTTAGATATCCATTTGCTTCAACTAGGAGGAAACTTACAATATTTGGATTTGAAAATACATCATTTTGACAGCGCAAAGGTAATATGATTTGGAATTTGAATAATATTTGAATTCGTGTATGTTTAGTTGCCTATATACCACAATGATCCATTAATAGAGAAATCGACCATTAATAGGTTATTAATGGTCGATTTCGGTGTATGTTTGGCTGCATATATCACAATCACGCATTAATAGAGAAATTGCACTATAATAGGGGTCATTAACGAGAGATTTCGTGTACATTAAACAGACTCGTTAATACGAGGTCGCCGGAAATAGTTATTCAATCAACTAGTGTATTAATGATCATGGCGATTAATGATCGAGATATTTTAACGCAAGAGCGAAGCGAGCGGGTTAATGTTCAAGATCATTAGTCGCCATTTTAATATACGAGTTGATACAAAAAAATTCCATCGACCTCGTTTCTGGGAATCAACGTGAAATTTGAATATGTCTCAACTAGGAGGAAACTTACAGTATTTGGATTTTAAAATACATAAATTTGACAGCGCGAAGGTGATATGATTTGGAATTTGAATAATATTTGAATTCGAGTATGTTTAGTTGCCTATACCACAATCATGCATTAATAGAGAAATCGACCATTAATAGGTTATTAATGGTCGATTTCGGTGTATATTTGGCTGCATATATCACAATCACATATTAATAGATAAATTGAACTTTGATAGGGGTCACTAACGATATATTTCGTGTACATTAAACAGACTCATTAATACGAGGAGGAAATAGTTATTTAATCAACCAGTGTATTAATGGTGGCGATGACTGATCTCTATATTTTCGAAATCATTATGTTCGAGATCATTAATCGCCATTTTAAAATACGAGTTATTACAAATTTTTTCTGTCGACCTCATTCCTGGGGTCAACGTGAAATTTTCGATATCAATTTCCTTCAACTAGGAGGAAACTTACAATATTTGGATTTGAAAAAACATAAATTTGACATCGCGAAGGTAACATGATTTGGAATTTGAATAATATGTGAATTCGTGTATGTTTAGTTGTCTATACCACAATGATGCATTAATAGAGAAATCTACCACTAATAGGTTATTAATGGTCGATTTCGGTGTATGTTTGGCTGCATATATCACTATTATGCATTAATAGAGGAATTGAGCGCTAATAGGGGTCATTAACGATCGATTTCGTGTAGATTAAACACACTCGTTAATACGAGGTCGCCGTAAAAAAATTTTTTGAGTTTTGAGTAGCTCTCTTTGGATGACGTTTGTGTTTCTAAAGTTAGATTTGCCTTAAAAAAATTTATCAGGTTCCAAAAAAAAATAGAACCTTAATAGTTAGTACTTGTTGTTTTCAATCTGAAAACACTTTTTTCTCAATTTTGTGTAAGATAGTGAAATACATTTTGGAAAATTCCTTTAAATCTAAATATTTTAGTTAAAACTATGTAAAAACTGGATCACTGATTGTTTTCCTTAAGTTTACAGTAAAACTATAAGTATGACTGTAAGTTTTAAATTTGTTGAGAAATTCACAATAGTTCAAGATACGAAACATTTTGTATGCGCTTTACACTCAGATCAGAGAAACGAGGAGAGTCCGTAAGTATACTTACTGGAAATATCAAAGGTTAAAAAAAGGTCTACCCTAACTCTATTCATCGTTATGAAATAATCTACAAATGTGGCTCACTGAGTAGAGGAAGACTTCATCGAACTTATTATAACAGAAGATATATATATATTTTCTTCTTGTGTTCTTATATATATATATATATATATATATATATATATATATATAATATATATATATATATATATATATATGTATATATATCATAGAAACTGTTCATTTTTCACGGGTTAGTAATAATTTAGGTTTTTGAACATCCTTATAGTTTTCAACACCGTTTACAACCCCATTTTGAATATTGGGCCAGCCTACTATCATTGCTTTATGCAAATTGCCTTACATCGTTACAAAAATTGCAGAATAAGTACAATCTTACAGATTTTAGTCAATGACAGATTGTTTGATTTTTCAATGATTTCCATTTTCAAGATATTGTCTGGAAGAGCTCCCTATTCAAAGTATTTCAACATGTAATTCATAACTACCCGACGAAAAACAATTATGAATTATTTGTTTCACAAGGGGTTATTAGAGTATAACCCCCTTCCTACTTTTATTATAAAAATCTACTTCCAACATGAACTGATAGAACATTTGAAATCAGGCTGGCGGGAATTAAGACGAAAAGCCGTATTTGTTGTTTATTGTGCAAATGTGTGTGTTTGTATATTCAAAATTCAAGTTGCTTGTAATCTTTACTTCATAAAGTTATTTGTATATTAGGATTTGAAATAAATCAATGGGCGAGGACACGAAATTTTCAAAATATTTTTAATGGATTCTACAGCTTGTGAAAAGTCTATTGGCAAATTTCTTTCTTTTTTTTAAATTTTCTAAAACTTGAAAACAATATTTAAAGTCGGCAAAATTCAAATGGCTTCTTTCTAGCGCCATTGCAAAATGTTGTGACGTAATCACCCGATCAACCAATCCCACAGTTGACAGTTTCAACCAATCCCACAATTGACAGCTTCAATCAATTCCTCGCCTATTGATTCGATAGTAAATTGAGTCAATGTTCCAATATTTGTTGGAAGCTCAAAAAAGTTGATTTTATATCTGAAAAAAAGAAATAAACAAATATTTCAACATTTTATTCATTGTTGCACGAATATATTATATTTATTAAAATATATTGATTAAAATCACAAGTGGCATCACATTTAACAATATTTAAGTATAGCTAAAGCAAGTATTATCAAACACATTACTATACTCTGGCCATTCTACAAATACCCAAATAAAAACAAAACTACCGAAAGCCCATATTCGCTATTGGCCGATTGGCCATAAAATATTCTTGGAGATTTTATGGCCGATCGGAGAGTAGCGAATGTGGGATTCCGGTAGTTTTGTTTTTATTTGGATATTTGTAGAAGGAACAGAGTATAAGTGGATACGAAAAGATGAAGTAGCAAGTGGACAAACAAGTTCTCCATATAATCATTTTTCCAAAAAGGAACTGAACTTGAACTAAAGTTCTCAAACGATTATTTTTCCTGAAATAGTAAAACAGTGCACAAATATTTACATAATATAAATAACCAAGTTTGTACAAAATATAAATAACCATTGTTTAAATTACTAATTATTAGCATTTAACATAAGGCATCATAAATACTACCAGAAAAACATGTTCAGAAAAATTATCAAAACCAACTTCATATAGACAGATATAAAACAAAAGTCTGCTATTGCAAATATCATTTTTGAAAATATCATTTTTGCTTCTATATGAAGTAAATTTGCACATTTGTGACATTTCATAGACCATTTTTTAAATTTCTACTTGAAATTGCAGTACCGCCAGTATACTTAAATATAAACGTATAAATAACATGGAAATGGAACATACTATTTTATTATAGTGTTGCATTTTCTCAGTTTAGATTGAGAAAAAATAGCATAGGCTATTCTGAGAGTATTGTGGCTCACATAGTTGATGGTCTATGACTATGAATAAAAGGCCACTCTCACTCCCAATAATTCAATTATTGTTGAAAGTTTCTTTGGTCTTCTGGCAACCATAAGAATTCAGACAAATACACTAAAACAACATACAGGGTGTTTCAAAATTCAGTATTAAGATTTCAAGGGCGTATTTTTCAGGTCAAAATAAGTTTTTTTTTTCCATAAACATGTGTCTACAAACGCTTCGTTACGGATCTACAGAGCGTTAAAGTTTCAAGATTTTTTTATTTTTCTCTTCATAGCTCTTTCAGTTTTTGCGATATTAAGATCAAATTTGAAACATAGGTTACGTTTCAGGAACATCATCCAGTATGCCGAGTGATTGTAAGAATCTACAGGGAGATATTTTTTCAGGGGTCAAGCCCTTTTTCGCCCCATACTCTTTTTTGTAGTGCGCCGCTGGTAGTTTCTAACATATGAAATGAATTCTTTGTTTTGTTTATAATTTTTTTGTCTATTGTAATTTTTACGCATCTGCGACCGTTATCGAGAAAAAAGTTAAATAATTTTTTGTAATTCGCTTGAGTTAATCAAATTTTCAAGGAAACAATGAAAATGAGAATTAGTGGTCTTTGACTACTATTTTCATTTTGACGTTTAGGTTTGTTTTGAAGCATATGACATTATTTGAAAGTTGGTGGATGTCTCATCGTGTATTTGTTTAACATTAAAATGGAAAATGAACCATAGTCATTTGAACATCTGGCTGACATCCATTTTGTTTATGGTCTGGCTAATGGTAACGGACTTGAAGCTCAGAGGTTGTATGCGCTAAGATTTCCTAATCGCCGGCTTCCCAACTATAGAACTTTTATAAATTCCCATCAGCACCTTCGGGAATACAGCAGATTTCAGACTTCAAGGCACGGTGCTGGCAGACCTCGACAAGCACGCAACCCAGTAAGAGATGAAAATATTTTAAATGTTATCGACGAAAATCTTGGTATAAGTACTCGACAAATAGCAAGGGATTTGGATGTTTTCCATTCAACTGTCTGGAGGGTTTTACACGAAAACATGCTATACCCATATTATATCCACCACGTCCAAGGATTGCTTCCGAGGGATTTTCCACGGCGCTTGCAGTTCTCCCGATGGATACTACGCAACTGTACTAGTATAGGGATCCTGCATTTTTATCTCGTATCCTTTTTACCGACGAAGCTCACTTAGAAAATCCACACATGATCAGACAATCTCCACACCAGGAACAGTTCAGCGTAAAACATATGGGCAGTAATAGTAGAAGATACTTTAATTGGTGCTTTTATTTTACCACGAATTTTAAATGGTGCCACATATTTAAACATCCTACAGAACGAATTGCCTGCATTAGTGGAGGACGTGCCTTTGCAAGTTTGTCAACAAATGTGGTTTATGCACAATGAGGCACCCCCTCCTTTTTGAGTCATTGTCCGCGATTATTTAGATACAGTGTTTCCCAATCAGTGGATTGGCAGAGCAGGTCCAATTGCTTGGCCCCCACGGTCCCCAGATTGCAACACGCTGGACTTCTTTTTATGGGGACATGTAAAGGGCCTAGTTTATGGTGCAGAATCAGTGCCTTCCATCGAAGTTCTTACTGAACGAATTATGGATGCCTTCCACACCGTAAGAAACATTCCCGGAATTTTATAATGCGTACGGCAGTCTTTGAGAAGAGTGAAAGGTTCTTTCGCAGAAAAAAGAAGGCATTTCCAGACCTTTTATAAAAAATCAAGGTTTGTTAGGTTTCTTATTTTTTAGGTAATGTTTAAGAAAACTTGTAATTTAGATCACAAACCAAATAAGTAGCGTTTTTTGTTTTCATTGTGATAATAGGTTCCCCCCTTTTGTCAAAAATTTTAATTAAATGTTGCGATTTACAAAAAATTATTCATTTTTTTTTCTCGATAACGATCGCAGATGCGTAAAAATTACAAGAGACAAAAAAATTTACAAACAAAACAAAGAATTCATTGCATTTGTTAGAATCCACCAGCGGCGCACTACAAAAAAGTTTATGGGGCGAAAGAGGGCTTGACCCCTGAAAAAATATCTCCCTGTAGATTCTTACAATCACTCAGCATAATGGATGATGTAAACCCTAAAACGTAACGTATGTTTCAAATTTGATTTTAATATCGCAAAAACTGAAAGAGCTATGAAGAAAAAAATGAAAAATCTTGAAATTTAACGCTCTGTAGATCGGTAACGAAGCGTTTGCAGACACATGTTTATGGAAAAAAAAGTGTTATTTTGACCTGAAAAATACGCCCCTGAAATCTTGATATTGAATTGTGAAACACCCTGTATATTTGATGTCATTCATTCTCAAAGTGAATAAGTTCAATGCTTATGGATGCTGAGGGTTAATTATATTAAGACATTTCAAATGAAAAAATATTAGGTTGATTCGAGATTTTGATTATCATCTTCACCCTCGATAATGATCTCTTCCGGGTCTGGTGCTCTAGGTAAAAACTCTGAACCAGGATAAACTTTTTCAAATATTTGTTTAGCTTTTTGAACTGATACATCATAATCTAAATCTAGGTCTGGACCTGGACATAAAAATACATTTTCAGGGACATCTCCACCTAAATCTAAGTCACCTGTATCTGGTAGTGAAAAGTATAAAGAACATAAAACCAATGGTTTCTCCTGGCTATCATGTGAACCTTTATGATTGTATAAAGTAAATAAACTATCAATAACGTGTTTGAAGTCTTCTTCAGGTGAAGTACTTTGTTTTGAAATCAAGTGAACAATGAATAGTTTTTTTGGACAGGTTCCTGTGAGACTTCCCAATTCAATCATAGTTACAGTACTTTTACTATGTTCAGGGGGGTAAAATAGAAGTGTTAGATGTTCCTTATCACTTTCCATGATGGATTTGTCAGTTATAAGAACCCCCCTTGAAATATATTCATTTTTAATTGACTTTACATATGTTTTAGGTGCTTTTTCAAGACTCATAACTAGATGATCAGCTTCTATATGTTGGTCCCCAACCACCAGAGATTTAAACTTATTATCAGACTCAATAAATCCCTTCAATGGTTGACTTAGTGCAAATGTGCCACCAAACACAGCACTCAATCTACAGAAAGCTTGAGGTATTTCCCCACTTCCATACATGGAAAATAAAAGAGGAGTTTTACCAAAACGTCCAAGACTATTCAAAAACCTTTTGGCCTTCTCAACTCCTTCATGGCATGGTGTTTGGTCTGAACTCATCGAAATTGCATAGAGAACATAATGTATCAAATTTGGAGTCAGTTTTTTATCAACAAGAAAATCTTTGAAAGTTTTATGTTCATATTTCTTCAGTTCTTCTTCCCCGTCATTCAATGAAGTCAGCAACTTCATTAACATTCTTTTTTCAACCACAGTCACTTTGGTGTTGGAAAACACGTCAGACCTCGAACAGGGGACCATTTCTAGCTGACCATTGAACCAGGTGAGAACTCTACTAACACTTCTATATTCAGAATATCTGGCTACGTTCGACGATATCAATAAGTCCACAAAATTTCCTCTAGCATACTGTAGTTTTGGTGCAAGATCAATATTGAACTTTCGAGAATCCTTCAATAGTTTTTCCTGATTCCATTCTTCAGTGGCGTCACTCTCAACACTTGGGTCCTCCTCTTCTATCTCTTCATTCGATTTCGACTGTGTGAGGTGGGTTTTATTTGGTATATGCCAAACCATTTGAAAATTTTCAATATTGAATAGATCATTTTCAAATGCCAGCGGGTCTGTTTCGCTCTCATTCTGATCTTGTGCTGAATCGTTACGATTTCCAACTTTAGTTATAGCATCCAGATTGAAGGAGGCCCACTGTCCCCCATAATAATCGTTTTTATCAATATGCAACACTCTTTTACCGACACGACTCGCAGCAGCAGACAAAATCGACTCAACAATACCTGTTCCCACGATAATAATATCGAAATTTTTTGGAAACTCATAATCCATTTCAATATAGAAAAAAATTACTCTTTGCCTTTCGTTTGCTCTTACCACTGACAACTGATTTGTGATCTGACATCTGACTGACAACACAAAGAAAGGTTATGTTACATGTCAAAAAGAGAGAGAAAAAATTAGGTTCTTCTTCTTCCTTTATCACAAATTAGGCAATCCATCAACCTGTCAAAACGAAAGCAATGTGGCGGCTGTTGGCACACCATAGTGGTAAAAGTGTTTATTTTGTGATTATCTGTGCGAATTTGAGTAGTTTTTTCAATTTTGGATTATAATTCGTGCTTCAACTGAAGAAAAATGCCCCTTATTTGGATTGTAGTTAACTGTGGGTCCCGTCACGACAGGGATAGAGTCGGGTTTCACTCGGTGTCTACAGTTCCAAATCATAAGTTTTTGATCAGTTAAAATGACTTATCGAGGAGAAGCGCTCTATGGTTAGCTGCAATCAACCTAGAAGATCTTACGGATTCGAAAATCAAGTATCAGAGAGGCTGCAGCAGAGATACCCTGTGTGCACATTCGTGATAATATCCTTCATTCCGTCATGGATACCTACCTATAACTTCGGACTTATGTGATTTGATTTGTTCCTACGATTACTTGTATGATTTTGCCTACTTGTATATCTCTGAACTATTGTACATTAGGTCCTATTTCAAATAAAGTTCATATATATATATATATATATATATATATATATATATATATATATAGATAATTGATATATTTTCCACTTCAAAAGTAGAGAAAACTCCAAATGAATGTTCATATATATGTACCTACCTCCTCAAAAAATTCTTATAGGTATTGTTATTGAATTACTGGAATACAAATTTTGTTTAGGATTTTGGTGACTCAATAAATACAAATATTTAGAAATATGTCTTTCAATCTCAACCTTCCCATTTATTTAGATTTTTCAGGCAATTATCGAAAGCCTCGATCAAGTCTTGTGAAGGGTGTTGTATTTGATTACTCTCGTTTCGGACGTCCATCGTCTTAATGTATTTGAAAAGGTTTTCACGATGTTTCGAATGTGAATACTGTATTCAGACGATTGCAGATACAAACATTCGAAACATCGTGAACACCTTTTCAAGAATATCAAGACAATGGACGTCCGAAACGAGAGTAATCAAGTTACCACATCGTCTACAACCTTCAAAGGGTATTGTAATTTTATTAACAGTAAACATTGGATATATCGTGATATTTATCGAAATTGTACTATATACAAATATCAATATTGTGTCATTTTTTATAATTGGTATTAAATTAAGAGTAATCAACTGAATCAGTAAAACAACAAATAAACATTTATTAATATATCTTCATTTGAAACATATTTTTTTTAAAACAACTGAGCAAGAGGCAAGTCGTCCAATAATTTTTTTGACTGGATGGCATTGGCCACACTGCTTCCAAATCTCTGCGTGACATTGCCTCTAATATAGCACCAATATGACCACCTACTTCACTGTTTCCGGCCATACAAGTACAGTGAGCAGTACAAATGCTTTCATCCTTTTCAATTATGTACCAAACATCTGAAGGTTTTTAATTTGCCTTTTGTGAACCTGACCTGAAAAAAAGTTATGTTGATTAGAAAGAACTATTATGAAAGTTGAGAAGTCATATCCTTAAATATCAAATCAATGTCTCTTATAATGAACAAATGTGGCAATAAACATAATAGATCAGATCAGAAGTTATAAATTGCTTCTTATGTATTATTATTCCTAATTTATAATAATTCACTTCGATGACTCAAGATTTGCAACTGCACATGTACCCATTAGAAAAACCCTGCCGCCTAGGAAAAAACATACTAGACTAACTAAAATATATGAATGATTCTGAATTTTTGTTCTCACCTTCACAACGAAGCCAGATTCAAAATATGTATGGGTTCTCAACTTGTATAGGGCTTCATCTGCATTTGAGAAAGCTGAGTAAAAAGCAAATACGAAATAATATCCATTTCCTAACAGGAGGAGCACCAACAATTGAACAATTCAGTGTAAAAAGGATCTAAATAACCGATCAATCCTCAACTTCATTTTATACCTGTAACAAATACATTGATAAAATGTAAACAGAAGATGGGGATGTATTTTCAAGCATACCGTTCACCAAAGCCTCTGCTTTTCAACAATAGTGTCTTCAGGTAATCACTCTCCATCTGAATATTATTAATTAACAACACAAAAGCTCCGAAAATAACCAAAAATACACTTTCACATGCCAAAAGTGCACACTGACAATGATGTTCTTATGGCGATTATCAGTTTGTATGCCAACAACCGCCATATTGGGTCACGTGGTATGGATTGCCTAATTCATAGACAAGAGTGGCCTAATTCCATAGCTCCTTATCTCGCACAAGTTGCCAACTTAAAAAAAACCTTCAAAAGTTCTGCCTCTCCAATGCTTATTCGCTGTGAGCAAGAATGGTAATACCCACTAGAGACTCGAGAGCTGAAGTTTTCCTGGTTTATTTCCAATACTCACTGTGTGACAATTTCTAAATAATCTACCACGATGTAATAATAATGTGCTCACACCAGTTCCAGATAAATCGAAGTTTTTTTCTGTCAAAAAAAAGTTAGTACTCAAATGATAAAAAATATGTGTATTGATACGAAAGTTCGCCGAATTTGGAGGTTATGCATGTCAAGTTATAGATATTGTGAATATCAAAGTTATGCTACTTCTGTGCACTTTTAGGTACGGCAAGTAATGTGCTTGCTCGTTAGTTTATTGAAGTCGCAGGTTCATGACGTCATGAGAATATAAAAAATTGAGGGCGTGAAGTACCTAGTTTAACAAATTAAAAAAAGTACTTTCTAGCTCTAACCTGATGGGAAACCACTAAATAACATCAGATTCAACGCAAAACTATTTAATGGATTTCTCAAATAATATAATAATCAGAAAAGGAATGAGGTTCACAATTTTAGTTGAAAATGGGATCCCACTTTTACCCTTCAAGGATGTGAGAATTTGAACGGTCCCTAAATAATACGAACACGTTCAACACTCTCTAATACGTATAATTGTCAACAAAATATTGCGTATTGCTTATACAGTACAAGTAACGATGTTTACTCTTAGTACTTAAACTGCATTACATTTAACATTAGTTCACATGTAAGGCCCATTGCTTTTGTAACTGAAACCAGTTCGTGAAAATTAAACCCAAGTTCTCTGCGAGGTACTTATCTTTGTCCTGATAGAATTCCAGTGTATGATGACAACTCGGAAAAACATCAAAAGTATCTCTGTCCCCTGTTCATAAGGCTGATCAGTTTAACGTCCAGGCGTTCCCGAACTCGCAGTTTAAGTCACTATTTGCTTTTTATCACCGGCTCATCACCGTCCCACGGAACTAGGAAAACGAAAAACATCTCAAATATTTATCGAAAGAAAACCTTACGTCCCGGAATTAGAGATTGGAATATCGTGGAATAACATAACACTTATCTCTTTGCTGCAGCTTAGAGATGCCGTTGGAAATGTATAAAATTTACAAGTAGCTAAACCCAACCGTGACTACGATAATAATAATAATATTTATTCTCCTGAAGTATGGAACAATATTTTTGAGTGATGTGTGAATAAACTGGGAGACTCCAGAAACAGAAACTGAAAGTTTGCAGCTTCTGCTTGTGATTACCAGGATTATTAGTTCATCTATCCCCTCCAGCCTAAAGCACATAGCGAATAGGAAACACCCATGTCCCCCTTTTCGGAACTATTTCAATTTGGACATGAAAGTCCTGTTCGTTTGAAATGCTCAGCCTGCTTGAAAAATCATGGAAATCACGTAATTGTGACGTGATTGATTTAATTTTTATGATCCAGTAGCAAAAATATCATATTGGTCAAACTCAAACTAACACATAACAAATCATAATCTTATTATTTGTATATATTTGTGTGTACCTATGAATGTTTTTAATTTTTTTATTTTTTCACCTATAATTCAAATTACTACCTGTTCGAACTAAATAATAATCCGAATTTGCATCTATTATAACTCTATTTGGTACCGGGGAAAGATTAGCGGCATGGGAATGGGCGGAGGAACAGCTCACTACTGTGCCTCCGCCGATTTCCCCCGCGCATGTATATATACAAAAGGCATAGAAGTCTTCCCTGTCCCACGATTCTGTACCGGAGACCTGGTGGCAGTAAAAATACTCGTGCACACCAAAGACCGCATTCGGGAAGTGGTAGTCTGCTCGGCGTACTTTCCGTACGAAGAGGCAGCTCCACCCGAAGAGGTCGAAACGCTGGTGAGATACTGTGAGGAGTCTGGGCTAGGTTTACTCATGGGTGACTTGAACGCCCATCACATATTGTGGGGCAACGTAGACACTAATCCCAGGGGTAATACCTTGCTAGAATTCCTCAGCAACCTCGAAATAATAAACGAGGGTTCGATACCCACGTACTTCACACCAAGGAGGAAATCGGGGACAGACCTTACACTATGTACACATGACTTACTGAATGAAGTCCAGTGGAAAATGTCACATATCGGACCATCGACACATTCTGTTCAAGATAGATAGCAAAAACCAATCGGAAAAGAAAGTATACAGAAATCCACGGGTCACCAAATGGGACCTCTTTCGAAAGGATCTAAAAGGCAGACTCGTAGGATTACCGTCAAATCACGGGAATGAAGCCGAGATAGATACCGCAGAGGGTTACCTAAACAAGGCGATCGTTTCCTCGTACGAAAACAGCTGCTCTCTTAAAGAGAGGACAAACAATGCAAGAACGCCCTGGTGGAATTCGGAAATCGAGGACCACCGGAGGAAAATAAAAAGCTTCTAAACAAGGCGTAAAGCACTGGGGCAACTATAGATCTGCCCAGAGAGAGTACAAAAAAGCCATACGGCAATCCCAAAGAGATAGTTGGCGTGCTTTCTGCGGGAACATTAACACAATGTCCTCAGCAGCAAGGCTCTGCAAAATTCTTTCAAAAGATCCGGGGACACTGTCTCTACCTGATCGGAAGGAAACTACATCAGCGGAGGAGACTTCACAACACCTGATCTCCATACACTTCCCTTGAATCAGAACCGACCACTCTGCCACCTTTCAGGACGAGCTCTATGAGAAAATCTCAGATGGACTACAAAACGGCCTCAAGAGTGGTAACGCATGAGAAGGTAAGATGGGCTGTAAAATCCTTTTCACCTTTCAAATCACCAGGGGAGGATGGACTGGATCCTCCTGATCATGAGGATACTTCGATCATGTCTGGCCCTGGGCTACATACCAGAGGCATGGAGGCCAGTAAAGATCGTATTTATTCCAAAACCAGGGAAAACCGACTACTCCCAGGCCAAGGCGTACCGACCTATTGACATCCTTTCTCATAAAAACGCTCGAAAGGCTGGTAGATCGGCACATCAGAGAACAATCGCTGCACAAGCAACAATATGCCTACCAAGCAGGAAAGTCCACGGACACAGCTCTCCACCACCTTGTATATAGGATAGAGAGAGTACTGGCCAGTAGACAGTCCGCAATGGGGGACTTCATTGAAATTGAAGGAGCTTTTGACAATACGTCATTTGAATTTATCTGCCACGCTGCGGCGCGGCACCTAATCGATCCCACCCTTATTAGGTGGATCAAAGATATGCTATCACAAGGAGTGGTAACAGCAGAATTAAACGGGAGAACCGTAGCTGCCAAGGTATCAAGGGGGTGTCCACAGGAAGGAGTTTTATCACCCCTATTATGGTGCCTAGTAATAAATGAGCTTCTCATAGAACTGAATGAGTCAGGACTGTATGCACAAGCGTATGCAGATGACTTAGTTATGTTGGCTCAAGTCCAACCGGTAAACCTGCTAGGAGAAAACATGGTGACAGCTCTTGGCAGAGTGGAACAGTGGTGTTCTGTCGGTGGGCTGAGAGTCAACCCGGAAAAAGCGGACTTGGTACTCTTCACCAAGAAACGCAAAATAGGAACTCTTCCAGAGATACCAATCTTGGGGAGACAGCTTCCGTATAAAGCGTTGACCAAACACCTTGGAGTCATCATAGACTCCAAGCTGACCTGGAACGAACAGATTGAAAATCGAACCAAGAAGGCTAGCTGCTCCTACTGGGCATGCAGAAGAGCCTTCGGCAACACGTGGGGCTTGACACTCAAAACCCTACACTGGATATAGACGGCGATCATTCGCCCGACACTTACTTACGGATCAATCATTTGGTGGACCGGTACCACAAAGGGCAAGTCCAGAAATGAACTTGATAAATTACAACGATTGGCTTGTCTAGGAAAAACAGGTGCCATGAGGACGACGCCTACTAGAGCTCTAGAAGTTCTATTAGGACTACCACCTCTGCACCTTGTCATTGAGCTTGAAGCCATGCGTGCTGCATACAGACTCAAAGGCGCAAGCCAATGGATCGGTACTGAGGCAGATCATGGACACTCTGCTATTTGGAACAGGGCAAAGGAAGGATGTCCAGTCCTATTAATGGAAAGAGACAGTACCCCCCTGTTCTGGACCCAATATAACCATCCCCACAAGAGAGGAATGGAAAGACAATGCGCCCGACAGACCCCCAAACCATGGATCAACCTGGATGGATCAAGATTTTGGGGAATGTCAGGCGCAGGGGTCTACGAAGAAGGAACAAAGAGAGAAATCTAAGTTCCCTTAGGCATATATGCCTCAGTGTTCCAGGCTGAAGTATATGCTATACTCACCTGTGTCCAGGAAAACCTCGACAATAAAAGTCGAGGAGCTACTGCCATCTACTCGGACAGCAAAGCTGCTATTATGGCGTTAGGCGCAAATAGGACTGTATCCAAACTGGTGTCCGAGTGTAGAAACGTCATAGAAAGTTTATCGAAAACAAGCAACGTCAGCCTCATATAGGTCACGGGACACTCAGGTGGCCCCATCGAAAAAAAAATCTAAAGAGATCCTGTCACTTAACAGACGGGACATCAACCCTGTGACTGGGCTCCTAACGGGACACAATCACCTGAACAGGCACATGGAGCTCATCGGGATCATCTGTGCCTGGAAGATGACGAGACATCGTCGCACATCCTCACTGAGAGCCAGAGGGAGATCAACCTTGGGAGCGTAATTCTGAACCCAGAGAACGCCAAGGAGATTCAGTTGACGAAGTTGCTGAATTTTGTCAAAGAAATCGGCATGCCCAGCTGATTTTCTCAGACCAAGTGGGCGCACAATGGGCCCAAATAGAAAGGCCTACGTGCACGGGGTTCTTCGGAACCAGCCCTCCTTGTGCGAAGAAGAAGAACTCCATTCGATATTTTTATCACTGAAATAAAATTATATTATACTGACTGGAATGCTCTTAGTTCCATTGCGCATCCATATAAAGTGACAACCCTTGGAGCAGATGAAAGGAGGCACATGAAACTCAGCAAAGCAATACTTAATTGGTTATGTATGAGGGTGCGAGAGAGATATTCAACTGGACGTACTATTGAATTCTGTTATTAATTTCCTATCTTTTGTTTGTAAACACGTCATTGGTGTACAGTGTGGTTAACCAGTTATCTATTGTTTTGTTGAATTCGTTGTGTATTTTTGTCTGACTTTTTGTTGGAATTATGTCGTGCTTTATAAGGTACTGTAAAACTGTGTTATGTTTGTGGACAGTGAATGATTTTCAATGTTCACTTCACAACCTGAACTTTATGAACTATCAATTCACAATCAGCTAAACCCCAATTGCTCCGCCACTGCAAAGAGGCACGAAACAAAAATGGCGCGGTCCATGAGTAATCCATTCGCGCAGCTTGACGAGCATTCCAGTCAGTACAATATAATTTTATTTCAGTGATTTTTATACTATTTCTTATAACTTTTTCCATTTTCTTATTGTCATCTTCTTATCGTTTTGATTTTTCTGTTCTCTGAAAATGTTGAGATTTGAAGAATTATTTTCACAAAATGTAATTTTTGAGGACCAAACTGAGGCAAAGAGAAATTAAAATAAAATCATGCTCCTCAAAAATTATATTTTGTGAGAATAATTTCTTACGTCCCAAAATTTTTGTCGAAATTTTCAAATTTAAAGGTGCTATCCAATTCAAACTCGATTTGAACTTCACTTAAATAACTTTTCGCAAACACTAGCGCTAATTGTGGTTGTTTCAGGAATATTGATAGTCAATACTATTTCTTACAACCCAAAGATAAATTCAACTTCAGTTTTAATGTGACGTTTAAGTAACAATTGAAAATACTATGGTGATAAAAATATGAGAACAACATTTAAACGACGGCAGAGGAAATTATAGTCAACAGTTCGAAGCAACTAGCGATAAAAGTTTGAACTGTATGATGTATACGTCCATCAGAGGCGCTAGGACTACGTTTTTGAATGTGATGGAGAAATTAATAGCGTTTTCAATTTCGAATTACGAAAAATATTAAACATTTTTCCAATTTATATGTTTGTTGCTGAGTTTTCTAGGTGGTAATCTATGTGCAAATCAAAATAATCTAGAAAAAGGTCACATGCTTGTTTTCCATTGTTTGACTTTGGTTGTATGGAGAATTGGGGAGTGTCGCACAAGTTGCCAACTTCAAAAAAACCTTCAAAAACGTCTGCTTCTCCAATTGTAATAATTTTATCAGAGCTGCGTAGAGAATCTCAAACTGAATATGCTGGATCATTTATTTTTAGTCCCAAAGTGTTTATATTTTTTAGTTTTATTAGAGAGTTATTCCAACTTACAAATAAGCGCTGACTTTATCAAAAGATCCGCTACCAAAGTATCCTCTAACGTGATTTCGAAAGGGTGTTATTGCAACAAACTTCCAAGATGCTTATGTTCAAGCTTTATTTTGACACGTTTCTCAAATTATTTGAAACAACTTCACGTAAAAAATTATATCGTCTTCGAATGTGAATCTCAATCTTTTTTTCCCCTTTTCTTCAGTCATTGTTTCACCAGAAATATAAACTTATGAAAAGAATCCATTATTGTTCGTTAGTTGGACGAATTAATTCTTCACAATATTGTTGGGGTAAAAAATATACCAACACCAAATGAACCTGCTTTATTTGATTTCCAAAATATATAGAGGAGCAGTGCTCAACGAACTTTATATTTTCAACTGGCGACAGATATATGACAGAAAAAAAACAAATCTGTCAAATTAAAGGAACTCTCAATAAAAGGTTCTTGGCCTTTATTTAAATAAAGTAAGGGATGCCTGTGTTTTAGATTGATGATATCCTCAAAGTCGGACACAATGCGCAGGCATATATGTCAAAATAAAAGAAACTCCATTAAAAGAACTATAGAACTTACGTTGCAATAACTCTCTATCAATATGGAATTTTGTGTCTATATCTCGAGTGTTGGTGCCTGTCCCAATCTGATTCGTGCTTTCGTGCATTATCGATTGTCATTTGTTACGTTGCCATTTGAACCTTCCGCAGAAGAACGCCACCCATTTCTCTTGTTGCTTGATTTTCGTTGTTATCAGTTGTTATTGTGTTGCGTATCTTTTTTTCCAAAAATATGTTTTGCGCTACCAACTGTTCACATTTTCAGACACAAAATCTCTATGAATGACCCATTTGATATAAGAAATATATAAGCGCTTCACGACCAAAAGTAATTGAATTGAGTACTACGAGTCAGTCTATATTGATTCAGGCCTTTGGGTATGGCTTTTTGGCGTAAGTAGTGTGACTCCCCCTGCGTTCAGCTATATAGAGTGGAGTAAATGGAGCTCACTCGAAAAGTTCCACCTCCAGAAATATTGTGTGGAGTAGGTCTCAATAGTGACAATTGTCAAAATTGTCATATGAAATGAATTATCTTTACTATTATTAGTAAATAATTAATCCAAAGCGTTTTGCCACTGATCTGCAGAAACATAAAAACATTATGGAACAATAAAAAATTTAATTACAATTGTTGGATGATGTGGATTCCGAAGTCACTATTGAGAACTTCCAAAATTGACAAAAGGCCTATGAATTAAGTATTATTTACCTGAAGTTCAATATTTCCAAGGTACCAAATTGTAACCATTACTTCTTTATGTAGTTCTATTCGTGGGAACCCCATTCCTCTATTCTCTATCATTGGAAACACCATGTAATTTCTTGAGCAGATCTTCAAATGTGGCCGGTGTCATGCGAAAATATTTTTTAAATTGATGGTCCCCAAAATGGCACGGTAATTTTTGCAAAGTTTTCAATATTTTCTATGATGTTTACTTCATCTCCGTCCTAAAAAAAAAGAATCTTCCACTTCATTGAAAATTGGCAAAAATGTATTGTTTATTATTATTATTTATTATTATTACTTGAAATGATAAAATAAAAATATCAATATATTTTTGGAAATGATCAGAAGCCACGGACCGCAAAAAATAAAATCAGAGGCAAAAAATCCAAAATAAATACCAGCTGTTTACCTTTGTTTTCCTCCGAACGTTCTGAGTCGTTCGGGTATAAATTCAACGCACCATTTACTCCGAAGTCACGTGACAAGAATCTCCTCTTACTCCACTCCAACTCGGTGTTGAATAGACGAACGCATCTCAAAATTGGCGATTTTCCATATAACCAGTTGCCATTGGAGAGGCAGAACTTTTGAAGGTTTTTTTTATGTTGGCAACTTGTGCAAGACTCCCTATTTGCACATGCGTAAAAAATTAAAAAAATTAATACAACCTAATCCCAAAGATTGTAAAGGTTATCTGAATAGGAGGTACTAATAAGCTCTAGCCAATCAGAATCGTGTACCATTAATCAGTCATAGTGACGTACGAGTACAGGTGGCCCACGTAACATACAGAGTGGTCCAATATACATTCAAGAGTCTGTATCTCTCAGATACCAGAGTGCGGAGTACGCTAGTCCGCCACTGTCCAGAGAGAATGGTGGCCATGACATGTCTATATACGTGAACTATGACAAAGAGTAGAGTAGTAGAACAATAATCTTTGACTATGACTCACAAATGATCTTTCATCTCTTTCTATTGGGGTCACCATTGTCTTATGGGGATTAGACTTTCCCACTCAGATAACGTTTACTCTCTTTGACCTAATCCCACTTGGTTAACATTGGTATCCAAGTTGAATGCAATCCAATATCCAATTCAACTTGGATGAATGCAATCCAATCTTCTATAGAAAGTTATATTTCATTCACCTACCGAAGGACAACTTGTTTATACAGTGACCGGCAGAAAGTACGCATCATATGGGATTTTTTTTTTAATATAATATTTTGACAAATGTCGATACATGCAATCGCTTCTGCATCAAAAGAAACCTCAAAAGATGTTGTACAGTGCCGTTCGTCTTTTCTTGTTTGGCGGGAAATTTAAAAAATTTAAAAATTATGTCTCAAAACACTTATTTGAGAAAATATTGAAAAATGTTATTTGGAAAAGTTGTTTAGAACAACATTTTATAGCTATGTACAAGTTTGGAAAAAAATCTGAGATGAAAAAATAAAAATCAATTTTTGCCACAAAAAAAATTCAATTTGGAAAAATACATTTCTGACAAAGAAACTCATCAGTAAAGCCCAAGAGTAATATTTTGAATAATATTTTGTAAAGATTCACCAGCTACTTCTATTTTATTCGAAGAAAATTTTAAATCTGTGGATTTGCCATGTGTTCAGCTGCTTCATAAGAGGTCACAGAAATATCTTCAGGACATTATAATCCCGATACTGTTCATTATTGACAAAGAACCATGTATCTACAGAATTTTAATATGAATTTTTTATTAGAACAAAAAATTGATTCAATTTTTTACATAATTACATTTTATAATAAAATTAGAAGCTGAAATAATTATAAACCAAACAATTTAATGCATACTAGAAAGTTTGTAAATGTCCATTACTCGACGTGTCTACCCTGTTCAATACATGTAGTTGTTCGGGATTTCATTTCTCTGGACACATTTCGCAGCATTTGTGGTGTAATGTTATTGATACATTGTCGTAATACTTCTTCTAAATGGTCGATATTACGAAATGGCCGATGTTTATAAACCCTACTTTTAAGGTACCCCCATAAAAAGAAATCCAAGGGCGTCAAATCTGGGGATCTTGCAGGCCACGGGTTTTCTGAATATCGTCCTATCCATTTATGAGGAAAGTGTTCGTTAAGCCACGCTCTGACTTCAAGGGTACTATGTACTGACGCTCCGTCTTGTTGGAAAAAAATATCATTCCTTCTTTGCAGCGGTAATCCATGTAAGAAATCAAAAAACACATTATTTAAAAACACTAAATAGTTTCGTGAATTAAGGTTGCCCCTAAAAAAGTAAGGCCCAACGATCTGTGTATCTAATATGCCGCACCAAACATTAATTTTGAAAGAAAATTGACTTTTCGCCTCTATCTTCCAATTTGGATTCTCATCAGCCCACCATCTACAACTCTGGGAACTGACAGTACCGTTTGATGTAAAAGTCGCCACATCAGTAAATAAAATGTTTCTAGGAAAATGTTGGCATTCTTCTATCAGGCCTTGGAAGCAAAATGAAAAATCTAAGCGTGCATCAAAATCTCTATCGAGTAAGGTGTGGATGGATTTTGGTTTGTATGCCCAAAATTTATCATTCTTCAACATTCTTCTTATGGATTTTTCAGATATACCGGTTTGTCCCTGCCTCTCCGATAGTGCCATCCGTGGATTTTCTGTGACCGATAACAAAACATTAAAGGTACCTTCCTCATTAGTGACGGGCTTACTATGTGGAATTTTGTAACGATTTTCTACACTGCCTGTAGTTTTGAATTTGTTTAAAATACGCAACACAGTAGATCCATGGATATTCTTATTTGGATATCTAGCATTGAATATATCTGCTGCTTCTCTGGAACTATGAAAACGCTCACCACATATTAAGACGAGCTTAATTTTTTCTTGCAAACTCAGCTTTTCTTGGGGCATCTCTAATTATTGTTAACACACAACAAAATGTAACTTTTACAATGAAAAAAACTATAGAATAAAGACGATAAAAACACCTGGATAAATAATAACACTACTAAATCGTTTGACAACTCTTGATAACACATTGTCATTATTAGTCAATTGTTTCCTGGCCTCTTTGATCATGAGGAAATCTGTCGATGCACGCATCAACAATGATAATATTGTATGATTCCAACAATTTGCCAAAAATCAATTTATTTTTTGTTTGGATAAAAAATTCAATTTGAAATTATGTAGATACAAGGACCTTCATTAATAATGAACAGTATCGGGATTATAATGTCCTGGAGATATTTCAGTGACCTCTTATGAAGCAGCTGAATACATGGCAAATCCATAGATTTCAATTTTTTTCCGAATAAAATAGAAGTAGCTTGCGAATATTTACAAAATATCATTTAAAATATTACTGTTGGCCTTACTAATGAGTTTCTTTGTCTAAAATGTATTTTTCCAAATTGAAATTTTTATTATGGCAAAAAACTGATTTTTATTTTTTTATCTCAGATTTTTTTCAAAACTTGTACATAGCTATAAAATAACGTTCTGAACAACTTTTTCGAATATCATTTTTCGATATTTTCCCAACTAAGTGTGTTTTGAAACATATTTTTTATTTTTTTAAATTTCCCTCCAAACACGAAAAGACGAACGGCACTGTACAACGTCTTTTGGGGTTGCTTTTGATGCAGAAGCGGTTGCACATATCGATATTCGTCAAAATTTATTAATAAAAGAATTTCCCATATGATGCGTACTTTCTGCCGGTCACTGTATAAATTTCAGTTTTACGCGTGTGAAATCATAAAGAATGGATGAAATGTAAATATCAAATAGTAGAATTATAACCTCTGGTAAATACATAGAGAAACTAAAAATAAAGAGAGTTGTCGAACCTGCAGTAAAAGTTGGCACCACGTTTAGACAGTGGCGACATATCTCGCAACTGGCCGAACTAAATACAGTTGGTAGAACCGAATGAGATAAGGCGGGTTTTTCAAATGTGTTACTTTTATATGATTGATATGGTATATATTTTATAAGTGATCGATTTGCCATTCTTCTATTCCATATGAATGGTTGTATCATATGAAATACAGGAATGGCAAATCGATCACTAATAAAATATATACAGTAATCGATTCGTAGAATCTGTTAGTTCGTTCGTGGTTAAAATAAAATTTCAAAGTAAATCTTTATTTCATGATATCAAGAACAAAATCAAAGATCTTATAAAACAAGAATAATAAGTTGAACACTATAAAAACACATTTTATTGTATCTAGGACAAGGTACAACTACAAACAAAACAATAAAACTCCGAAAAACAACAAAATTGAAAATATTCTTCAGTCTTATCATCAAATCAACCAAAATAAAAACAAATTACATTTACAACAAACCTTCAATAATTTTGTTCATTTATTAGCACAAAGGAGAACGAGTAGGTATACTTAACAAATACTCCAGTTTGATGATACTCTTCGTACTTCCTCAAATGGTGATAGAAAATGGAAACTGATGTATTATCAGTTTGTGAAAAAATTTCTGCAACTGATGGATGGAAATAAGTATCAGTTTGTGAAAAGCAGCTTATATTTTACCTTGTGAAAGAATATTTCGAGGAATTTCAGCGTCAACTCGAATAACAAAACATTCCATTTTCGACGTTGGGTTCATAATTCAAGTCCATTAGTATAATTTCTATAATTAATTTTTCGATGACAATTAACAGTAGAATTATTCTGAAGTTATTACGTGGTTTGTCATTTTCTGACAAATGTCGAAATTGGAAAATTATCATGTCAGTCGTCTGTTGATTGCGGGCAGCGCCTCCATGCGCGACTGGCCGTACCAAAAACTTGGTGGTCAAGATCGCCAATGTTTCAAACAGTCTCTTCATTTTTAATTTGTCTATGGGTAAATACTTCAACGAAACAAAAGGCAAACTATTTGATATTTCCCACCACAGCTACAGCAGCCAAGTTCATGTTTAAAGTAACTCGATTTGACCTTCACTCAAATAAATTCATCGAACACTAGCGCCTATTGTGGTTGTTTCGGGAATATTGAGGCAAACATGAATCAAACATCATTTTCAATGTGATCTTCTACTAACAACTGAAAATACTATGAACAATTTCCAATGAAAATATAATTACAACATATAAGCGGAGGCAGATGAAATTATAGTTAACAGTTCGAAGCTGTGAGAAAAAAATTTGCGTTTCCAAATTCGAATTTTGAAAAACATGGAATTTTTTTTCAATTTTTAGGTCTGTTTTTGAGATTTCTAAGTGGTGATCATGTGCAAATCAAAATATTTCAAAAAGGTTCACATGCATCTTTCCTAGGTTTTGTCTTACGTGCAAATATGATATACTTTGTTCGAAATACTATCAACACACTTCTGGCCTCTATAAGGCAATCTCAAATACACTAAAATCACTCAATCTAGTTAATTACCTTGAATAATATCATAACAATAAAAACATAAATACAAGTCAACATATAGTAATAAATGAATGGTCACCATCATAGACAAATTAAAAGTTTCTCTATGGTCACCATCTTGTTGTTTTAGAGTACAGATAATAGGAAGCACTGTCTTTTCGACGGTTTCCAATGCCAATATTATTAGAAAATGAAGTATATGCTCCCTAAAATCAAATTATTTCCTTCAATGATGCCAATCTGTTGAATACTGAAATTATTTCAAAATCATCTCGGGTAGAGGACCGTTTAAATTTTCAAAAGAAAGTGCGAACGTCAACTGTCATTTAAAAAAAAAATACAATACCACACAACATTACGAAACTTTAAGCAGGAATCTTCAATTGACAATTTTAACATTCCATATAATGAGTTTAACTATTTTTGAAGTTATGTGATTGTTATTTTTTTTTTTTTTTATGTTCTGGTTCCCACGAAAAGGGATATCCTGTAATGTTCAGAGAACATCGTGGGAACCAAGGGAAAGAAGGTAGGAGTTGGTGTTCTTCTTAAATTTCTGGAGGTTGTATGCCTCGGGGAACACCTCCCTAGGCAATGAGTTCCAAAGCCTCGCTGTTCGTTGGATGAACGAGTCTTTGGAAAGTGATGTTCTGCAGGTCTCCAAAGTGACCACGAAGGGGTGTGATGACTGAACTTGACGGGTTAGTCTCGAAGAGACTGCCAAAGCAGGAACGATTGTTGATATTTCAGAAGAGCATCGCCCATGAAAATATCTATAAAATAGAGACAAATCGCCAACTTTTCTACGGTGTTCCAGACAAGTGAGCGAGTTTGTAAGCGAGGCATCACCGACGAGACGAATTGCCCTTTTTTGGACAGAATCCAATAGCCTTAGGATATGTTTAGGTGCCGCGCTCCAGATATGGGAACAGTATTCCAGGACAGGTCGGATCTGTGCCTTATAGATCATAAGCAGCTGAGTGGGGATGAAATAGCTCTTGGCACGAAACAAAAAACAAGTTTTGGGATGCACTTTTGGCAATGGACCTCACGTGATTTTCCCAGGAAAGGTTATTGCTGATAGTAATACCAAGCATCGATATGGATGACTTCAGTGGTATGGTTACTCCTGACAAAGTTATGTTAGGCACAGTGAGATCGGCTTTTCTAGAGAAAAGACATGCTTGTGTTTTGTTTGCATTGAATTCTACCAAGTTATTAGATCCCCACTCGAGAATTGTTGCTAAGTCCATATTTATATTATTAACATTTCTTCCTCGTTCATTTCTGGTTTCACGGGCTGATATAGGGGCCCTGGAAGAGAAAGCGGTATGGAGGGTACTATCATCGGCAAAGCTGTGTACTGGACATGAAGTTGCTTTCAACAGGTCGTTGATGTGAAGTAGAAATAGTGTTGGTGCGAGAATAGATCCTTGCGGAACACCAGCATTTATGAGTAGAGTGTCAGATGAAACTCCATCGACCACTACATGGAGAGACCTGTTTG
Organism: Gonioctena quinquepunctata; assembly: GCA_018342105.1. Classification (NCBI taxonomy): domain Eukaryota; kingdom Metazoa; phylum Arthropoda; class Insecta; order Coleoptera; family Chrysomelidae; genus Gonioctena; species Gonioctena quinquepunctata. The sequence continues at coordinate 929,862 of JAFIRS010000042.1, read as the reverse complement.
AGAGAAAACTAGCAAGCAGAGAACACAGCTGAGGGGGCAAGCCATAAGACGGAAGCTTGGCGAGGAGTCCCTGGCGCCAAACTCGATCGAACGCCTTGGAGATATCTAATGCCACAGCTAAAGTTTCTCCATACTTTTCAATAGATAGCTGCCATATATGTGAGACGTAAGCGAGCAGGTCACCAGTTGATCTCTGATGGCGGAAGCCATATTGCCTATCGTTGACAATTCCTGAGACTTCCAGATATTTCATGAGCTCGATGTTGATGGCTTTTTCCATGACCTTTGAAATAATAGATAGCAGTGCGATAGGTCTGTAGTTGCTAGGTAGGGCCTTTTTGCCTTTTTTAGGGGCTGGCTGCAATTTTCCAATTGGACGGAAATACCCCCAAATTGTAAGAGTGGTTGAACAACTTGCAAAGAACAGGTGTTAGTTCGGGGGCACATTTCTTGAGAACAATCGGCGGGATTCTGTCAGATCCACAGGCTTTGTTGGTGTTGAGACCCAGCAAAATCTTTCTGATAGTACGTTGGCGAAAGGTGATCTCGGGCATGTGACTGTCAATAGGTGTAATGTTCGGGGGTTGTTTTCCCGATGAATCCAGGGTGGAATTTCCAGCAAATAGGTGCGCAAAGATATTGGCTTTTTCCTGGGCAGTCGTTGCTAGTGTTCCATCTTCTTTGGTTAGAGGAGGAAATGAGCTGGAAGTGAAGTTTCTTCCCACAGCTTTGGCGAAAGACCAAAATGAACGGGATCCGTTAGGACATTCAGCAAGTTTTGATCTTATTTTGGCATTGTGGGCATCTTTTGAGCATTCTATTGTCTCTTTGCATATGCCTCTAGCCTCGACATATGCTGCTCTGGTCTCAGGGCCCGGATGATTTTTTAGCCATCGATGGCCTGTTTGGAAGCCACAGCTCTAGAGCAGTTTCTGTTAAACCAGGTCTTATCGGATGATGTTCTTCTTTCGGTATTCGGTATGTAGGTTTGCATCCCCAACATGATGATTTCAGAAATTGTCTCAGCACATCGTGTTGGATCTACTGAAGAGAAACAAACTCTCTTCCATGGAAACGCTGAGAAAAACATACGAAGACCTTCCCAGTCGGCCGAATTGTAATGCCACATGAGACGGGGTGGTATTGTGCAGCTCGATGGTAAATGGAAAGAGCATGTTGTGGAGATGAGGGTGTGATCAGAGTTTCCAAGTGGGGCACAAACTTCTATTCTATACGGGTCAGGATTGGTGGTGAGGAAAAGATCTAGTGTATTGGCAGACTGGTTGTTGACATCAGGGATGCGGGTTGGTAGCTCGACCAGTTGTTCTAGACCATGAGTGATGGCGAAGGCCTCGGCTTGACGACCCGCCTCATCTGTTTTGTTAGAGAATTTGAGCCAGGCAGCGTTATGTACATTAAAGTCTCCCATGATTATGGTTTCAGCTGTTGGATGGTTCTCCTGAATGTAGTCCAGTTTGAGTGATCAAAACTCAAAGAGGTCGTTATATGAAGGTTCATTAGGTGATAGGTAAAGGCAGCAGAGTTGTTATGGTTATGACCTAAGATAATTTTGAAATAATTCATTTTTGTCACTCTACAAACAATGAAGTAGCTGATGAAATCCTTTTGAAATCTTTATATCGCTAAAATATGGCTTACCTTAATTAAATTCCAATAAGAGAAAGAAAGACACGCTGGATTTGGGAAAATCTATTGATAAAAACGGCGCGCACCGAGTGCACATTTTGGATTCCATTGGGGGAAATAAGTGACGAATTTCGTGATTGGTTTGGAAATTGGTGCACATAGCTTTAAGCCCAGTACAAAATATAACAGATTCTTCGATAATTCGAAAAGGTAAACTATTAGGGAGTTTTTAGGCCACTTAAAATAACAACTTTTGTGGTTATCGTTATTTGTGGAACTGCGCAGTAAGGAAAAAGAGGGAACTAAATAGGGATAACGACGAACTTCATTTACGACGGATTGGAGTTATGTGGTTATCTTTATTACAGATCAGATCTTTGGGTTCACGAAACACATAATTGCTTATAAACGGCTCGAAATTCAAGAAGCAATACGTTTCTTATAGAATTCAGGCATTGTTCATTTCTATTTATGTGACTAATCAAAAAGCTTTTGTCCTATGAGAGAAAAATCAGTTACATCAAAATTAGTGTTTTCTTTCCTTCAACGGAATTTAACTTTATCATATTCCAAAAACTCTTTCGAATCAATCAGTCGTTATGTTATTAGTGGCCCAAAAACTCCCCACTGTTAATGGCACTGTCGTTAATATTATTTTCCGGCGACTTCGTATTAACGAGTCTGTTCAATGTACACGGAATCGATGGTTAATGACCCTTATTAACCTTCAATTTCTCTAATTAATGCATAGTTGTGATATATGCACCCAAACATACACCTAAATCGACCATTAATAACCTATTAATGGTCGATTTCTCTATTATTGCACCACTGTGGCCATTAAACATCTCGATTATTAATCGCCTCCATTAATACATTAGTTGATTAAATAACTATTAAGAACGGTGTCGATTGTAATAGGGGAGTTTCACACGAATTAGTAACTTCAAAAACTTCTGCCTCTCCAATTTTAATAATTTCATGAGGGATGTGTAGAGAATCACAAATTGAATATGCTGGATCATTTATTTTTAGTCCCAAATTTCTTTATTTTGTATATAAAAAAGATATTTTAATATGGAATTTTCTGTCCCAATCTAATTGGTGCCTCAGAGTAGACTACTTGTAAAATTTAAAATTCAAAGAAATACGGTAATTTAGTACAAGAACGTCTTTTTATCTAGTACAGTAAATTTTACTAAGGAACATCACTGTTTGGTAGCTGGGCACTTCTGACAGGACAGTCACAAGTAAATGTGAAATGTGTATGTCTGCCGTTATTAATACGTGCATCGCAAAAATATCATTACAGTTGTGAAGTCTAAGAAAAGTTGTATGTATTGAACAGTCCCGTACTTCTCTACGCCGGTAACCAGGCCGGATGACAACGGACTTGTCGGAAGCAGGGACGATGGGGTGGTATATTGCCAAGAGCAAGACCCGTGTCACCCCCAGGCGAAGCCCCGAAGTCACGTAACAGGTTACGTAATAAGGGGAGAGCTGGATAATAACGCCGTATGGAAGTTACATCCAAGAAGTTAGAGAGAGAGACAGGACAACCAACTTCACATTGGTAAATTTTTGGCGCTGATGTTTTGTTTTCATAGCACACGTGAGAAACTAGATACCGGTGCCATCACTAATTCTTTTCATTTATTATATTGAAACAATTTTAAAAAATGACTGACAGCTCTTCTAATACTCTGAATCCAGAAGAATCTATATGGGGCAGACTTGTTCCTTGTATCCAGACACTGAATTCAGTTGGTGAGATATTTTCAAGCGTTAGTACGATTCCGTAAAATACCGTGATCATGTAGAGTTATCTCATTTTGTATTAGTGAAATGTAAAATGCCTGTTGGATACGCAGTTCATTTGTTTTGTCATTTACAAAATCCATTTGTTTTGTAAGACACATGCTTCGAAATTAGTACATTGTATACCTGCCTAGTAGGAAAAGCTGAACATTCCAGAACGACCGTAAATATTGCCTGTCGAGGCGCAGGCCGAAACTGGCAATATAGAGTCGAGCAGTGTGGCTTTTCCTATGAGGTATAGTATACATACTATTTTTCCGAAAATCGATTTTTTTTACAATTGATACAATGACATAAATCATAACAATCAACTTGTTAAAATTTTGAAATAAGCATTATTAATTTTATTCACAAATAAAGGATGTCATGAAATATTTATTTTGTAACTACCTACTAGCAGTAGGTAGTACCTAGTAAAATTGAAAAAAATAAACAATGATCGAATTCAAAATAGCAGAAACATAATGAAAGAACCATGAAATATAATAAATAAGAGCAATAAAAAAACAAAAAATTCATTAAGTTTTTCAATTATAATTGAAGAGGGAAAAAAATTTACACCTAGAGAGGAAGCAAATTTCACCAACAACTATTTTATAAAAGTAAATCAAAATCATATTTCTCCCAATTATAACATGGAAATTGAAGCATCTCGCATAGGTTTTTTTCTTTTCCAACCACTTCTGAAGAAATTGTCTGTATCATATATAAAACCTCATCTATAACAATGGCAAAATTCTAAAATAAATTGCTACATACCTTGCCGAGCCCCTATCCCACTTAATAATCGAAACTTTTCATCATGCTTGTTTCCTCATGTGAAAAAATCCAAAGGAATCCCTATTTATAAACATAAAGGGTCAGTAAGGGATTTCAAAAACTATCGTCTAATTTGTATTTGAGTTAGCTTACTTCTCACGACTTACTGAATACCTCGAACATTTTAATATGTTACCAGCTATTCAAAATGGATTTAGGAAAAATAACACAATTGCCGCCATTGAAGTCTGTTGGAATTCATTTATAAAGCGCTAAATAACAAGGAAAACACTCTGGGACTTTTCTATGATCTCAGCTGTGCATTTGACACAGTGGATCACAATCTCTTATTGCAGAAAATGTATGGAATGGGAATATGTGGAAAACCTTATGATTGGATAGAATCGTATCTATCAAATAGAACTCAAGTCATCATAAACAACGATGCTAGATTTAACCCCACAAGGTTCAATACTTGGCCCTCTATTCTTATGGCAAATATTCAAATCGAACAACTTATCAAAAATAGTAACAGAACATATTACGAGTTTGACAATTACTATAAAGAAAATGGGCTAACATTATAAGCAACAAAAACTCATTTCATGCGATTTCTGCTGAGAAATACATCACCTTACTATGAATTATACTTACATGTAGATAACACATAATCCATCAAAAGTGTGGAAAATATTTTTTTTTTTTTAATAACAGTAGATTCCAAACTTACCTGTGAAGCTCACATAAATACAGTAACTACAAAACTAAGCACCTACTGTTATATGATAAGAAACTTTAGGGAAACTATCATTTCACGTAGGTAATGAAACTTCTCTATTATGGATTAGTACAGTCAACCTTTCAATATGGCCCAATATTCTGGGGAACATCACCCCACTTCGATAATGCCTTCATAGCCCAAAAACAATTCTGAGTGCTAGAAATAGGTCAAAATTCACCAAAACAGTTCGGAATCAAGTACTTCAACAAGTTCAATAACACAGTGGATACAGAGGTAGCTATACATCCTAACACCATAAATAGCTTTAGAAAAAGGTACAGTCATTTTTAACAGACCATTCTTTTTACAATATAGAGGAATTCTTCAATTTTTAATTATTGTACTAGTCCAAAATCTGTCCTATGTACTATTAATTTTATATTTCTCTATATGTTTGTTTTTCCTTGTATTTTCTATGTTTTCTTTATATTTTCTTTGTAATTGACTAGTCGGCTAGATTTGTACACTGTATATTTTATTGAGGGTAATATCATAAGCGCTCAATTTTTTTTTAAATTTTCGAGAAAGCATTTTGGCTTGAAATTTGACTGAGTGCGATTTGCGGTCTTAGTATATTTGATTAAACCACAAAAGCGAAGCTTGAGTGGTTTAATCTTTGATAATAAGGGAGCAAATTGCACGAGTAAAATTTCGTAGAGGCAAAATTCTTGAGGAAAAATGTTAAAAATTTTGCGATAAAATCCTCCAGCATGAATGAGTAGAATATTATCTGAATCACATTCAAAACTGAAAAAAATTACAAGAATTCATGTCACCCAAAAACTTAAAATACTAAATACATATAATTTTTTCCCTATGTTATAAAATATTATTGTATCTGGAACTAATTTTGACAAAAAAAAGATCTACTGCTAGAAATCGAACCCGAACCATTCCGTAACAGTTTAAAAAAAAGTTATGTTTAAAAGTAGTTCTCATTGATCATCAAAATATTGAATAGATAAAAATTTGATCTATGATCATTAAAAAAAATGGCAAAAAGGCAACAGCACGCGGTGTTCCCAAGCGGTCACCCATCCATGTACCAACTGCGCCCAACGTTGCTTGACTTTACGGGACAGTCTGGTTACATATCCACTACTCTAACATAACCTTTCTTGTTCTTTTGAGAATATTGCAATAGGCGAGATCACAAACTCACAAATTTGCTTCATATGTGCTTGATGTTGAAATATAGTAAAAAAATATATATGCATAGTTTTTCCTAGAAGATATTGTGTAATATTCGAATAAACGTTGCTCTAAAACCCTCAAATTCAGTGAGACATCCAAACACAGCTTTATTGCCGCTTCTTTTGACGTCATAAGTCCATTGATTTGTCATTTTCCTGAGTTGCCAGTGTCACTATTTTGCGGAATTTCTGAGGAAACGTTATTCTCTTTCATCCTATATGAATAAATCAAAACTTATGTCAGCATGTGTTATATTGAAATGAAGACTTCGTATTTGATAGCTATCCTTGATTTAGTTATTCTTGAATAATATGTATGTATACCAAGTGTTATGTCATACTTTTTTCGGCCTGCTCTTATTGTCAAGAAATATTATGAATAATGCTTGGCAACGATATAATTTCTGGCACTCTCCGTGATCAGCGAGTTGCCAGTGTCACTATTTTGCGGAACTTATTATTATTATATATTATTCTGTTTCATCCTATGAATGAAACAGAACTTGTGTCAGCATGTTATATTGAAATGAAGGCTCCTCATTTGATAGCTGCTTTTGATTTAGTTATTCTTGTATGTTCTGTATGTATACCGAGTGCTATGTCATTATTTTTTCGTCCTGCTCACATTGTAAAGAAATATTATGAATAACGCTTGACAACTCTGTAATTATCTTGTGCTCTCGGCAATCGGCGGTAGATCTGAACTTGTTACGTCACATCCTGGCACGGTTTTTTCAGTGTTCAAAGAGGAGCATTTCTTTGGGATTTTTTTGGAAAAACTGTTTAAAAACAAAATTGAAAAAAATCTAAACACTTTTCTTATCGTTCTGGACATTATGGTATTTTTTCCAGAAATTAGTGATCTCGCCTATTGAATCATTCGTTGGCTACACATTCAACGGGCTGAAAAAGGTATATTTGAATTCCAATATCAAATCACTATATGTAATGAGCTCAAAATTCCTTATTTAATCCATTTTGTTCTTCCTGTTTTCTTATTTAATTGAATGCGTTGACATATAATTTTGACAGAAACTAGTGAGGTTTTATCGCAAAACAATTTCATTATAAAACAGCGAGAAGACGTTTTATCACTATAAAACTGATCTGATTGGTTCTCTGTTTCGGCCTTTGATTGGCTCAAAAATAATGAGGAAAATAGCTGTAGCTGTTTTTTACGACTATTTTTTTTGTTTTTTGCTCCCAACCGAAAATTTTGTTGAAAATGTCAAAAAAAAACCTGTAAATTTGAGCTCTTAATATTTACATTAAGTACTGTCCTAGAGCGTGGAAAGATTCTCATTTAAAATACACGTAAACTTTGTTTTTTATTTTTTAAATACCTATAACTAAGAAGCAGCATTTCATGCTTTCATATCGTACCAAAGCTTGATTTACTCAGGATTACATGCTCTACAAAAGTGCCTATTGCGACGTAGCTGTAATCTGCACCTGTAATATTTTACGGGTTACTAAATATGATTTTTGTAGAAAATTCTTATTTTTTTGATGTTACTTCATAAATGACTGGATTTATGGAAAAAATGTAAATGAGAAACTTGTAGGAAATCTAATTTTCTACAAAAAAAGTCCGAATCGCTAACATTGATATTTCTCGAGATATAAAGCTTTAACTTTGTCGTAATATAAAATTTTTGAGAATTATCGAATCAAACTTTTCAAAGTTAACGCTTTATATCTCGAGAAATATGAATCTTAGCGATTCGGTTTATGGGATTTTTTTGTAAGAATTTAATTTTTTTTCATAAATCCAGTCATTTATGAAGTTACGTCAAAAAAATAAGAATTTTCTACAAAAATCAGATTTAGTGACCCGTACAATGTTACAGGTGCAGATTATAGCTACGTCGCAATAGGCACTTTTATAGAGCATGTAATCCTGAGTAAATCGCGCTTTGATAGGGTATGAGTTATGGATATTCGAAAAATAAAAAACAAATGGGAAATCTTTCCACGCTCTGGGAAAGTACTTAGGGTTAATATTAAGAGCTCAAATTTTCAGGGTTTTTTTTTTACATTTCCAACAAAATTTTCGGTTAAGAGCAAAAACAAAAAAAATAGTCGTAAAAAAACACCCTAATGTCTCATAGATGAATACATTTCTTTCTTTCTTCTTTCTAATTGTCAAACTTGACGCATGAAAAGTTTATTTTTGTGTTTCCGCGTTTTTGAACGTTCTAAAAAGCAAAAATAAATTGTAAAATGATGGGTGATGGTGACTGTTCCATTTCTGGAACCCACCCCCCAGAACTCACGGAGGCAGTAAATAGTGCCTCATTGGATTTGTTGCCAACAAAATCCGGAGAAAAATATAACTATGCATAAAATGGGCAAACTATTCAATGTGTTGTAGTTGGGGTTGGACTTGGAGAAAGAACACAAACAGGCGACTGATTCAGTGCACAACAAATTGCCGGTTGGCATAATTAACAGGAGTTACACTTAGTGCAGTACCAAATGTAATAATAATCCATAATTATTGAGTAATCAATACTTTTATAGCTATTGCTTCGGAGTCGCATAATCGTCACCAGGACGCTGTCGCGGGCTGGTAATTGACTAATAGGAAAATGACATGCAAAATTTGTATGTAGAACAATGGACTCGCGAATAGTAAAGCATCAGCAATAAAATAAAGATTGTTATAATTAATATATTATAATTATTGTTGCAATAGACATCATGAAAATGAAATGGCAAAATAATAATGAATGAATGAGCAGCAGCTCGTAGAAGGTGTGAAGAACACTTCACAACAAATGTCGAAGGCAACCCTTGCAATTAGACATGATGTGGATATTTTTAAATATCAAAAACTTTGTTCATTATTGAAACGGCAGAAGGCTATAGGCTAAAAAATCTAAGATTCATGCAGGAAGCTTTAGATAAATAAAATTATTAGTGTGCAAAATAATCTCACTAGTTCCCATGTTCCTCCAGTGTTCAATACTTGTACTAATTGTCAAATAACTGTAATCATAATAAAAAATTAATTTTAAAATGTATTTTATAATGTGTTGAAATTTCTAAAAATAAAATTGTTTTCGAAAAAACTTGTTTTAAATCATTTTTTCAGTTTACAAATATCGGTAAGGAATAATATATTGTTTAATGAACACGGAATGATACTCATTTCCTGTGGCTCATGCTGCCAATCATACGAGTGGTAAATGAACATTCCATGTGAGTTATATGCTATACTTTTTGTAAGGCTATTACTTAAAGTAACGCAATAATTTACAAAAGAAACTTGAACTTCAATTTTAATTGTATTGAACATTTCCATTTACAATTGACAAATTAGTAACATATTGAATAACTGAACAATATTCCGATTCAATTTTTTTAAATTTACTCATTTGCAATATTTACAGTTATAATGTTACAATGATTAAATGTGATCTGTGAGGCATTTGGGCATTGCAATGGCACGTTTGCTATTTCTTTATTCTCAAAATTATATGACATCGAAGTAGATGGCAAGTTTTCAAATTTATTAATCAAACTCACAATTTTATTGGCGATGCCAGATTTATTTTTCATTGACTCGTCAATATAACTCTCAGCACTGTGGTTGATTTCCAACCTCCATGTCGCTTAAGTGAGGTGATATCTTCGCCAGCGCCTATTAGGATTGTTGCCGATAATCTCCTGAAGTAATGACCAGTATATAGTTCAGGATTTGGAAGTTTCAAGTATTCAGCTATTCGTTTTTCTGTATGACCAATTTTATTAATACCAACTCTTTGTACTCACCATTTTCCTTTTTGATAATTTACAAAAAGATAATCTTATCCAACGTATCCAGGAAGAAGCTGCCTGTACTTTTTATAAACATAAAAAACACCTGTTATTGTGAATTTTCTAGGAACTTTGGTTTTTGTATTTGCTATTTGTACAAGAATTTCTGTGAAACCCAAATCTCTAACAATATGTTTTCATTTTGTAAAGTTAATCCCTTCTAGAAGCACCCATAATCCCCATAAATAAGAGGACCTGTTTTTTTTTAATAATAACCTAAAAAAGTGATACACTGTGTGGGCTCGAACCTTCAATTTCGTGTCCGGGGACGCTGAGCTACTTCGCTTATTGTGATCGACTGAAGCAACTAGAATGGTTACCAATTAATTCCTTTCTCCTCTACCAAACATTAATCCTAATTTTCAAAATAAATCAAATTTCCCCAACATATTTACAAGAAAAAGTTATGTACAATGACCAAATACACGGATACAATACAAGATTCAGAACTGACTTACATATTTAACAAGTCACATTAACACATACCAATAATTCTGTTTTTTTCAAGGGACTTGATGGCTATAATAATCTGCCTGAAGAGATCAAACGTTTAACATCCTTCAAGACAAAGTTAAAATCATATTTTCTTAATCAATAAAAACCTAGTAGCCACTTCCTCATTTTGTTTGTTTCGATTTAATATTTAGTTAGGACAGGTATACAAATGTTTTAGTATGTTTAAAGTATTTTGTGTATTCATTAAATATTTTTTATAATTTGTATGGACGTATAGATGTATGGTGTGCAAATAGGTGTAGTAGTTGTGTATATGTATGTGTATATGTGTTGTATATATATTTTTATTTTTTAAACTTAGTCTATATTAACCTAAAAGCATGCTATATATCGTTCTCATTGTAATCATTGCAATGACTTGAAAATGTAAATTAGTAAATGGACTAAATAAAGGATTTATATATACATTTTCTGAAGTTAACGGGTGACCTTTTCCTTTTGCCAATCTGAAAGATTTGAGGCCTTTTTCATATTTCTCTTTCGATATTTCCAGAATCAAGTTAATACATTTATTTATTTATTTCAACGGATAACTCCAATTGTATACAATACTTATTATAATACATATATATTAAAAATGCTTATATTAAAAATAAAAACATCGCAAAGTTAATATTAAAAATTAAGAATAAAACATCGCAAAGTTATGTGACAGGACAAAAAGAATAAAATGAGATCAAAATATATAGTATATTACAAAATACAATGAAGTGTGATTTGCGGCTGCAATTATGTGTGGAGGAGTTAGTCCGTCAATTTCACTGCTCATCATAACTTTCAACTTTGACAAGTTTTGGTGAAACAGAATTGACAGAGATGTCTTCAGTTTCCATTGCTTTCCATGGGAGAAGTGATTCAATGACCAACAATAACAATTACTTCATTGTGTTATCAGATAAGAAAACGAAATTGAAAACATACAATGTACTTCATTGTTTAATCAAAAATAAATATTTCCTAAGAGTTATTTTCCGTTGCCTGGCAACAACTAAGTGCAAGGAAATATTGATTTTTTCTTTCAAAAATGTTATAAAAAATTTCAATATTTCTGATCTATTTTCGGAAAAATATATAATCTGCAGAAATTGAATAATTATGTGTGCATCACAAATGTGAAAATGTAGTCAAACACTAATAATTCCCAAGTAAAATATTTACATGAATAATCAATTGAATGTGAATTGCACTTTTATTTTTCAGTGATAAATAAGGAACCATTCAAAATAGGAAGATCAGCACGCTGTGATTTCGTAATCGAAGAACAAAATGTTGATGAAAACTTTATTGGTAGTATCAGTAAAGTTCATTTCATGATCACCAGAGACCCACACACTTCTGTCATGTATCTGACAGACCTAAGCAAGAATGGAACGTACATTTGTGGAAGTCGTTTGAAGAAATGTGAGAAAACAGCCCTTCGTAATGGAGACGAAATAGCTATAGGACAAAAAAATTTCAATGGTAACTCTCAAGAATTCAATTTTTTATTATTTTGATAATCTTCTAATGAAAATTAGGACACTGAGCGGTGTTGCACCATCTTACATTCAAATCATACTGGCAAGCTCGGCTTCCGAAAAATTCTGTGAAAGAATATTTTCTACTTCTGGGATGAGTATTTCTTGATAGGTAACTCCTGTTTAATATATAATCATAAAATATATGACCAACAATTTTATTTCAAAAAATTCCGCACCAAACACTAACAGTTTTTTTTCCTATTTTCTTTATTTGTTTTACCAATCTTTTTCTCGTGTCCTGTTTTTCCCCATGACCTTCGATTTTTCTTATTGAAAACTCCGGCCGTAGAAAAGGATGACTCAGTCCATAATATTTTAGTTAAATAATCGGGATCTTCAATCGGGATCTTCATTCAAATTTTGAATCATCTGTTGACAAAATTCCAGCCTTTTCCTCTTAAGAATCTCTGTTAAAACTTGTACGGGTAAAATTGTATATGGTGTGTAGTTGTTCTTTTTCAAAGTACGTTGTATTTTTAAAAAACTGTTACTTAATTGATCAACTAAATTTTTTAAACTACGTTCAGAATTTTCTAAAAAATACAATGTTTCAAAAAATACTATTTGCGAATTAATAGGATAGGCTTACCTTTGAAATAAAGCAGTATATCTAGCTTTTCTTCCTGGTTTTCTTGAACTACGCACTTTTTTCTACTGAAACTGAATGTATGATTCACCTTTTGGCAAATACTTTTCAATGTACTTTCTCACAGTGTTGGACGATTTGGATACAACACCCTATATGCCCTTTTTGCGGTACGTTTATTTTTGTTGTTTTGTATAGATAACAAGTATATATTTGAACTTTTTCTTCCTCACTGTAAACCATTTTGATTATTCCATTAAAGAAATGACACTAAACAAACATAATATAGTTGTCATTTTTATAGCTTACTTTAAAAATGTTAACTTTCTTAGGATAGGTATTTACAGTAACAACTAGTCTAAGTTATTCGACGTTTAATAACTCAAAAACGGTATAACATAACATAAAAGATCTTTCTAAAAATTCAATAATATATAGGGTATCCCATTAAAACAAAAATTATCCCTTGAAATCTGCACTCTACTGTATTTTTCATAGCATTTTATCAAAATTCAATCAAAACCCCTTTTACATTTACATTTTTTTCTATAGGCAATAATAACGATAATAAGGGATAATTTATAGTGAATAACCCGCTACATCTATGAGATTCCAATTGTTTTGATAATCTTCGTGGTTGCTTTTTTATTGTGAATTTGTTTAAAAATAATGTTTGAGAATATAATTCATTTGTCCCATGGTACATTTCCGACTAATGTGGTTGGATGAGATGATAAAACAACATTAAGAGGCTATAAAATTGATGATATTTCCATTATCACTGCATGTTGACTGTCAACTGTTTCTAATGATAAAGAAGTTTATTTTATCTGATATTGTTCATTATATTATCTCCCCAAATATAACTTGTGCAATGATTATTCATCGGTGAAAATAGAAGGACTGCGCAACAGCAGATGAATTTTTTCGGAGTTGCTTGTTTATTGTGAATTTATTTAAATAAATTTGTTTGAAAATATAATTTATGTGTCATGGTATATCTATGAGATTTCAATTGTTTTGATAATCTTCAGGGTTGTGAATTTGTTTAAAAAAATATGTTTGAGAATATAATTCACGTGTCACATGGTACATTTCCAACTAATATGATTGGCTGAGATGATAAAACAACAGAGTAGTAATAAGAGGCTTTCAAATTGATGATATTTCCATTCCCTAACAACACAAGTACATCCCAGGTACGTCCTTCATTTGCTACTAGGACGTCCCTGGGATATCCTTTGTCGGGACATGGTACATACTAGGGATGTCCCAGGGACATCTACTTTCCACCTAAAACGACACCCAAGGGTCGTCCTTCTGGTACGTTCCAGGGATGTACCAAGTCCCGACAATGGACACCCTAGGGATGTTCCATAATTGAAGTAGGAAATCCCAGGGACATCCCTGGGATATATAAGGTCCATCCCCCGGACGTCCTCAAATGTCCTTTTCTTTCATTCATTTAATTTGAAAAATTTCATGGAAGATATGGAGAAAAAAATGAAATCTCAAGATTCTCAACACAAAACGAGTTTAATTCAGAAATTAATATGTTATATCAATATGATAAATAAAAAAACGACTACAAAAACTCATTCTATACAATGCTTGTCAAAAGTCCCCTCCCCCCCTCTTATTTTTGGAACGATTATACTTAAACAAGTGAAATTTGAAAACTGAATATTAAAGTTTGTAGTGATGATAGATGACAAAATTGTCAAAGATGACGTCACAAGGCCATTGTGACCAATAATTTTAAATGGAACCCTACGGCAAGCGACACGTCTTTTAAAAGGTATCGAAAAAACCTATTCAATGATATTAATTTTGTTTGTGTTTATGGCAGTTTTAATGGCTCATTAGTAAACACTAAAATTTAAATTCCATTCAGTATGATATTCATTACAGATTTAAGAATCAGTATCTACTTAAAGAAATTGCTCGAAGTGACCTCCATTTACTTCCTGACAGTGAAATATCCTATTTTTAAATTCTTCTCGTACTTTTGCAAATGTGTCTGCGGAAACAGCCTCACATTCTGCAACAATAAGTTGTTTTAAAACGTCAATATTGTCAGGTTCAGTGGCGTAAACCTTCGATTTAAGGTACCCCCACAGAAAAAAATCTAAAGGTGTGAGGTCCGGTGATCGAGCTGGACATTTGGTTGAACCTCGTCGTCCAATCCATCTGCCACGATACTCCTCATCCAAATACCGTCTTACTGCACCGTAATAGTATGGAGGAGCACCATCCTGTTGGAATGTTATTTCCAAATTGCCGAATTCATCTGGATTATCTTCCAAAATTTCAAGGGTTAACGGTTCTATTGCGTTTTGCAACAACTCCAGATAAACCTCACCAGTTAGATTAGTATTTAAAAAAAGAGGCCCAACGATGTGGTTTCCTAGGATACCTGCCCAAACATTCACCTTCTGGGGAAATTGGGTATGTGTTTCACGAGGATTTGCGTCACTCCAATACCTTACATTCTGTGTATTTACATTTCCATTTAGATAGAAAGTACTTTCGTCACTAAAACAAATTGTTTTGACATAGTCTGGCTGTTGGTTAATTTTATTTTCCATATTTTCACAAAATTCTAGTCTTCGGTCTGGGTCGTCGTCTGAGAGTTGATGAACCATTTTTAATTTGTATGGATGAATTTTTTTTTTTTTTCAACACTCTGTGTACTGTACTTCGACTGACTTCACAGGTAGATGCAACGTGAGTTGTTGAAGAAGTAGGATTTACTATTACTAGCATTTCGCTTCTTGAAGCACTTAAACGTTAGGCTCACAACAGTTTAACAAATTATTAAAATGTACAAAAATATTAAAAGTACCAAACGCTGCTGAAACAGTTAAACGTTCCATCAACAAGTAGGATTAACTATTACTTCTGCCAGTATATCAATTTTTCTCTCATCAGAAATTTGTGGTCTGCCAGATCGTTTCGCATCATTAATACTACCCGTTGTTTCAAACTTACGAAGAAGCTCCCTTAAATAAGTCCTCGAAACGGGGCGATCGGGAAACCTCTCATTAAAAATGCGTTCTTCTGCATGAATATTTTGTCCAGTTTCACCAAGAATTAGGATCACTGCTACTTTATCACCTAAAGCACGCACCATTTCGCTTCTTGAAGCACTTAAACGTTCGGCTCACAACAGTTAAACAAATTCTTAAAATGTACAAAAAAATTAAAAGTACCAAAAGCTGCTAAAACAGTTAAACGTTCTATCAACAATACACAAATTATTAAATGTACAAAAACTTGGACAATTATAAAAACGTTGAATTAGGGAGACTAACAAAAACGTCAGCTTATTTGACAACTATCCAGAGGCGGAGCTTGAATTTCAGTAATAACTGATTTAATTCATCACAGCTTTGCGTTTTTTAAAAGCGAGTTTCCAAAACTGCCATAAACACAAACAAAATTAGTATCATTGAAACTATAGAAATAAACTTAACAAAGTCATTAAAGAAGCAAAAAGTAAATATTACTCTGAACAAATTGCCACTAATAACAATATGAAAAAGTTATACAAAATTATCAATGAAGCCACAAATAATAGTATAAGGAAAACTAACAATGACATCAAATATAACTGATGAAAACAACAAACCCTTTCAGGACGATAAACAACTGGCTGATTACTGCAACAATTATTATGCAAATGCTGGACAAATCATGGCAAGAAAAATAGACAACCCACCCCAGAACTTTGAGAATAGCTTTCCTAACATCAAAAACTCAATGTTCCTTAAACCAGTCGATAGAAATGAAATAATAAACCACATAAAAACCTTGAAAAATAACAGTTCCCCAGGAATAGATGGTATCACTGCTAAACTACTAAAAAAATGCCATGTCTATATACTTGATCCTCTGATACACATTATAAACCTCATTTTTGTCAATGGAGAAATACCTAATGACTTCAAAATATCAGTAATAACCCCAATATTCAAATCAGGAGACAAAACAAACATTCAAAACTTTAGACCCATTAGCTTAATCAATATGTTTGCCAAATTATTTGAGAAATGTCTCAAATGTAGGTTAAATGACTACTTTGCAGCAAACAACATTTTGAGCAACAAGCAATATGGGTTTAAACAAGGTGTAAGTACGACAGATGCAATGTTCAATCTTATAGATAACATCAAACAAAATATGGATGATAATAAGAAATGTATTGGAGTATTCGTTGACTTAGCAAAAGCCTTTGACACAGTGCCTCATACAAAGCTTCTTGATGTACTTGAACATTATGGAATACGGGGCACTGTGCTGAGAGTTTTTCAAAATTATCTGTTCAACAGACAGCAGAAAACAAAAATAAAAAATGTATATAGTAATCTCAAAACCATACAAACAGGGGTCCCACAAGGAACTGTGCTTGGACCAATTTTATTTGTGGCCTACATTAACTCTCTGCTCAAAACTCAAATAGACGGCACAGTAATATCATATGCCGATGACACAGTCCTCATTTTTGAGGATAGTACCTGGAATCAACTACGTATAAAAGCTGAAGCAGGCGTAGCTATAGTTAAACATTGGTTAGATCACAACAAGCTGTCCTTAAATATAAACAAAACTTCTTATATAGCATTCTTACTCACAGATGCAAATCGACCAAACTTTAATACACTAAAGATCCCGAACTAGAACTAGAAATAATGGAAACTGAAAAAGTTAAATACTTGGGTATAATAATCGACAAAAATCTTAAATGGACAGACCATGTAAATTACCTCACAAATCGAGTACGCAGATTGATTCACAAATTTTTCGAACTAAGAAAATTTATGAATAAAAAGACACTTCTGATAATATACAAGACATTAGTTGAATCAATAATAAAATATGGAATTCTAGTATGAATGTTGTTCAAAATTTCATACTACGAGTCATTTCACATAAAGACAGACAGTATCCAACAACTCAATTATACAGTAGCGAAATTCTAAATGTTAGAATGCTATACTTTCATGCAAATTGTGTTTTCATAACCAAGAACCCTCAGCTTAAAAACTACCCTGCCCACTCATATAATACTCGGCAAATTACAAACAAACTACTGACGACACCAAACTGTCATAAAGATGCAAGTTACAGGTTCACAACAACTATTGCATCAAAAATTTTCAATACTCTACCGCTGGATATTAGGAACATAAAAAAACTCTATAAACTATTTTCAAAAAAATGCAAACATTATATTACAAACAACATTATAGAATATATGAATATCTTATAATACCAAAACTAGTAATCTGATTTCATACAAGGTGTATTAACTTAGTATGTATGTATATAGAATAATGATATATGTTAGTATATACTGTAGGTATAATGTATTATGTATTATATCAGTGAATAAGTAGAATATAAAAATACACATACAGGTGTGCTGACACCTAGGTGTATATCTAAAAAGCAATGAAATAATATATGAAATGGAAACGATTGATGTAATTATAATTAAAAATGTAATTAAATTGAATAAATTGAAATTGAATAGGTTTTTTCGATACCTTTCAAAAGAGGTGTCGCTTGCCGTACGCTTCCATTTAAAATTATTGGTCACAATGACCTTGTGACGTCATCTTTGACGATTTCGTCATCTATCATCACTAGTAGGGAAGTTTACAACCTTTAATATTCAGTTTCCAAATTTCACTTGTTTATGTATAATCTTTCCAAAAATAAGAGGGGGGGAGGGGACTTTTGAGAAGCATTGTATATAAATGAATATGAAAAAATAAACAAAAGAAGGCTAGGTGAATAATTTGTTGCCGGCAATACATTATCTTTTTCTCTGTGGCTTCTCTCCTTGGTCCTCCTGAAAAACTTCTGCAAAGCCTCCTCAATCTGTTTTTTATTGCCAATGGCTTCAGAAGATCCTGTAACAAAGATATTATTGCAGGTGGAACTGAATTGACAATGAAAAAAATTATTAATACAGATATCATGTTATAGCTCTTTTAGGATTTACAATAATAGATAAAAATACTCACAAGTATTATTGCTGCATGTGCCCATTCAATTAACTTTGAATTTATGTTTACATCTTTTTCAATATTTTCATGGAAGTTCTCAATAGGATAATTTTGAACTAGTTCTTCTCTTGATGTAGGGCTGAATTCTCCAAGAAAAGAACCATCAGACACATTTTCAGAACTTGAATCGCATTGATCAACTTTAGGAATTTCATCTGAACTTGTAGAAGGTAATGTTATATGATTATCATCATTTATAGCCATTGATCAACTAGTATAAGGCCCACTACAAGCCTGTCAAGATTTTTCATTTTATCTTCCAAGTTTTCTTGTCCTTTTATATTTACTTGGTGTATTTTTTCTCTCAAGCCTTGAGGATACCTTCCTCTTACGATCCATTATATTAATATGTACCTATAATAGATCAATTAATATACCAAAAACATAATATTCAGAAATCGATTAACCATATTATTGGAACAATTTCAAGTCTTTGATCCAAAAGATTACATTCAATATTTTGATAACTGTGTTACCAACCTTAAACTCGACTTTTCTACTATGATATACACAACACTATAACTGATAAAATGCTTCAAATGCTTACAAAAATCGTCAAACACAATAAAGAATGCCGCTAATCTATTTACATCGAACAAAGAAAAGTTAGAAACTTGCACATTATGCAAAGTGAGGTTAACATTGTTTTGACAGATCACCAAAGAATTCAAACAATGTTGTGAAAGCCAAACAGAACAAAACCACAGAAACCGAAATCCAATTGTCTTTGGGATTTGTGTATAATTTGTATAATTCTTGAGAATTTCGATTAAGGGTATATTATGCTTAAATAATTTTCTGCTTTCCATTTTCTTCGTAATTTTCATAACAAAATATCAACTTTGAATTTACAATGAACATTTTGATGAGTTTCAATGATTCTTATATATGATAATGGATATCAGAAATACCAGGGACATGAATGGGACAACCGATGGATATACCAGATGGGATGTCCTCTGGACAACCTCGGCGGGACATCCCCTGAATGTCTCAATCATGTCCTTGTACCGCAGTACATAAAAAGGACATCCCTGTATTGTTAGGGTTATCACCGCATGTTGACTGTGAACTGTTTCTAATGAAAATTGAAGACTGTCAGTTTGACATTAGAGAGTTATTGCAACTTACAAATAAGCGCTGACTTTATTAAAAGATCCGCTACTAAAGTATCCTCTAACGCGATTTCGAAAGGGTGTTATTGCAACAAACTTCTTCCAAGGTGCTTATGTTCAAGCTTTATTTTGACAAGTACGTCAAATTATGTGAAACAACTTCACGTAATAAAATTAAATCGTCTTCGAATGTGACACTCGAATCTTTTTTTCCCTTTTCTTAAGTCATTGTTTCACCAGAAATATAAACTTATGAAAAGAATCACACTATTGTTCGTTAGTTGGATGCATAAGTGACACTTGGAGGAACTAATTCTTTACAATATTGTTGGGGTAGAAAATATACCACCACCAAATGAACCTGCTTTATTTGATTTTGAAAATATATAGACGAGCAGTGCTTAACAAACTTTATATTTTCAACTGGCGACAGATATATGACAGAAAAAAAACAAATATGTCAAAATAAAGGAACTTTTAATAAAAGGATCTTGGCCTTTATTTAAATAAAGTAAGAGATGCCTGTATTTTAGATTGAGGATATCCTCAAAGTCGGACACAATGCGCAGGCGTATATGTCAAAATAAAAGAAACTTTATTAAAAGAACTATAGAACGGATGTTGCAATAACTCTCTATTAAGAAGTTTATTTTATCTGATAATGTTCATTATATTCTCTCACCAAATATAACTCGTGCAATGATTATTCATCGATGGGTGATAGCACTCGTTAAAACCAATGAAAAATTTTATCGATTTTAACTCGCTGCTATCACCAATGATAGTCATAGCACTAGTTATATTATCCCCGAGAATAATTTTCCTTGGTAACAATCCAATAGGGTTTGGACTCGCGCCCCTAGATACTTTGTTTTGTGGTACTTGAGTAATGTTGCCTCTTCAACACGAATCCAAAGTCAGAAGGTGTCACTCTCAAATACATTTGGAGATGCGGCCTTTCAGTGATGAAATATTTCTTGCTTTTCTGTCAACATGATTATCTCTACCTCTAGTATTATAAAAATGAACTGTATTAAATTTAACTAATACATTTTCTAAATATTCAGGACATATGTTGATCTTGTGAATAAATACGGTGAATTTTTGTTCGACCACTTAAGAGAAATTTAAAGTTCAATGAATGAAAAAAAAAGGAAAATAGGTACATAAACATTTGATTATTACTTTCTATTCCTTCACAATATAGAAAATCTCTTTCAAATTAATGAATTTTGTTTATAGGTTACAGAAAATTTGGGAAAAATCCGAGGAATAATTTTTTTTTTTGAGACCCTTTTTGACCCCTGAAACGGTCAATTATTATTGTTTGAGGGATACTGAACAGCCTACTCGTGTCCCTGATTCCCAGTAGCTTCTTCTGTATTTCTTCCAGTGCCCTCTCTAATTTTTCTGAAGCATACCGAAACAATTCTCGTTTCCTCCTCTTTATCGTTTTTTTAGGCTTTTCTGGATTTGCTTATTTCTAAACATATCATATTGAAGAATGAGTTCTTAATTAAGACTGGAATAGAAAATCAGATAACTATCTGAATAAAAATGCAAATTTTCAATTTCAGATTTTTTCTTTTGATTTAGGGTCCTTTCAGAATCTCAGATGTAGTTCAATGTCCAGCGTGGCTATAGCCAGGGAAGTAGTTGTTTTCTGAAAGATAAACGCCATGTGAAGTGGAATAAATAGAAAAATCGAACCAAACGGTTTTCTTCACATAAAAGATTCAATATAAATTGAACCAGAAAATGGTAGATCTCAGGTGAAAAACAACTACTTTCCTGGCAAATACCATGCAGAACGTTGAATGATATTCACCTGAAAATCCATGCATACCTCCATATAAATGGACATTGAATGCAAATGTTTCTTTCTGATGAGCTCGATTATGTTTAATTTATGTCGTGTTCACCTAACAATCCGCATACCGGTTTCAGGCTTTTTTGGCCCTCATCAGTACGGAGTAGTCAACCAGCCAAAGGTCCGAAGAGCTCTGACTGAAGCGAGACACAACATAACCACCTGAGATCTACCATTTTCTGGTTCAATTTATATTGAATCTTTTATGTGAAGAAAACCGTTTAATTCGATTTTTCTGTTTATTCCACTTCACATGGCGTTTATCTTTCACTATATGCTAGTCGGGCTTGCCACTCCTACTGAGAAGGAATCTTTTATTTAGAAACCTATCGAGGTGGGAGATTTTCGGAGTGTTTCTTTCTGTCACTAGGTACCGCCAGTTAAAAGTTTTCTTTTCCGGTGTACCTATAGGTGTTATAGACTCGATGATGGTTTTGGTTATGTTGTGTCTCGCTTCAGCCAGAGCTCTTCGGACCTTTGGCTGGTTGACTACTCCGTACTGATGAGGGCCAAAAAAGCCTGAAACCGGTATGCGGATTGTTAGGTGAACACGACATAAATTAAACATAATCGAGCTTATCAGAAAGGAACATTTGCATTCAATGTCCATTTATATGGAGGTATGCATGGATTTTCAGGTGAATATCATTCAACGTTCTGCGTGGTATTTGCCAGGAAAGTAGTTGTTTTTCACCTGAGATTTACCATTTTCTGGTTCAATTTATATTGAATCTTTTATGTGAAGAAAACCGTTTAATTCGATTTTTCTATTTAGTTGTTTTCTGTTAGACATTCACAAAAAATAACTTCATTTTTATCGTGGATTTTTCAATTCTCAGTAAAATATTTCTATTCAATTGAGAATATTTCCTTTTTCAACATGAATACCCCACAAAAGGTTATCTTGAACGATGGAAGATAGTGACTAAAGTTTATCTTTCAGTCACAGATGATTCCACATCTGATTTTATATCATATTTTCAAACAAATCGATTCGGATCTGTTAATAAAAATGTGTCCCCTGAATGGTTTGAGTAGTTTCATGCCTAGTTTCTCATTTGCAAGTTGTAAGTGACTCAATGCTGAAAAATAATGCATTCTTGTTTAAGGTTTTTTTATTCAACTGAAAAGCAGAAATAATAAATATACATAAAACCAATCTTTAATTGAAACACAAACTATCCTCCAAAATGTTTTAAAATATTACATTACACTATATTTTTCTTTCCAGGTGCTTTAAAAATTAAAAAATATATATATTTTTCATTGAATAGGTTTCCAGTAATGACCAGCTGAGTTTGGGCTTGCTGAGTTGGCCACAATTGATGCTTTATCGATAATATTTTCAGAGATTTATTCATAAAATCAATCCAACATCAAGACATTTCAGTGGATAAAGATGCCACCATATAAAATTTCAGCAAAATCAATATTGGCGAATTGGGAATATCAGTATTGTACAAAAAATCCAAATTGATTGATCCTTAGAAACCACTTGAAAATATTGCATTTAGCCATAAAATCTAAGTTTTATATCAATTTATCTGGTGCCCAATTCAAAAACGGAATGTATATAGAATCTTTCGATTTGTTCCAGTTTTCACTTTCCAAACATTTGAAGATCTTCCTGATACTAAGACTGGATCTCCAACACTAGCAACAAATATGCAGATTGATGTATTACCATGGGGCCGCCTTATTTCCTGTATGATGTATTTGAATTCCTATGGTAAGAATAAATTTGATTTTTACCCGACTGCGCGACGCAAAGGAGGTTAATGTGTTTATCAGCCTATGTATGTTTGTTACTCTAGAGACCAAACGCGTGGGCCGATTTTGATGATTCTTACATCAATCGAATTGTCTTAATCTTGCGAGTGTCACTAAAGCAATCACATGATATTTATCAAAATTCAATATGGCGACAACCAGATTCCATATTGTGAATAATCCTAACTAAAAAGTGTAAAATAAAAAAAGGTAATTTAAAAATAAAAAACCCAACTGCGTAAAAAGTGAACTTTAAAAAAGATGGAAACAAGATGACCAGAAAATATTGTCAGAAAATTATGTTTTAAGAGGTTAACTATTAAACTTAATACTGTAAAACCCTTATTACACTATGCCTTTTTCGTGCCTATTTGTCTGCCTGACTGCCTGTGGCTGAAATTTTGAACAAATACGCATGCGCACGTGGCTATTTTGTTGATTGTTTCAGGCGTGAAAATAAATAGGACTGGTTCTATTTTTTCCGCCTGAATCGAGGGGATTTCAAGGACGTTTGTGGAAATGTCAGGTTTGCCAAAACAGGACTTGACATAACCAACAAATAGATGAAATTAATCACATAGTTTTCGTTTTGTTCAGTGTGACAGAAAAGAAGAAAAAATCGTGTGCCAGGTAAAGAAAAAGTTGAAACAAATAGTCCAGGTATACTAAATTACTTAATCATTTAAGGTAAATGTCAATTTTCCTTAGGTTTGCAGCTCTGAAATTAGCGCCTGAAACAATCATCAAAAAGGCACGGTGTAATAGTGCCAGTTATTTGGGGAAATTCAGCCAACAAATAGCCATGAAAATAAGCACAAAAATAGGCATGAAAAAGGCATAGTGTAATAAGGGTTTAAACAATCTCACACAGTCAGAGGCAATAATATATCTTCATTTTAAATTAAAGAAGATACCTCCGACTGCGTGAGATTGTTTACCGTATTAAGTTTAATAGTTAAGCTCTTAAAACACAATTTTCTGACAATATTTTCTGGTCATCTTGTTCCATCTTTTTTAAAGTTCACTTTTTACGCAGTCAGGTTTTTTTATTTTTAAATTAACTTTTTTTATTCAAACACATTGTCAGCCAGAAAATGTGTACATATGATAAACGTATTCATTTAGGATTTTTAAAGATATGTTTCTTAAAAGTTTTTGCATCCCCTCAAAATGTCAAAAGAAACCAGTTCTTATGGACAAAGTCATTAGGCTATAAATTGAAAAAAATGTAACCTGGATAAACTTGGATGAATAGGTTGTAACAGGGAGGAAAACTAAACAGTTAAATCACTAATTGAAATATTTTTTCAATGTAATGAATAAAATGGCACAAACACATTAAAATTGTACTAAAATGAGGTTAGTAAGTGTGTGGCAAAAAAGGTTTACGACTATAAAATTAATCTATGCTGTAGAAAGAATTATTACATAACAATTCCTTGACCTTTTTCAAAGTAATATTCTTTGTTGAATTTTATTGAATAGCTCTTTTTTGTATGTATACATATACTTCTTTTGCTAAACACTTCCTCTAACACTATTCTGTAATGCTGATGAAATTAATCCAATCAAAGCAAAATAGGCCGATATTATAGTAGAAAAATCAATTTCCTGTGATATAACCCTAATGTCATAGCACATGGGGTACAGTTTCTTGCACAGTTTTGTGAATTTTAATTTATTATCAATGTAAATACCTAGAAAATGTTTTTGGAGTATGAATTTACGGCAGAAAGGTGGCTTCATAATGGTATTGGGCTTGTTTATGATGTATGATTGAAAACACGTGGAGGTGGTGTACTCATAGCTGTTAAGCAGTCTCTAGGGCAGAAGATATCTCTTTTTTAAAGGTTTAACTGTAGTTTAGGTATATATATATATATATATATATATATATATATATATATATATATATATATATATGTCTCTGAGGACACTGTCGTCTAGTGAAATGGATTGCAAAGGAAATTTTAAATTTTTAAAGAATGAATAAATAGCCTTTTAAAGGAAAAGCTCAAAAACTTTCATTATATATGTGCTACTTGGATTCTAGGATCATATTATATCAATCCATTGATTGATTTCAGGAATCCTGAAAAAAATTGCATACAAATGCAAATGAGATTGTGCTATTTGTGCCTGAATATATTTGGAATGAACTTCCACATTAGTGTTCAAAATTATTTGTAAAATCAGTTACTTTTTATATTTTCAGATATTCTTAAAAATGAATTCAAGCTGGGAAGATCTCAAAGATGTGATGTAGTGGTGGAACGTTTGGAGATAAATCAAAATATCAAAAATATTTTTAGTAAGGAACATTTTGTTATTTACAAAGATCCTGATAATCCAGTAGCCTTCATCAAAGACCTGAGTAAAACTGGAACACATCTAAACAACCAACTAATTGGAAAAAATAATACAGTTATTTTACAGAACGATGATATGATCTCTATTGGAATCAGTAAATTGCAAGGTAGTATTATTTTATGAATGAATTTAGAATGTTCTTGAATTATTTTTTGCAGTGTATGTTTATAAATGTATGTACTCTCAAGATATGAACTATTTGCCACCAGAGCTGAAAAAAAAGTATGAACCTGCTACTCTACTAGGAAGAGGGGCTGCCGGTGAAGTGAGACTAGCTTTTGAAAAGGTAAATTGATTTTTACGTTAATTCAGCTCTAATCGATTGAGTTTCAGTTCACGTGTAAGATGGTAGCTATCAAAAAAATTCTGAAATCCAGAAGTACACTGTCACAAGTTCATAAACTGACTCATCCAAGTAAAATACAAACGGAAATCAACATACTGAAAACTTTGAAGCATGTAAGTATATTTTTGAGTAAATTGAAGATGAAGGAATTATATTTTCAAAAAACAAATAGGAATATATGGCATCTTGCAGTGTTTCTCTTTCACTATCATGTAATTACAGTTCAGAGTTTGAAATTACAATTGCGAAGTTTTATGATAGCCCCAAAGTTATAAAAAAATTTAAACTTGTGGTCTGTAGTACTAAGGAATACTATCCTAAAGTGCATTTAATGAATAGATTTTTTCAAATTAGTCTGTGATTGAAATATAGACAGTAAAGAAATTAGTTTATCATCAGGTTTCGTTTCTTCTATTAAAATAGCCATAAAATGAAAAAACTAAATAACCACTCTCCTGAGCTTGAAACTGCTCACTAAGCTCCGTTACTAAGAACGGCTAAAGAAAGTTTAACATAACTTTGGAACGTCCCTAACTATTTGGGGTTAATATTAATTCCGATCTGTCAAAAAGTTCTATTCCTAGTTTAGAAAATAAATGTAAATAGCCAAAGCTACTGGAAGTAACATGAAAATCCGGCATAAAACAGAGCTGTGTTTTTCCATATAATACAAAAAGGAGAAAAGCTGCTCAGCTGGTTTTTGTTAAACGGGTAAAAGAAGTTCAACTCGTGATGGGAAAAAACCCTAGTATTCCGGTCCAGTTCTTAGATTAACGAACAAAAAGTGCGCCGTTCTTATCCCAAAAAGGACAAAAAGAGTGCCTTAGCAGGTTTTTTATCCTAATTTATCTTAGATTTGAAACATATAAAAGGCTTAATTTGTTGAAAACATAAACAGGATGTTCATAAAATCAGATGTGGAATCATCTGCGACTGAAAGATAAACTTTAGTCACTATCTTCCATCGTCAAGACAACCTCTTGTGGGGTATTCATGTTGAAAAGGGAAACATTCTCAATTGAATATTGATAGAAAGATTTTTCTGTGAATTGAAAATCCACGATTAAATATGAAGTTATTTTTTGTGAATGTCTAACAGAAAACAACTACTTCCCCGGCTAAAGCCACGCTGGACATTGAACTACATCTGATAGATATTCTGAAAAGGCCCTAACTCAAAAGAAAAAATCTAAAATTGAAAATTTGCATTTTCATTCAGATAGTTATTTGATTTTCTATTCCCTTCTTAATTAAGAACTCATAAAGATGAATGAGGCAAAGATGAATGATTTCTGGTGAGTACTCTATTTTGGAAAACATTCATCTTTGCCTCATTCATCTTTACGAGTTCTTAATTAAGACTGGAATAGAAAATCAAATAACTATCTGAATAAAAATGCAAATTTTCCATTTTAGATTTTTTCTTTTGAGTTAGGGCCTTTTCAGAATATCTATCAGATGTAGTTCAATGTCCAGCGTTTAGCCGGGGAAGTAGTTGTTTCTGTTAGACATTCACAAAAATAACTTCATTTTAATCGTGGATTTTTCAATTCACAGAAAAATCTTTCTATCAATATTCAATTGAGAATGTTTCCCTTTTCAATATAAAAGGCAAGATAAAATTATCATCGCTCTCTTGTTCCTACTTTGGGCCCGTAAGGCTTGTGCCTGCCATGGGCCTGTTTGTCTCTTGTTCCTGATGTGCTTCCGAGGTGTAATCAGTATTTAACCGTATAAAGATTAAAAGTGAAAAGTTCTCTCCAGAAGCTTTGAGGTATCCGTAAGTGAGAATTTCTGTAGCATTGTATGCAATGAGCTTGGTTTCCTCGTGCTAGCATACATACAAGACATATTTTCTGTTTTATTCGGATTTTCTGAATTCGAATTCATGGTTGACAAAAGTCGGTAAAGTGGAAATATTTTGCTTTTCATAATTTTTATATTTTCTGCTTTTGGGCCCACGTACACTGTATTATTGAAGCTTCCCAGTCATTTGATTGTGTTCAAAGTAAATCCTTACGATATTTTTTGTTCGGTCGACAAATTGTAAAGTGTAAATATTTTGATATTCATAAATTTTATCTTTGAGCGCATTAAGTTTAAGTTTATTGTACTATTGAAACTCCCGGCAATTTGGTGGTGCTCAAAGTAAATTATTTATCATATCTTTCGATCAATAAATTTAGTAAAGTGTAGATATTTTTCTCCAGAACAAGTATTAATTTTTCCTCGATTGTTATTATTATTATTTTAGATCTCGCAGGTGATTATAGTGGGGAACCATATAGAATGATTTGGAGTTGGTCACACTAATAATTGTTAAATTATGTTATCAGTTGTTTGAGTTCAAGGAAATCGCCGAACAAAAACAATTGCCAGAAATATTAATTCATTTCGAATTGCGCATTTAGGTCAATAACAATTTTTCACCGGTGTTTGAATTCAGGGAATAACCAAATTTGAACAACGGCCGAGATATATAAACAAGTAATATTAGTCCCATAAAATACTTGCAGCACATTGTAGAGTAGAGTTTATTTTTCCATCAATTTACATTTATTTGTGACTGGTCAATTGTTAGAAAAAAATAAAATAAATATATACATATATAGATAAAGTGAGTTAAGATCACAAAGTATCGTGGTACGGATATTGTATGAGATACGAATACTATTAAAAGCAGAATTGGAAAAACAGTGACAAAGTACAGACACTGTATGAGATACAAACACTATAAAAAATAATATTTACAAAATAAAATAGCCCCCTTATCGGAATTTTTCAGAATATTATTCATCCTCCGATTCTTGAAGGTGCTTTTGAAAATATCCGTTTTTTTATTGCTCCACTAAGTAAATTATATTTTAATGTTTATGGAAATAACTTTGATGCTTTTTAGTCTGTATCCAAGCCCAGTAGTTAAAACAAAGAAAAATAAAACAGTTGGTTGAGTTCAGAGAAATAGCCGAATGAAAGCAACTGTCGAGGAATATAAAATCATTAGGAAAATTCAATTATTACCAGATCGACCTAGAACAAGGGGTGCCGTGAAGTATCAAAGTTGGGGTTAGTTCGAACGTAAAGCTTAGGGAATAACCGAGTGGAACGTGGAAAGTATATGTTTGAGGTTAGGTTCTTTTTAAGTGGGGCGATAACCACCCCTTCCACTGCGACCTTCTCACATCTATTGTGGCTCGATCCTAATTAAATTAGAGTTCACCTTCAAGTCCCGCGCTTCTGACGAAGTCGATGATGAAGCTTGGTGATACATTTTCCAGGTCTTTTGGCTCTAGCTGCCCGTAATCCATATGGTAGAATCTTGTTCGTTCCAGACCTTTGCATCTGCACAAAATGTGCTGCTGTTTCTTCCTCGTCTTGACAAAAGCGACACTCTGCGCTCTCCGCAAGTCCGATTCTTTGAAGATGCTTTCACAGTCTACAGTGACCTGTCAGTAGCCCAGTTACAATTCTCAGGTTTTTCCTGTTCAGTTCTAACAGGGCTGCTGTTCTTCTTTTCGAAGGATTTGGTATAAATATTTTCGAGTGGACTTGTTTCACTGTTTCATACCAGTACTCGCGTTTTTTCTGCTCAGTCCAGTCTGAAAACACTTCTTTGGTTTTACTATGAACTCCTTCATAGTGCCTTCTTTTGCCAGAAGGTCGGCTTTCTCATTTCCTTCAAAGCCTTTATGTCCAGGTACCCATAGCAGAGTTATTCTGTTGTCCCTCAAAGCGCTTTGAAGGGCTTTCACGCAATTCCATACTAATCTGGATTCAATCCGACTTGATGCCAGTACTTTCAGTGCTGTAATGTCTAACATAGTCAATTTTATTCTTTGGTCTCTTCCCTTTATGTCCATGTGGAAGGGGTAGTAGTGGCCTCCTGGAGTTTTGGATAAAATATCATGAAGAACTCTGTCATTATTTCTTTTATATCCAAACGTAGTGAGAAAAACTCTTTTGCAGACCCTTTGACCAGATCCATCATTTAAGAAATATTTGAAAAAATTGTGTTTTCTAGAAGCTTCTCCGAGGTTCATTGGGCTTTCAAACGCTAACTCGAATTCAGGAAGAATGACTTTCTTTGGTAGTCGGACATTTTCCAAAATTCTTCATTGATCTCCTCTATCAGTTGCCTGGAAAATGTGAACTAACATTTCTTTTTGCAACTGTCTGCACAACTTTGTAAGACCGGGTGATTTTGTGCAACTTATTTTTCCTTGAGAATATTGATGGGAGCTTTTTCATTATCAGAGCTCTTTCGTGTGAGTTTGTTGGAATTGATATTGTATGAAACAGTCTAGTCACAATTCAGTTTGCAGCAAATTTTGTCAACAGAACAATAAAGCATTTCTAGTTTGTGTTAATATAAATATGAATGCATCTAATTCATTTGAAAAATAATCACTTTGTACTCACCGATAGAATTTTATGGTCATTTCAAAAAACATGTGGATTATATCTATGAACAATTTATATTCATTTTCATAACCCAACAACAAAACGCGGTTATTTTTGAATGAATGGCGATTAGCACCAAAGCATGAATGTCTAGTGATCACAATGAAATAACACGATTAGTCAGAATTTTCTCTTCATATAATTGCAAAATTAACGGAAAACACTACTTACTTTTCGGTACTATCATAATAGTTATCATTCAGAGCTTGTGCTCGAGCTAGTATCAGCTTGGTTCTATTAGAAGCCATATTCGGTGGAGGGTGGTTCCTTATGATATCAAAACTACTAAACTAGAACAATAAATTTCTCATTGAACTGTTGAGAAACTTGCCAAGAATTCCGTCGCCGTATAACGCGACAAGGGATGACTGCAATTACTCATCGAAATTGTGGCAACTACTACCTGCTTAAACAAAAGACGGTCGTATATACTGCATTTTCAATAAGTAATGAGCATATACTGCAATATTCCTGAGCAATCAATCGATTTTGGATTCGACAGATTGAGAGTTTGTGAATAACTTATTTAGGATGCAGATACCTTATGTTCCATTTATAGATAGATAGTTCATTCAACCAAAAGTTTTAACAAATACCACTTTTTTTCTATGGACGCAGAATACCTAAAACATTAAAATCACTTCTGGTGATAAAACCACTTTCAGGACAGTTTTTGTAATTACATAAATATAGGAGTTAGAATGTTAGAAAACATAAAATTTAATGAAAATTCCATGTTTTAACCCCTGTAACCGACAATAGCATCCCAGGAGATGATGGGGTTTTAGCACCACTTCAACACATTACAAACTTTATTTTATAAACTAGTGTTGCCCCCTTGCAGTTCAAAACATCTGCAATAACGCCCATATACAGAAATAAAACAAAATTGAATAACTATAAATCAGTCAGTCTAATAAATATTATATCTATGCAGTCGTAAAAGAAAATACAGAAAATAATAAAAACAATAGAAAATGTATTGCAGTATTTTTAGACTTTGCAAAGGCATTTTGTATTCTCCAGTTGTCCCAAAGATGGCACCTATAGTGACAGGTAGTGAAGTTGGGTCCACTTTTATTTTTACTATATATGCTCTTAATGGAGATTCTGCCTAGGAAATAGTTTTTGAAAAAAACTCATAATTACCAAGTTTAATCCAAATGGAATATTGGATAATAATGATAATCGACAAAACATTATTTTGGACAAGACAATACAGACACTAATTCAATATTTACAGATTCTGGTAGGTACTCTTCTCAAAAATACTCATAAGTAAAAGAAACAAACTATCATAATTTCTTATTCCTAAAATGGCGTCATTTGCAACTATTTATCTTCAATGTAATGGTGAGCACTAATAAATTTTATGTCATTTTGTTAATTAACTTTTATAATAGTTTATTTTAGTTAGTTATTACCAAAACTGTCATTTTGTATCCCACCATAAAATAATTGTGGAATGATGTCAAAATATATATATTTGACTAAGCTCAACAAGATGATTTTCCCATTTTTTTAATATAAGAAAAACTACAAAGTTGGGATATTTTCTTCTTCAGTAGCACACACTATGTGCATGGTGATTTCAAACAATTTTTGGTCTGTGTTAACTTAAACGTCAAGATAAGTGAAATGACATCTGTTCAAACCACTCCAGTGGTATAAGCTCTACTTGGTAGCATACATAAAGAACCAAAATCATAAACTTTTGGCCCAAGGAATCAAATAAAATACGAGTGGCTCACGTTCAACATAAATCTCAAGGCTACTTTTTAAGTATCATTTTGCATTATTTACGGCAAGATCCTTATATTCTTGGGCAATATGAACAGGATGTAGATGTTTTCTTTTAGATATTACAGAAAAATAACTTCATTATTGTCGTAGATTTTTCAATTTTCAGAAAAATTATGGCAGTTCAATTCTGGAAGGGTACCTGTTTACAATCAAATTATCGTAACTTGTTCTTTTTAATATGAATTTATTTTGAATGTCTATATAACAATAACAGTGAATGTAAGTTCTGAAGAATATTTCTCATTTCCGTTTTGGGTCATCAAGTATGACTTAAAAAACATTTTTTAAGTCATACTTGATGACCCAAAAATTTGGTCATATATTTTTTTAAGATAATATGTCAAATCTACAAATGTTTTGATAAAACTTTGTAGGTATGTATTCAGAGGACGAAAGATAATATTTTTTATTGAATCATGGGCAGAATCAACAATGGAAAGAAGCAGTTCTCCGCTAAACTTTTGGGCGGATATTTTTTCAAGAAAATAAATTAAAATTATTATCAGTCTTTTAAAAAAATGTGTTGAAAATGATTCCGAGCTATTGCATCCTTTTTATAATTCTGAAATATTTCAGCCTTGTATAATGACGATGAGAGACATTTGTAATACTCCTGACGAGGTTTACATAGTTTTGGATTACATGAAAGGTGGTGAACTGACAAACAGGATTTTTTCCACTGTCCCGTTAAGTGAATCGAATGTGAAATTCCTATTCTATCAGATAGTTCTGGCAGTACAATTTCTACATTCCAAAGGAATAACGCATAGAGATTTGAAGGTACGTACTCTATAATGGGATGAAGAAAGTTACTTTTGCTCTTGTAATTTTAAAATAATTCTTGAAAAATAACTTCTTTCAAGTATGCTGTTCTTGTTGAATATTAGGATGAATTATATGCTCTAAGCCACATCATGTGAGTAATGAACAATAGCATACCTATTATTTAACTGTGTTTCCTATCCATTATTCAACTGTTTATCCTATCCTAAGAAAGTTGTATCTTTAGACTCTTCATGAAACATAATTCAATATACTTTTCCTCCATTCTTCCTATTTGGAACATACTTTAGAATTCAAAATTACTGCCAAGCTGGCTGGTTTCAGTTGGAATTCATATTGTATGAACCTAAAAAGTCTATTCTATATACAATCAAAAATTTGAATATTAATGCATCTAATTCCATTGAAAAACTTGTGGATTATCTCTGAACAATTGATATTTATTATCATAAATCCAAATGAAACAACAAAACGATTATTTGGAATGGATGAGTAACTAGATTTAGTTTCATATGGGTGAACTCATTTATATGGAGAAAAAGGAGAAAAATGAGGTATCTGAAGAAAACAATGGTTTCAAGACAGTCACATATAAAAGAAATAAAACAATACATAAAAATATTGGTGAAAACGATAAGCAAAATGATTTTGGAGTCCAAAGCAAAATATGGCTATATCTCTACCGAGGGAAACGTCACGTCACTCCTGATAAAATAGTTAAATTCATGAGAGATCAAGAAATATTTCACCATGCTGATATCGTAATTAAGGAACTACCGACAGAAGAATATCAAAATAAATGTTTCATGTTTGGAATCAACTATGACCTCAAGAATGAAATATATAAACCATCTACGTGGCCAAAGTCAGTTGCATATAGAAGATTTGACTTTAGAAAATACCACAATTATGAACAAAATGATAAGGATTTTTGAAAAACTTCACATCTAACTCTCATGCACCCGACTATATGGAGTATCCAGCCAAAATCACTACAATAATCTCAGACAACATAGAAATACAGTCGGAAACACATCTACCCCAAGAACATCACAATATAACAACGCAGTGTAGATTAGAGAAAATGGGCAATAGAGCTACAAAAAATAAAAATAACGGAGAACCCTTCACATTTATGCATCTGAACATACAGGGAGGACTTGCTAGTAAATCCAATGATCTCAGTATAATATTAAAAACTCAAAATGTAAATGTCCTTTGCATCAGTGAACATTGGCTTTGTGAGGACAAATTGAAAGCAACTACCCTGAGAGACTTTCAACTAGTGTCCTACTTTACAAGAAAAAATAAACAGAGAGGTGGCGTATGTGTGTACGTTAATAACAATCTCAATTTTGAACCGATACCCTTATCAACGAAAAGCGCCGAAAGTGAATTTGAAGTATGTGGGGCAAGAATGAAACTCTTTGGTACAAAAAAATACTTCCATATTCTAACAGTATATAGGACACCTGAAGTTTCGAACTTTAAATCATTCATTACGAAGTTGGAATCATTAATGTTTGATATTTATGATGGAGATAATTTATATGTCATTTGTGGAGATTTCAATGTAGACTTTCTAGTAAGTAGCAACCAAAAAAATTCATTAATCAATTTACTGGGTGAATATAATATATATCATCACATAGAAGAACCAACTCGAATAACACATTATTCTGCTACCTGCATTGATAATATTTTTCCTGACATGGATGTTGATTATACGAGTGTAAATAATATATTTTTCTCTGAGCATTCCTATCAAATTGGTATTTTCAAAATAGAAAATCCAAAGGAAAACATTGTTGAATATAAATATCAGAAAAATTTGTCTAAATCAAATATTGAAATTTTCCAAACTCTAATTTCTAAAGAAGATTGGTATGAAGTATATAATGCAGTGTCATTTCATGATCAGTTTTCTATATTTTATAATACTCTCCTATACTATTATAATGTAGCTTTCCCAATAAAAAAGACAATTGTCAGGAGCTCGAAAAAGAAATGGTACTCCCCAAAGATTAAAGAGATGCACGATCAACTATGCGAGATGGAAAAACTGAAAAAAGAATTGAACGATCCACATTACACTCAGAGATATAAACGCTTCAAAACGGAATATAAAAACCTTGTGAAAAGCTACCAAAAACAACAAAATAATAATCGACTCTTAAACTCAAATAATATAGTACGAGAAAGCTGGAAGGTAATGAAAGAAAATACAGGAAATTACAACAAAAGACCTACAACTCTTCCTGATTTTCAGGGAATTCATCTAACGCATAGCGTTGATAAAGCAAACTATATCAACAACTACTTTTTAGGGTCAACTCAGAACTGTCCATTACCAGACTATGACATGAAAATTGATGAATATCATCTTTGTTTCTACCTTACAGCACGCTACCGGAAGAAATTAAAACTGTATTAATGAGAACAACTCGTAAAAATACTCCGGGGGTAGATGGTATCAATGGTTTAATCCTGAAATCAGTCTCAGAATTTATTGCTGAACCACTGTCATTTCTTGTTAATGAATCATTCCTATCGGGTACTTTTCCAGACATAAAAGAGTCCAAAGGTGTACCAATCTTTAAAAACAAAGGATCTTCTTCTGATATACAAAACTATAGACTAATATGTGTTCAGAGTCAAATCTCAAAAATCTTTGAGGCCGTGTACTCAGACAGACTAACAAATTATCTGGAACAGTTCAAATTGGTTCCCTCATTCCAACATGGTTTTAGAAAACATAAATCCACCATATCAGCTATTTCTGATTGTTTAGAATTCATTTATAGTGCATTAAATAATGAAAAAAACACATTGGGACTTTTTTATGACCTGAGCCGTGCGTTCGACACGATTGATCGAAACCTGCTACTGCAGAAATTATAAGGAATGAGGGTACGAGGAAAGCCGTTATAATCAATGGCATTAAATCAAACCCCGGAAAATCAGATATAGGAGTACCCCAAGGCTCCATTTTGGGGCACTATTTTTTATAATTTTTGTAAGTGATATAAACACATTCTGCACTATTCCTGATCAAAAAATACTTTATGCTGATGACACAAATATTTTAATGTCAAGTGATGAAATTGAAAGTCTAGTTAAGCATAGTAACGAAGCATCCAGTATTGTAATCAAAATGGACTAATGATGAATGTTTCAAAAACTTATTTCATGCGATTCTTACCTAAAACGAAATCACCAGACTATGATCTATATTTACATTTAGATGGTAAATCTATACAGAGCACTGCCTCCCTTAAATTCCTGGGACTTACTCTTGATCCAAAACTAACATGGGAAACACATATAAACACGATAGTATCCAAACTAAGTACCATTGTTACGAAAAAACATAAGAAATACAGTTACCTTTGATGTCCTGAGATTACTCTATTTTGGACTAGTGCAATCAGTACTTCAATACGGACTATTACTTTGGGGTGCTTCACCACATTTAGAAAAGACATTTATAGCACAAAAAAAAGTAATGAGAGCAATGTATAATATTGCTCCATCATCATCTTGCCGACAACTATTCA
Source organism: Gonioctena quinquepunctata (assembly GCA_018342105.1). NCBI lineage: Eukaryota > Metazoa > Arthropoda > Insecta > Coleoptera > Chrysomelidae > Gonioctena > Gonioctena quinquepunctata. The sequence continues at coordinate 893,071 of JAFIRS010000042.1, read as the reverse complement.
AAGAATCTAAAATATTAACCTTGCCAAGCCTTTATCTTTTTCAAGTGATACTATACATAAAAAATAATGAACATAAGTTCATGAAGAATAAAGACATACACTCGTATAATACACGTTCAGAATCAAATTTACACCAACCTTACTCAAGACTAGCAGTAGGTCAGAACTCACCCAATCACGACGGAATTAAATATTATAATAAAATAATGAACATTCTAAAAGCTACCACAGAAATGTCTTTCAGAAACAAATTGAAAATGTTCTTAATTGAAAATGCATTTTATAGCACTGAGGAATTCTTGAATTTCTGAAATCTTCACATAGATACTTCATCTATACTTAATTGATATGTATTTTATTTTGTAGTTTGTCTTTTAGTTTAGTTTAAGGTCCTGGACTAGTCTGATATGTTTATAAATTTTTTATATATTTATACTGGATGTGTAATCTTGATTGATGTTAATAAATTGTATTGTATATCTCTGCTAGTAATTGGCATAAAATAGAATAGGTAGATGTATTTTTTACATGCCAAATTATCTGAATTTATTTCATATTTTCAGCCAGAAAATGTTCTTTTATTCTCAGAAGAGATAGAAACTCTGGTCAAAGTGTCAGATTTCGGTCTGAGCAAGATAACGGAGGGAGAGGACATGATGACGACAGTTTGTGGCACCATGAACTATATTGCTCCAGAAGTACTTGATGGTCGCATTCCTGAATATAATAAACAAGTAGATGTATGGAGCTTGGGTGTTATATTATTCTACATGCTCTCCAAAAGACTCCCTTTCAAGTAATAATTATATCAATTATTAAAAGCTTTATTCACTTGAATTTTTTCAGGGATTCGGATAAATCGATTTTGCAGAAACTTATCATAACCGGATATTATATAATGGAGGATGATGTTTGGCATAGGATATCAGTTGGTGCCAGAGATCTCATTAAAAAAATGCTCAATGTCAAACCACAGAAGAGGATCTCTGTTCTAGATATATTGAAACATCCTTGGCTGGCGAGAGTAAGTAATATTTGTTTTGGTTTGGCAAAAAAAAATGGGGCCCAGGTGGATATTTTTTTTGCAAGGGTAGAATCTTTTTACAAATACATCAAGCCCAACTTCGAAATTTTGAGGGTTACTTCCTCTCATTTAAACATAATGTAGTGTAACTTTTCAGATGGTTTCATTGACTTGATATAATTATTAATTAAAATAATATCACTATCGTCTTTTCAATAACTAACATAGTTGAGGCAAAGGTACCATATTCTAGTAAAAATATATCTTTTGAAAGACATCATTGATTCATTGTAAATATTGAGATTAGTACAGACTTTTTTTAAATCAGAGTACAATGGGGATTTTACTAGAATATTTGTTAGGGATAGGGAGAATAATATTACATGTCTGTCTGGTAGGAGTTAGTATTTGATTTTTCAAGAGTTTGTATGATTTGAATAGGTGCCGACATGTATCTTTGAAACCAGCCCTATATACATGGCGAACAGCTCTTTTTTGGAGTATAAAGACAGCCTTTAATAATGCTTGGTTGGAGTTCCCCTAGAAGCAAATCCCGTATCTCAGGTGGGACTCAATAATTGCAAGTAGCTCTTGCGCCATAGATGTGTGGAGCATGAAACATGTTTTTTAAACGTCAATCTGTTGTCAATATACAGAAATTTGGACTGAGTGGATTCATATATTCTTTGACTTAATATTGAAGTAGGATTGAGGGAACATTTAAATGTGAGATAGTTCAGCACAGTCAGTTGAGTTGATAAGTTTGTAGAGGAGTAAGCATGAGTAGTAGGTTCTGCAACTTTCGAGAGATAGTAATGGGTATCTGTTTAGCAACAGGTTGTCATCATAACCTTGCAGGGATAGACATCATCTATCTTGAATGACACAATCTTCCTTTGTTCACACTCCAGCTGATCAATGAGGTATTTGTAAAGTGGCAAAACCAAAGTAAAAGTTACAAGCAGGGACAGCATAAAAGGTTTTATCCATGACTGAAGGAAGATTATTTTCCCAAACTCTATCTACTTAGTCAATATGTTTGGAAAATATATTGGATTCACAGACATGATATTTTTCATTAACACTATGTGGTATCTTTGGCTGATGTCTTCTGAAAAGGGAAGCTAGGTTCGCTACTTAATTGCCTGTTTTACATAATGCTTAAATCAATCGGGTTATTAAAAAGAAACATTTTTGAAGAAATCAAAACATGTTTTGTCAAAACAAAATGAATATTGTGAAAAAATGTTAGTTGAGGACAACAGTGGAAAATTTAAACTCCCAATGCAAACAGGAATACTTGCAGACAATTGAAAATTACATATGCTCAAACTCAAAGAATTATTGTCTTATAAAAATACAAAATATCGAATAAATTTAAATATAACAACGAAATCATTACCAAGGAAAAATATATTTGCTAAAATTTTTCAATGGGTCTACAACAATAGTGTTACATCCAACATTGAAAACTATGAAATATATTTTTAAGTACTAATTATATTTTCAATTATTGAACAATTTTTATGATAGATAGATATTTTTATTCATCTTTGAAGTAATCACAGATAACAAACAGTGTTACTATCAGACTAGTCAAAAGAAAAGAAAGAAAAATCACAATGTAAAACACTAACAGTCACTATCTAAAAGATAAAATAGAAAACATGATGCATTGAAACATTGAACAATAAAAGTAAAATATAAATACAGAATATTAGGAAACAGGTATTCTTTAACAGAGTAAAAAGCATTAGCTACTAAGAAATTGCATTATGTGGATCTAAACCTATGACACTTCGAAATTGAGTCAAATATATTTACAAAGTGATTATAACAAACAATACATTGATATATGTGAGTCATGCCCAACACTCAGTCTCGAGAATGGAAGACGTAAATTGTTGACTTTACAGGTATTATATGTATGTGTTATGTTTCTTTTTATATAGGTAGATTCTTCATTTTTAATTTTCAATATAACTGGGTAGATCTAGAGACATGGTAGAGTTGGAATTTTAAGGTTAATCAATATTTGTTTGCTATGTTCTTGGGGAGGAGCTTTCACCATACACCTAATCATTTTTTTCTGCATAACAACAAACAAACAAACTTTTTTTGTGTGAGCTGAATTACCCCAAAATATCATTCTATAACTTATAATTGAGTGTACAAGACCATAGTGTGCTGTTTTGAGAAAATTCAACGAGACTGTCTCCCTTAGTTGTCTTGAAAGAAAAGAAATGCTGCTTCTGTGTGTTTTTCCCATGTAATTTTTTTGACGATGATTAAGCTTAGAAATTTCATAAAGTTAACTTCTCCAATTGACTTATGATTGATTTTTATTAGAGGACTGAGATTATGAATTACATTTTTTTGTTGGAATAGCATGTGGAATGTTTTTTTAGTGTTGACCAAAAGACCGTTATGTGTGCACCATTGGTAGAATTCATGTGCAACTGTATTTGATAAACTTATGGTGTTTAGAAGTGCTTCATGTTACCAGTTGATTGGTGTCGTCAGCATAAATGACTGTATTGTTTGCAGTTTTACATGTGTACTGGATATCGGCCATGAACCCTGTGGCATTCCTATTTTCATCATGGCTGGATGACACTGACTAAGGTTGTAAACTACAATTTGTGTTCTGTTTCTCAGATAATTTGCTACCCAATCATTAGCGACACCACACACACCAAATCGATGAAGTTTTTCCAATAGCAAGTTGAGATTTACTGTATCAAAAGCTCTTGTGAGTTCAAAATATAGGGCAATAAGAGTTTGTTTGTCGTTAAGGTAGTTGTAGATACTATTACAAAATGCGCCTAGAGCAGTTTCAGTTTACCTTTTTTGTCTGAAGCTATGTTGATGATCTGGTAAGATATTTTTCTCTTCTAGAAAATTACTCAGTCTTGTACTTGAGCATAATCAATAATTTTTGTGAATTGAGATTGTAAACTGATATTCTTATAATTACACACGTCATTTCTTGATCCCTTATTTTTATATATTGGTATCGACTTGGATATTTTCAATATATCAGGATATTCACCTGTGCAGAAGGAGATATTTATAATATCAGAAATAGGAAAGCTTATAATGTCACTGACGATTAACAAACATATTCCCTTTATATCATCTATACCAGCCGCTTGTTTTTTGCAGTTTTTTCTGGAGGAGTAGGTACATGGATGCAGGAAAAATTGTGTGATTTATAAATTGAGACAATCTCAATTCTTCTAAGTTTGGTTCAGCAGATTGTATATTCATGAAAAATTCATTAAAGAGATTGCAATTTCTACTGTTATTTGTTATAACTTCATCGTTAATGCTCAGTTCAGTTGGTGCCCTTTTTTGGTTCATTTTTCATTTCATTTATGATTTTTCAACATTCTCGACTGACATTTGTTTCATTATTTATTCTTTCCTCTTTTTACATCTTTTTAGCATTTCTTTATTTATAATTTTATATCATTATTAGTGGATTTAGCTAATTTAGTCATTTCTCATCAAGTTTGGTGAAGTTGTTTTATGTCATTATTGATCCATGGTTTTTCTTTTTTGAGGCATCTCACTTTCTTTAGTGGAAAACCATTGTAGAAATGAAATTTGAATGTATCATAGAAGGAATTGAAAGCCCTGTTAATATTTGTCGAGTTATATATGCCCTCCCATTTTTCAGATATTAGTAAATTTCTGAACGTGGCCAAGTTTGGTTTGGTATAGTCACGCTTGTAAATAATTTAATTAGATTCATAGTCAATGGTAATGGTATTTCAAGTACTTGGAATGTATGATCTGACATGTGAGTATCTTCAACAAGTGCCGGGTTAAGTCCTAGATTTGAGAAAATTACATCTATGCTATTTGATGAGGTGCTAGTTATGCGAGTAGGCTCAATAATGTGATTAGCCATATCAAACTCATTGAATAAATTTGTTATTTGTCTTTTATCTTTGGTGTCTACAAGAAAATCGACAGTTAAATCACCACAGACAATGTAGTAATTGCCAGGTTTGTAAATTTCACACATCAAATCATAGCAAATATCACTATTTGGTGTCAGATATACTGTCATTATAAATAATCTACATCTATTATTAATATTATATTAGAGTTACTTCAAAGTTTAGTTCTATAAATTTTTTATAAATAAACGGTTTCATACATCATTTATTATTCACAAAAATGCATACTCCACCTTGAATGTGATCTTCACGAGAGAAACTATATACCATCGTGTAGTTGTTTATCTTGGTATGCTTGATTTCTAATGATGTCTGCCAATGTTCCGTAATACACAATATGTTTGTTGGGTAGGATTCAAGTAACGCTTCCATCTGCGAGGTTTTGTTAGCAAGACCTTGGATATTGATATGCATAAGAATAATCACATCTTTCACATTTTCCTTATTCCCAGGATCCTGATGAGAATGGTACATTTTTTTGCCGTTGTGGTATGTGGTATGTTTCGGTATGTCTAAAAAAGTGTTTGATTAACCATTTTCAATCTCTCCACTTGAAACATCTCTGATTTGGAATTACTCATATTGTTTGAAATTCAATCGCTTATAGCAGACACCTTTGAGCCAGAATTTTGGATTGTAGAACTCATCCTTATATTTAAAGTCACCTGCTACCATGAATTGTTTACTTTCTGCCTTCTATTGTCTTCAGTTCTTTTACAATAAAATCGTTCTGTTCATTGGTCGTTTTTTCTTTTAAGTATTTTTGAATATCATCTTCTTTAACATTTTGCTTCACCTTGTACACAAACATCCATACTTTTGGGTTTTCGGCTCTGAATTTACCTGATCTATCTTCTCCTTCCCCTTTTTTGGAGAGTTTGGGAATCTACCCAATGTATCTTCTCCTTCCTCTTTTTTGGGGCTACTTCTATTCTTTTTTTTCCTACTTCTATCCATTCTGATTTATTCATGTTGATGCTAGTGTCCTCCATCTGAATAATTTCGTTTTCCATTTGGTGTTGTGGGTATTCTCTTAAGACGGCTGATCACATGCAACCCGCTTCGAAAAACGCATTAACCTCGAAATATCTTCGTATCTAGGGGGCGGTATCAATTGAATGCACACGAAATAAGTTGAGACCGACTTAAACAATAGCATCTAATTCCCTTGGGATATTTCCAGGGTGCAGTTTTAACAGGCAGGGCGTTTGGCAATCTTCGCTTCATTTGTGCATATTTGTTCTCATCATTCATTTTCAGAGGCTAGTGAATTTATTCAAGCTTCGTGTGTTCTATTGAAATCTCCACGTTTGTATTTATTTTATTTGCTCAACATTCATAGTCGGAAATACATAAAGTTTTGTATTGTACCTATTGCTCGCTCAATTTCAAATTTATGTGGATTAGTAGTTTGGTAATATTCGTGTTCATATGGGTTTTCTGCAACATTTATGTATTTGGTAGGTAGTCGTGAGCGACATGGCAGATCCCTATCTCAGATATGTTAAAAGTACGAGATTTTGAGACATTTAACATCCACTGTGATGTTCTGTTTATACATGAATATAATTTTTATAGAACAGTCAATGTCCGCCGCAGATGGCGATTTTCAGTATGTCTCTGGGATGTCACAAAAATAACTTGTCCCAAGTTTTTTTGATAGCCTGTTCATGGACACAACCGAACATTCCCAAAAGGTTTTGCGCACATTAAATCGCTGTAAATAAAACATTTTTAGAGATCACTTTCTGAAGCCTTTTGTCATTTATTTGGACATTTGAAGGTGATAGACTAGTCTAGAAATGAGTTTCTTGCGAAAAATTGTTCTATGTTACCAAAAAATATGAGCAATAGCTCATTCGATTCGGGATGCAATTCTGAGAGAGATCTTTTTTGTTTTTTTTTGCTGACGAAAATTGCAATTGTTATTAACAAAAACACAAAAAGGGGTTTTTGGGAATAACTCAAAAACTATAAGCGATAGTGGAAATCGGAAAAAATCTTCTTAAAGAGGGGGAAATTTCAAATAAAAAAGTCTACTCTATCTCCATTATTTATAATTTTAAAATATTTATTTTTTATAGTATTAAATATCAATTCAAAAATTTAAACAAATTATATGTTTTTAACACTTGAAATAACAAGGTCCCGTTTGAAAAAAAAAGTTTATTTTTCAACAAGTTAGGCATTTGTTAATTAGTCCTTAATTTTCGGACCTCGGTTTTTATAAAAAACGGAATAAATGTTTAAATAATAGCTCTAAAATTGGTTTTCTCCTTGGAGCCCTTCTCATATATACTTAACAAGATCACGTAATAAAAGTTTTTAAAAGTTGTTTATTATAATTTTTTAAAATTAACAAAAAATTTAAAACTACTAAAATAAAAAATAAAATTGTATTTATGTTTTGCTATTGCTGTTTTTGCATCAAACGAAGGCATTCAATAACATTCGAAAAACATGTTTAGGACATTTGTTTATAAACAAATTGATAATGCCATTTTGTTTTCTAGAGAATATGATAAACAAAATATTTTCTTAATTTTTTTTTTATTGTTTATAATCGTTTTTTTATATTTCCATTATTTAAATAATTATTTAAGAATATTTTTTTCCTTTGAAAATCATAATTGGCATTTCCTTATAGAACAACAAAAAATAATTTTTTTTATTAAAAATGTAATTGTTTATCAAGTTAACAATTTGTTATAAACAAATTCCAGATCTCATTATATTTTTTTTTAACAACTAAAAATTAAAAAAACAAGTGTCGATTTTTTAAAATATTTTTTATAGTTTTTTCTTAAATTACGGTATATAATTTTTTATAGAAATAGTTGAAAAAACAGATAATGAATGATTTTACAAAAAAAACTATATCTTGAGTATTTATTAACAAATATATGATTAAACACCGCTAGAATACATTTAATTTAATTTGTTTTTTGTTATTTTAAGAATTTTCACTACTTTTCCTGTAATTGGGTTTATACCTGTTAGAAATAAAGATCTATCTATCTATATCTTGAGTATTTATTAACAAATATGTGATTAAACACCGCTAGAATACATGATGAACTTGACATTATTTAAATAAATCCGTGTATTTCGTGAACAATTAATTTTAATGACTGAAACCAACATGTTCTTTAATAATTCAAATACTAGCCTACAAAATCGTCTTGAAGTACAAAAGCGCTAACTTTCATAGTTTAAAATATTGTAAGAAATAGATAACGGAATTGTTTATAAACAAATGCATATAAACAGAAAACCATGACAGATACATACTTGAGAGATAAGTGCCATGTGAAGTGGAATGAATAGAAAAAAATACATACTTGGTGAAAAGTTTATTTAAGAGATCAACTAATGCTCTATAAAATCATCCTGAATGTTGATAACTGTATCTTTAATGGGACAAAAGTTATATACTGTAATTTTAGAAAAACTTCAGAAAAAGTAAAAAAAAATTGACACTGTTGTTTTTCAATTTTTAGTAGTTTCAGAAAAAATATAATGAGATTTGGAATTTGTTTATAACAAATTGTTAACTTAATATACAATTAAATTTTTAATAAAAGTATTTTTATTTTTTGTTATTTTATTAAGATATGACAATTATGATTTTTAAAGAAAAAAAAATATTAACTAATTGTTTAAATAATAAATTTTGCAAAAAATAATATTAGGGTGCAAGATAGGCTCAAAATTCTTACGGATTCGTGATCAGGACATCATCTTCAGTCACAATCCATATTTTTGCTGAAAAACTTTTAGTTCTGAAAAATCCGAATTTGTCTCACTTCCCATGGAAACGCCCCCGTATGTTCCATAATTATTTTAGTAGAACTTCGTTATTTCTACGATCGTTAGATATACTGAGAATTAGTCTAAATCTCTCCTATGATTGATCTGAGTGACATAATATTAGGGTGCAAGATAGGCTCAAAATTCTTACGGATTCGTGATCAGGACATCATCTTCAGTCACAATCCATATTTTTGCTGAAAAACTTTTAGTTCTGAAAAATCCGAATTTGTCTCACTTCTCATGGAGTCTTCAGGTCCCTTTGAACCAATGCTCCTTTCTATGTAGAACACTTGCGTCGTCCGAGTCCATTTATTGTCCTCATCCAATCTTACTGATAACGGAAGATACGCGGATGTTTCCATGAGAAGTGAGTAAAATGAGGAATCTTTCAGAAATGAAAAATTGTTCAGCGAAAATATGGATTGTTATTAAATTTGATGTCCTGATCACGAATCTGCTAAAATTTTGAGCCTATCTTGCCCCCTAATATTATTTTTCGCAAAAATCGTTTTTACCATCGCCCCTGGCGCGCAGTGTATGTCACTCAGATTAACCCCAGAACAGATTTAGCTCATCTTCGGAATATCTAACGATCGTGAAGATAACAGAATTCTACTCCAATAATTATGGAAGATACGGGGGCGCGTTTCCATGGAAAATGAGACAAATTCGGATTTTTCAGAACTGAAAAGTTTTCAGCGAAAATATGGATTGTTACTAAAGTTAAGGTCCTGATCACGAATCCGTACGAATTTTCAGCCTATCTTGCCCTCTTATATTATTTTTCGCAAAAAGCGGTATATCAATCGCCCATGCGCACAGTGTATGTCATTTAGGTTATCCCCAGAAGAGATTTAGACTCATCCTCGGTATATCTAATGATCGTAAAAATAACAGAATTCTACCCCAATAATTTCCATGAGAAGTGAGACACACGTTCTTGTTAAGTATATATGTATATATATATATAAGAAGGGCTCCAAGGAGCCAAACAATTTTAGAGCTATCATTTAAACATTTATGCCGTTTTTTATGAAAACCAAAGTCCGAAAAATAAGGACTAATTAACAAATGCCTAACTTGTTGAAAAATAAACTTAATATTTTTTTTTCAACGAGACCTTGTTCTTTTAAGTGTTGAAATTTGAAATTTATTTAATACTATAAAAAAAAATATATGTGGTGTACTGTCTTTAGAGCCGTCGCGCGGAGCCTTATTTTCAGTGTTGAATTGAAATTAATATAAAAACCCTTTTTAAAGACAAGCATTTATTCAAATGCGCTGAAAAGTAAAAAATTAAGTTGCTTTGGATATGCGATGTAGGTTATTCCGAGAGTTATAGATTTGAGAGCTTGTCGCACAAAGTTTTCAGTTCGAATAATAAAGCGACAAGCTTTTGAATCTATAACTCACGGAATAACCTACAATGCACATCCAAAGAAAATTTATTTTTTACTTCTTAGCGCATTTGAATAAAAGCTTATTGTCTTTTAAAAGTTTTTTTTTAATTAATTATTTTATTTTGTGCTTTTTAGTAAGTACGCCTTAATTGATGTATTTTTGTTAATGCATCTTAATTATGAGGCCTTTTTCCTGTAAGTTCTGAGCTATCTAGTTCTTCAATGAGTTCTTCCTGGAGCTGCCATCTTCAATTTAAGAAATCTGAATAAAAATCAATAATCTTCGACTAAATTCATAATCTCCGACCCCAAAAACCCCGTCATACCAATTTTGAATAGAAACGGCCCATTTCTCAAAACTTGTCCACCATCTTGGATCCCATCTTGAATTAATTAATTTTGACAACAAATTAATAATCTCCGACCCCGAAAACCTCCACATATCAATTTTGAATAGAATCGGACCATAATCACAGAGATCTTGGAGCCGCCAATTTAATTTTATGAATTTTGACAAAAAAATTATAATCTTCGATCCCGAAAACCCATACATACCAATTTTGAATAGAATCGAACTATAATTACAAAACTCGTCCGCCATCTTAAATGTATGCATTTTGACGAAAGTTTTGATTATTTGTGATTATGGACAAGTTTTGTGATTCTATTCATAATGGGTATGTGGGAGTTTTTGGGGTCAAATATTTTATTTTACAAGCTTTTATTTAGTTTCACCTGTCCCGGTGTGTATCATCTGTGTGTCTGTAATCAAATCTAGCAAGTTAAATTTGATCCACTTCTAATCGTCCGATTGATTTGAAATTTGGCAGGTGTACATCATTCCGGTGACAACGCATTAGGAAATTTCTGTTAGGAACTCTATTCAAAATTGGTATCTAGGGGTGTTCGTGGTCGAAAATTATGATTTTTTTGTCAAAATTCAAAAATAAATTAGATAGAAATTACTAAACTAGTTATTTAACATCATAAATACTAAAAAATAAATAAACAAAAAAAAAGTAATTTTAAAAACAAGTGGTTAATAAAGAAAACAGAACTAAAAAGTTGAAAATAAATATTGAAAAAAAATGTAAAGACAAGCTTTTATTTATACAAATGCACTAAAAAGGAAAAATAATTAAGAGGCGACGTCATCTCATTTTTGTTGATTTTACAGCATGTGTCAAACCAACGTCGATTTTTTAAAGACATTGGCACATAATTTATCTTTGTCAGCAAACCTATACTCTTCACAGCACTAAAGATTGTTGAAGATATGTTCTCAATATCAAGTAAAAGGACTATGTTCAGGGAAAATTGCATAGCATTTTGATAATTGCCACTTTGTTGAAGCATATTTCCAGATAATTTCAAATTCTATATTAACAATGAGTCTATTGCAATTGGATTTGAATAATCTATCCTGTCGGTACTATATAAATAAATATTATCAAATCTAATTTTCAAGAATTCTGAATGCAATTGAATACTTTTGACCATGAAAAAAAAATTGTCAGTGACTAATGATATCAAGGATCTTGGAGTATTGTTTGATACACATTGATAATTGGTAATAAAAAATGCCACAATAAAGAAATTGCTTCAGAAGGAATGTGTTGAGATTTTTCTTGTACGACAGAATAGAACAAGAGTTGAAAAGGGAAACATTTTCAATTGAATATTAATATTAAAGATTACACATCTGATTTTATGAACATCCTGTTCATATTTTCAACAAATCATAACAAGAGTTGTATTAGTCAAAAGATTTGATGTATTAAATGATAATCATTATATGTTATGCAGTTTGAGGGAGCTTGATGGACACTATATATTGGTTACAGTTATAAGTTGAAAAACTAATTCATTTACAATAATAAATACATTTTCACATTATAAATAAAATTAAATTAACATGAAAAAAATACAAACAGCCTGTTTAATGAATAATGGTTTAAAAAAACTAAAAAACACGCTTTTATAGAAAATAAGAAAAAATGTATTTTATTTAAAAAAAAGCGTGGGGGGGGCATGGTATTGCCTCGGCCAACAATTACCTGTGATCTGCGACATTTCTTACTTTACTGCCCAAGGTGTGTAATGTACTATATAATTATTAATACCATGCACCCCACGCTTTTTTTTAAATAAAATATTTTTTTTTCTTATTTTCTATTTTTTTAGTCTGGTTTTCTATAAAAGCGTGTTTTTTAGTTTTTTTAAACTATTATTTATTTTCAACTTTTTGGTTTAGTTTTCTATTAACGCGTGTTTTTAGTTTTTCAAACTATTATTATTATTACATTTTTTTAAGTTTTCTTCAGTATTGAATAGAATCGGACCATAATCACAAAACTCGCGGCCATTTTGGAGCCACCATCTTGAATCCTTCAATTTTGACAAAAAATCTCACCCTAAAAACCCCCACATACCAATTTTGAATAGAATCGGACCATAATCACAAAACTCGGCCGCCATTTTAAAGCCGCCATCTTAAACTTTTCAATTTTTACAAAAGAATCATAATATTCGACCCCAAAAACCCCCACATACCAATTTTGAATATCAGACTATAATCACAAAACTCGTCCACCATTTTGGAGCCGCCACCTTGAATTTTTCAATTTTGACAAAAGAATCATAATCTCCGACCACGAAAACCCTCAGATACCAATTTTGAAGCGAATCGGACCATAATCACAAAACTTGTATGCCATATTGGAGACGCCATTTTGTTTTTTTTTTCACACAAAAATTTCTCAATGCATTGTCACCGGAATTATGTACACCTGCCAAATTTCAAATCATTTGGACGTCAGGAAGTGGGTCAAAATCGCGCCCAAAGGAGTCGGTTACAAACAAACATACAAGTGAAGCTAATATAAAGCCTGTAAAAATACATACATATACAGGGTGAGTCAACAGGATTCCCGTGGTTCATTGCTCCTTAATGTATCACTATTTCGATTTCTTATATTTTTTTTGTCAAAGGGATCATCTGAGACCACCTTCTAAAATTATTTTCATTCATACAGGGTGCATCATTGATGCGTGGCTAACCAAAGTTGTTCTTTTTCAAATGAAACACCCGGTATATTTTCATATATTCCGATCGGCTGTTCCATTGGCTGCTCAATGATTTTTTCAATTTTGAATTCCGTTGCGGCGTTGCCGAGTTATTCAAAAAAAATCTATTTTGTAGACTTCTTTTGGAAAAATTACCTATTTCACATTTTGAAATATTTAGTAAAGATAATTGGGGAATTGTTGGTCGATATGATGATGTTCATTGAGAATACCAAGAATTTGGAATAAATTGTACAGGATGTTCGATACAACAACACAAACTTAGCCATTTTCAAACATCGGTATTTTGATTTTTTCAAATGGAACACCGTATATATTTTCATTTAAATCAAGTCCTTTTCAATAACTCTACACTTTTCATTCTCCATGTCATGTACCTAAAACAACTAGTTTCCGAGATATTCTACATCCAAAAGATGGATATTTTTCCATAGAAAATATTGACAATGTTCGCCTTTGGTATCATATTTGGAATTAAACTGCATATAAATCATATTTATTCGAATCTAACAAAAAATAATCATTAATGCAGCAAATGTTCAATGTGCCTGCCATTTTCACCAATACACTCTCAATCTGTTTCGAAAATTAGTATCCACATGTGCCAGCATGTCCTCTGAAATTTCCCTGAAAGCAGTACAAATTCTTGCTTTCATATTTTCAGGAGTTGTAGGCGGAGTTTGATAGACAACCCATTTAATGTATCCCCATAGAAAAAAAACCATTTTTGTAAGGTCCGGTGACCTTGGAGGCCACTGAACTGGCCCTCCTCTACCTATCCATTTTTCACGGAATTCATTATCAATGTATTCCCGCACATCAGTGTGGTAATATGCAGGCGTGCCATCTTGTTGTAGTCACATTCTCTGCCTTATTGCCAATGGAATATCATCTAATAAATTTGATAATGTTCGTTGAAAAAAAAAGGGCCCAATTACACGCCGTCCAATGATACCTCCCCAAACATTCAGTGACCAACTTTGTTGGTGATTGACATATCTAACAAAATGAGGATTTTCAGTTGCATAATAGTGCATATTATGCCGATTCACATGGCCATTGTTGTGAAACGTGGCTTCGTCCGAAAATAGAACATACTCAAAAAAATCAGGTTCTTGGTTGATTTTATCTAAACCCCATTGGCAAAACCGCATTCGCTTTGGAAAATCTCTTTCAGTCAGCTCTTGCATTAACTGCATATGATATGGATTGTAATTGCATTTTCTCACCCTCCGAGAAACACTACTTTGAGATATTCCCAACTCCCTACTCAAAATACGTGTACCCACATGGGGATTCTCGGTAATATGCAATGCAATATCAAGAGCATTTTCATCATTCGTTACAGGACAAACACGTTCAAACTTTTTGTAAAATACTTTTCCGGTTTCCTAAAATCTTGTTTTGAGGTCTCGAAATGCTCGATGGTCTAGATGTCTTCTCTCAGGAAACTTTTGTTCGTATAATCTAGATGCCAGTAAGCAATTGCCATCACTTTCCCCCAAAGCATACACCATTTTAACCATGTCCTCTAAACGATAATTCATAATGCCACAATAATTTTTAACACAACTGGATTGTAGTTTGACAGTTACCTCTATTTACAAATTCCGATAGTCATTTTTTCAGCGGTAGTCATGGATAACTAAACTAGAAAAAATAGTTACCTTTAAAAATTTCTTTTGCTATGATAGTTATTCATGAGTTGCCAAGAATGCTTTTGAAGATGGAAAAAAATAATTGAAACATCATTCAGTATCAGTATTTTCTAAGAACAAACATGTAGATAAAAAAATCTATAGAATTGTTGATTTGATATTGAACAATTCCTTTAAACCAGAATATCTCGGAAACAGGTTGTTTAAGGTACATGACGTCGGGGATGAAAAGTGTAGTCATTAAAAAAGAGTTGATTTAAATAATAATAATAAAATGTCTTTATTTTAATTATCCTCGGCGAAGTCCAGTTAGACTGCTCAACTCAACCGAGTACCAGTTACAAATAAATTATTTCATACAGAATAATGCCTACATATATATATTATAATTAACAATCACGGGAGTAACAGGTATGTTCAAATAACTAAAATGTAACATGTAAATAATGCAAAGAATGCGTAAAGGGAGAACGTTAATATAATTACAACATATAAAACAAAAATGTTATAGAACCATACGGTATTCCTTAAAGGCTCTTTTAAATCCATAAGATGATTTGTTCTTGATAGGAGTTGGTATGGAGTTAAATATTTTTACCGCAGAATGAGAAAATGACCTTTTGAATGCAGCAGTGTTATGCCTGGGTATTACAAGTAGGTTTCTATTTCTGGTGTTTACATCATTCACAACCTACCTATATGACATTTTTTTTCTAATATACGAGGGAGTTCCTTTTTCTTATACTTTATGAACAAAACATGCAAGGTGAAGTTTCCTTCTGTCCTGCATATCAAGCCACCTAGTTCAGCTCTGAATGGAGTTCGTGGTCTCGTAATCTTAGTGAACAGATGAAACGAATACATGAGTTCTGAATTCTTTGAATTCTAGTTGAAGTTCGAATATCAAGACATGGTCCATAAATAATATGCCATAATTTGAGTGGCTCAAAACTAGTGATTCACATAACTGTTTTTCAATTCTTTGTTTAGTATTGTTCTGTTGCGGTAAAGATTTCGTAATGACATATAGCTTTTCTGGACTATATGCTTAATATGCGTTTTGAACCGTAAATCATCATCAATGAATAGTCCCAAATTTTTTATTGCTCTACAGGGCTCAATACTCACACCATTGATTACTACTTCTTCAGTAGCATAATCACTATTACCAAAACATATCATTTGTGATTTAGTGGGATTTAATTTCAAACCATGATTATTGGAGTATTTCAATATTTTATCAAAGAGTATCATTGATTTTGTAATGACCATGTCAGCATTATCTTTGTTGAAACTTGCATACACTTGAGTATCATCAGCAAATTGATGTATATAACAGTCACCAGAAAGTTCTTTTAGATCCATAGTATAAAGTAAAAAGAGTAGCGGCCTAGTATTGAGCCCTGAGGAACTCCTCGAGGTAATGGCATTGCACTTGAACTGGTGTCCTCTAGGACAACATACTGACATCGGTTGGAGAGATAGCTTCCAATTAATCCTATGGTTTCCTTAGATAAACAGTAATAATTTAGTTACGCCAATAATAGATTATGACCCAGGGTATCAAAACCTTTACTATAGTCAAATGTAACCAGTAATGATGTATTGCTACCATCAGTTGCCTGAAATATATCATCTAATACTTTAGTTAATGCTGTAATTGTACTATGCCCAGACCTAAAACCAGATTGGCAATCAGAAAATAGTTCATTCTCTGTGAGGAAACGTAAAATTTCATTGAAAATCAGTCTTTCGAACATCTTGGATAGCACTGGAAGCCTACTGATAGGTCTCAGATCAGACAGACATTTAGGATTTGAGACCTTTGGTAACGGTAAAATAACTGCATTTCTCCAATTTACAGGAAAATATCCCTCAAGTAGGCAGCAATTGAATATGTGAGCGATAAATGGCAATAAAAAGGGGCAGCACATGTTTATCATATAGAGGGTTATTCCATCAGAACCTTCTGTATTTGATTTGATACTATCTACAGCCTCCAGAACGTCATGCTCCCGAAAGGGTTCAATTTTGCAGTGGTCTAGGTTATAATTCACTTTATGGGTATTATAATACTGTACAAGATCATCATCAACTTGACACTCTAATGCATCGACAGAGTTAATGAAATGGCAATTGATAGCTTCAGCATCATTCAAGTCAGGTGGTACTGATATATCAGATTTCTTAGAATGGATATTCAACTGTTCAAGTGCTTTCCAGGTATCTTTCCGATTCTTTTTAGTTCTGTGAATTTCATTCAAATAATTCTGCTTCTCAGTCCTAACTGCCGGTGAAATCATTTCTTGCTAGCTTGTATGCTTCCCAATCATCCAAGTTTTTGTTGATTTGTACTTGGCAAGTAATTTGTTTCTTTGTTTTTTCATGATCTTTAAATTATTAGCCATCCAAGGAGCCCTCGGTTTAGTCGATCTTACTTTCCTAAGCGGAGCATGACGATCAAAAACAGATTTAATATTATTAGTTAATATATCAACTTTTATGTCAATATCCTCTGTAAAAAATATTTCTTGCCAATTCTGCATTTGTAATTCCATTTCGAAATCAACCTGATTGAATGCATGAAAATATACAGGGTGTTCCATTTGAAAAAATCAAAATACCGATGTTTGAAAATGGCTAAGTTTGTGTTGTTGTGTCGAACATCCTGTACAATTTATTGCAAATTCTTGGTATTCTCAATGAACATCATCATATCGACCAACGATTCCCCAATTATCTTTACTAAATATTTCAAAATGTGAAATAGGTAATTTTTCGAAAAAATGTCTACAAAATAGATTTTTTTTGAATAACTCGGCAACGCCGCAACGGAATTCAAAATTGAAAAAATTGTTGAGCAGCCAATGGAATAGCCGATCGGAATATATGAAAATATACCGGGTGTTTCATTTGAAAAAGAGGAACTTTGGTTAGCCACGCATCAATGAGAATAATTTTGGAAGGTGGTCTTAGATGGTCCCTTTGACAAAAAAAATATAAGAAATCGAAATAGTGATACATTAAGGAGCAATGAACCACGGGAATCCTGTTGACTCACCCTGTAGATAAAAAGTTACATAAAAAAGTCATACACAAGAATATACTAATTTTTCATTAAGTAATCCTTCAATCGTCTTTTGAAAGTATTTATCGAACCACTCTCTTTAATTTCTTGTGGGAGGTCATTAAAACAATCTACTCCTTTATAAAATAAAGAATTATGTGTACTATTTTTTTAATAATTTTCAACCTTTATGTTCTTTCTGTTTCTTGTGTTATACTCATGTATGTCAGCCACATAAGTTAATTTATTATGTTGATATACAGGTGAATATCCAATTTTGATTTTAAAAATAAAGATTAGTGTTAGGTACTCGAAGAGTATCTTCACTGGTAGCCATTGAAGGGTTTGCAACATATTTGCTATCGGTGTTATCCTCGAACATTGTAAGATTATTTGCATAGCACGATTCTGCATCTTTTGTAGTCTATTTCATTTTGATTGAGAAAAAATTGAATGGTAGAACAATAATTATTCCAGATGTATTTTTGTTTCTTGCTAAAGTATGCAAATTATTTTCAGGATGCTGATATGCAATATAAGCTTGAATCTCTCATAGAAAGCAACATGGATCCATCCGAAGAAATAATAATGACGTACGATATGGAACCTCCAATGAAACGATTCAGATTATCATCTGATGAAACGATGGTGTGATATTATCATTAACTTTACCTGTGGTAAAGATACCTCAGTATTTTTCACAAATATATACCAAATATTTATTTGTACGTTTTCGTGCCATTAATTATTGTGATACATATTATTTTTGTAACTTTGTTTTGTTTGTTTATTTTGAGTTTGTTGTGAAAAATTAACTTGGTAAAAGACAATCATAATATTCATACTTATTGCAAGGTAATAATTATATATTCTCAAAATATATCAGTCCGCAAGCATACAAGATTTCATAAATACTCTGTTGACAGTATTCATTTCGTATCTTTTCTGATGTTCTGAAAAAATTTGATGATGGATCTAATTAGAGCTGTAGTTGAAATTTGAAAAAAAAAACTAGGCTCATTTAAATATTAGTTTGTTGTCTTTGCCAATCTTTTCTTCAATACTATCCACAATATATTTTCACAAGATAGTCAGAAATGGTTTTTGTGTTATTTATTTTTTTGCTATATGTCTATTTCGAATGTTATAAGGAAATATCCACTCTAGTATTAAAATAAGGTTAGTTTAAAATTATAAACATAAAATATTTTTTTCCAAAATTTTTTTTTTTTGATTAAATCTTAAGAACACCAGGAGTAATTAAAATGCAAGACACAATATAGTTTCCTTAACACTAACACTTAGAAAAATAAAATGAAAATATATATATATACAGAGATTACAGACAGATACATACAGAAGTTAATGAGTAAAATTTTAGACAAGGGGGTGGGAGTGAAGCATTACATTGTAAGTTCCTTTAGGGCTTTCACATCAGTATTAAAGAAATCCACATCCTTGTCATTGAAGAGGTTGTTACAAAGTATTAACATTTGGCTTAAAGGATCGTCAGATGGGTACTTAATACTAAAAAGTTTATCACATTTGGGTCTAAGCTTGACTTTTGGCACAGAAAAGTTTATAGAATTTATAAGTGTACATTTATGATATTTAATGTTGTTTATTAAGAAGTATATAAAAATCACAGATTGTTGTTTTCTTCTATCACATAGTTTTTGAAGTCTATTCGAGTCCAGCATACTTTGATACGAAATGAGGTTGGGGTATGTATTATTTGATTTGACATTTATGTAGTGAAGGAATTTCTTTTGGATACGTTCAGAATGGCAGTGGGCCAGTGGTGACCAGATTATCGAGGCATATTCTAAGTGAGGTCTCACTAGAGCTTTATACAGTTTGATTATTGTGCTGATGCTTTCAAAGTTTCTGGAGTTGCGAATTATAAACCCCAGTTTTTGGTAAGCTTTATTAACGATAAAGTCGTAGTGTGTAGTGAATTTCAGATTGCCCTGCATATAGATTCCAAGGTCCTTGATTTCTTGTCGACGCTGAAGAATATTGTCATTCATGGTATATTCATAGATAAGGGGGTTAACTTTTCTGGTAAACGTTACCGTAAAGCATTTTCAATAACGGAAATCTTATCAAGGCCCAACCTGAAAGTAAGGCCTTGAAATACTCCAGAAATATGTTATGCACCTTCCAAAATAAATTAGTTTGCCAGAAAAAAAAAACTTTTGTCATTTGTTTTATTTAATAAAAATATGTTACATTCATCAACACTGTTATGCATTACATCATCAGAATGTATATCATAAATTTTGGGGAACAAATATAATATTTTTACTTTGGAGATCACATTTTCAAAAACAATCTGGCCAATCACTTTCGACATTGTGAAATGGAAAACTAAAATTGATTGATGATTTTTAAAACATTTGAAAAATCATCGATATTGTTGGCTGATTATATATTATCAAAATGGTTGTACCAGGCAAAACTTTTTTAAACCAGTATCACATTCGAAGCAATTGGCCTATATATTCACAATAATAAGGCATCTAAGTGCATCTAAAACTATGTATAGCAATAAGTCTTTTTACTGCAATAGCATTATTGCAAATCATTTTAACCTAAATATAATATTTTAACTTGGTGTAATCTGCATGTAAAGCTCAATCCACATTAGTAAAAATATGTGTTATAAAAATGACCAATGTGTTGCATATATATTTATGCCAAATTCAATATAGATGCAAATTTTTGCTAATGTGGATGTGACTTGAGAGGTACTTCCGTTCACTTTAGTAAAGCACTTGGCAGTGAAATAACAGAATAGTTCAACATGAAAAAATAAAATGAACACAAACTTTATGCGAAGAAAGCATTAGCACAATAACAAACCAGGTTGGAATGTTAACAAAGAGGGCAATAGGAATCTGGTTGAAGTTGTGTATTTTTTACAATACTCGAAAATTATAAGATAATTTACTTCAATTCACTGTACTGGTAATAACGTTATTATAATCTGAATGAATAGCATCAACATTCAAAATTTTTAGTAGCAAGAGGTGCAGAAATTTCGTTTACATAATATTTCATACAAATATTCCTTGGAAATAACTAGAAATACAACTGTAGCCAAAGGAGAGTATTATTCTTCAAGTTAGAATGAAGAATACTGAGAACCAATATTAATGTATGGATAAAATTTTCACATTCTTCAAAAATCTAATTTACCATGAAAACTTCAAGACTGGAACAGAAATTTTGAGAAATATATTTAATTTCTCTTGACATGTTTTTTGGGTAACCTTCCACAGTCTGAAAATGAGAATATAATCAGGAAAATATATACAAAACAACCAAATCCCCTTTTTAGATGTCATGATCCAAAAATCATCATCCTGAATGGAAACATCTGTACACAGAAAGAAGACGCATACCAATGGATATCTACACTACAACTCAAACCATCATGCCAGTGTGAAAAAATGCATAGTTAAATGTCTCTATAATCGAGCTCAAACAGTTTGCAATTCCAACCAGAATCTACAGGAAGAAATAAACCTCATAAAATCTGTTCTCAAGGAAAATGCATATCCGGATCAGTTTGTGGACAAAACAATCACTGACATTGAAAACAAAAATCCATCAAACAACCAACAGGAGAACTCCCACCACCTACACATTTCACAACCAACATAATACCTTATGTCCCCGGATTATCTGAAAAGATCAAACGAATTGGACATAGGTATGTGTGAGAACATCATTTAGAACCACAAACACACTGAGATCTATATTAACACAAACAGAACCAAAAAACGCAGAAGAAAGTACCAAAAACTGTGTTTACAACATACCTTGTTCGTGTGGTGATAGTTATATAGGTGAAACGTCAAGACCACTGGAAGTGCGCCAAAGTGAACATCAGAGTTACATCAGAAATCGACAAATAACCGGATCAAAAATTGCAGAACATATCCTCACATCCAATGGCGATAATACGATTGAATGGAATAGGACAAAAATCTTGATGAAAGAACCACATCAAGAGAGTAGAAAATTGAAAGAAACGGCCTGTATTCTTCTTTCCAATAACAACTGCTTTTCAACAAATTCTGTTGAAATGGATCATACATGGTTACCTCTACTCAGAGAGGAAGTGAGATATGGTAGAATGCTAATAAACTGATATGAAAAACACCCCTTATATCAAATGAGCAATACGTCACTCTCAAACTTTTTTGGCAATCTCAATTGACATCCGTCAGTTGAAAAAGCGAAAAAGATTCTGCAAGAAAAAATCCAAATTATTAAAACAAAGGAGATTTAGAAGATTTTGAGAACGGGGGCAGATATAGTCCCCGAAACGTCAATCAAAAACTATATAGAGAAGTATCTTTTGAATTTTTACTATTTTTTTATATGCATATTCAGGGAACGAGAAGTTACTGACAAATCGTATCATTTTTCTATAGGAAATATAATTTGGTGAACGCAGTAACTTATCGGGGTGAACTAATTAGTTTGCCCTTTCTACCTTGTATAGATTTTCCTGATTATATTCTCATTTTCAGACTGTGGAAGGTTACCCAAAAGCATGTCAAGAAACGTTGTTCCTCCACAAAAAACCACATTCATTCAATATATTTAATTTCATTAAAGTCAATTCATCAATAATCAGTTTATGAAGATACTTGAAAAACTTGCAGTACACGAGACTTGCGTATAGATTGCATCGCTACCACGGCGGAGGAATATCTCAAAATTTCTTGACACTTTAAAAAAATAACATTGTTGGAATGGGGTAATGTTGGAAAAATTTATAAATTTATATATTTCGGATCTATTCCCGTAAATGAGATTTCCGTACAAGGTGCACTTAAAAGTAAGGTTGCTTAATTGTTTGAGAGTAACCTTGTTTACAATGTTTTGGAAAGGCAAAGTCCAAATGAAACGTGCTCTGTGATCAAGGCTAAAGTGATTCCGCAAATAAACGTTATCAAACCACCATCGTCGTTTCAATAGAGGATAATGAATGTTTTTTCTTTATAAACAATTTGTACATTTTGTGTTGGAATGTATTTTTATTTAATTTATTATTATTAGCCCACAATATTGTAATGCCATCTATGTTTGTTTCAAGTTGGTCACCTTGACAATATGTCAACGATGGTGGCAAGCCTGAATGTTTATACCAATATAATATAGTCAGGTTATGGGCTAACTATATAGTTAATGTCGCAAAACTGAAGGGACGTGAAAGCTATTCAGACTGGGCAATTGCAATTGAAAATTTACTAATCTTAGAAGGACTTTGGAAATGTGTTACAGAGGTGGTTGCCGACGATGACGTTGTCCAAAGCGAAGATTATCTTAACCATCGATACATCTTTATACATTCATATGGGCTTGTGGCTCAGTGGGACGAGCGTTGGTCTTGTGTCCACTGTTTCCACCCGGCGCGGGTTCGACTCCCGTAGCTGGTGAAAAATTTTTCAAGGCCCCCAAGAGTGGTTTCGGATCCCACTATAAAAGGTAAGGCCCCGTGATCTTAACTCGTACAAGTTTTCATTATCTTCTGTGGGTTGGTCAAACAACTAAGAAAGCGGTTAAAAACAATTTGACAAAAAATTTACAATATCAAAGAGGCGAAAACAACAGGGGAACCTGGACAAAATTTAAATCGTTATTTGACGACTCTGGTTTCACTAGGAAAATCAGTTTACTAAGGAATTTGATTTCTACGCAATTAGAAAACCGCGACTCGATGGCCAGTTACGTGAATCAAATAGTGGAAACTGGTCAGAAGTCACGAGGAACTGGTTTCAAAATAGACGATGAGTGGATCGGCTCGTTATTGCTAGCAGGTTTGTCAGAGAAGTTTTCACTGGCAAAGTCAAGAAGGATCTGGAATGATAAAAGTGATTCGAAACCCAGATCATCGAATGTTTTTAGTGCTGTTTTTCTGAACGGAAATTTCAACAAAGACTATTAAAATCTACTTGAAAATCTCGTGCAAACATGCACTAAAGAGATCATGGTAGCGAATCAAATGAAGGCCACAGTCACATGTTCAGATGATGTAAAGCTAAAAACAATAGTTGGAAATGACTTGTTGACATAACATTGAAAAATGTGTTATGTTTCTGATTTGACTTACTATATGCGAGTCAACTAATCAATAATGGAAATACTATTGAATTTGAATCCAACAGACTTAAGGTTTTCAACAAACAATGTGAACTGGTAGCAACAGCTGACCTGAAGGATGGAGTCTATAAACTATAAAAGTGCTAATTTGGGAAAGTGTTTGTTGACAGAAACAGCTTATCTCTGGCATCGGAGATTAGGTCATATCAACAGAATATCTGAACAAGATGAAAAAAGGAATAGTAGAAGGACTAAACTATCCAATATGAAGAAACAAAACTGATGTTTGTTGTGAAGGAAATCAGTCAAAGCTTCCATTTTCATCCAGAGGATCTAGAGCCAACAATTTCCTAGATGTTATCCATACGGATGTATGTGACCCAATAAAAAACAAGTCTATAGGTGGATCTAAATATTTCCTTACTTTTCAGGATGATTTTAGTGGTGATGGTATTTGTATATTTCCTGCAGGCTAAGAGCGAAGTTTTTGACTATTTCAAAAAATTCAAAAGCTTTGTAGAAAACAAAGAGGGCATGAAAAGCAAAATACTGAGATCTGACAACGGAGGTGAATTCTGCAATAAGGAGTTCAAAAATTTCTTGAAGACTGAAGGTATTTTACATTAGTTGACGAATCCGTACACACCTGAACAAAACGGAATGTCAGAGAGGTTGAATCATACGATTGTAGAAAAAGCCAAGTGAAGCAAGCTGGAACAGCGTTTATGGGGCGAAGCAGTGAATACCGCAATGTATCTACGAAATAGGTCACTTGCAGCAGATTTGCAAAAAACACCTTATGAAACATAGACAGGTGAGAAGCCAAATCTCAATAACATCAGAGATTTTAGTAGTACAGTAATGGTACTAAAGAGAAATGTCTGAAATGAGATAAGAAGGCCGAAAAACACATTCTTGTCGGTTATAGTAACAACATCAAAGGCTATAGAGTCTATAATCCCATAAAAAACTTGGTGACTACCAGCAGAGATGTTGTTATAATGGAAAACCCAAAAGATGATTGTGAAAATGTCACTGTGGATAATGATAAGAAACAAATGAAGAGCCGATTCATGAAACAAATGAAATATCTACTGAAACATCATCAGAAAACACAGTTTCAGTGGGAGACACTGATGATGAAGAGTATTCCAATAACAGTCGGATCGAAATGAAAGAGTCACAAGATGAGTTTATAGTGAGAAATCATTAAACCCAAGGAATACTCAGAAGATCTGATAAGAGTCCCAAAACCTAAACTCTATTAAGATTACCTAACTTATTCAAGTTTGGGAGACACAGACAATCTTGAAGGTGATCCAACAACAGTTCAGGATGCATTGTCAAGACCAGGCAAAGAAAACTGGAGACAGGCGGTGATACAAGATGAGCTGCATTCTTTGGAAGTCAATGAAGCTTGGGAGCTGATAGTGGAAGAATAGTGTAGTGCAAGTGGGTATTCAAGGGTAAGTTTGATTTTGAAAATAATGTGCAGTATCGAGCACGCAGAAACCCAGTGTTGATTTTAGTGAAACTTTTAGTTAGACTGAATTTAAAAATTGTACATTTTGATGAAACTACTAAATGGTTTTTTGAAAGAGAAAGTATATACAGTATCGGAAACAATTTATCTGGGGTATAGACAGAAATCTACACGAGCAACAAGGAACGCAATGATATGATAATACCACATAAACAAGAGAGACGCACTGCTGTGCGCCCCTCCTGTTACCCCACCCGACACATTAACCGACCACGTGGCAATGCGACACAGCGCACAGCCACTCGACTCATTCTTGCCGAGCCGTGGTTGCGAAAACAAAAGACCGTGACAATTATTACCTTTTGAAACATGCCGCCTATTTACACAACCGCAGAGAAAGTTCAGATCGTTAAATGGTACTTTGGGGGTAATTCTGTACAAGATACTAGAAATCTATTCATAGTGGCTTTTGCAGATAGACCTGTACCTACGGAAGCAACTGTCCTTTCAATTATTAATAAATTTAATAAATTTGGGTGTGTGGCAGCGCATTGCAAAAAATGTTGTCCCACAAATCCACCACCGCATTTTAGACAAATACCCGAGGATAAATACTTTCCGATACTGTATAGCTTTGCCTGATTGTCTTAAAATAAATGAAAGTACGAATAAAGTTTTGAAACTAAGCAGAGCAATATATGGTCTCGAACAGGCCTCAAGAGCTTGGTATGAAAGGGTAGATATTTTTCTTAAGAATTTGGGTTATGAAAAATCTAAATTAGTAGCATGTCTATTTACAAAGATTAATGGGAATTTCACTACAATTATTGCATTATATGTAGACAATTTCTTTATTTTTTCAAATGATAAGGTTGAATCTGAAAAACTGAAAGGACAATTGGGTTCTGTTTCTGTTTAAAATCAAAGATTTGGGTCCTGTAAAGAAATGTATTGGTATGAGAGTGAATTTCGATAAAGAAAATACTGTAACTTTGGACCAAGAACAGTATATAAACAAAATGTTGAGAAGATTAAATATGTCAAATTGTAAAGGAATTCGTACACCTATGGAACCTAATCAGGCCTGACGAGCGGGCGGGGAAGCCGGTACAAATTCCCGGAGCTTGGACCGCTAAGTTGTGCAAAGTATAACCATAAAGTATGTCTCACAACGTAACGGCTATTCCGACTCTGTATACACAACACAACGCAGCTCCGTGTGCAGCTCTCTCAGTCTTTGTTTTACTTGTTTTTATTTTTAATATAATACATATTTGTTTTGATTTTCAAGCATTTTCATTCAATGATCAGATCATCAAGCCTTTATTTTTTTTTAAATCAGGAGTAATATGGGTAAGTAAAAGGTTTATCATGATTATTTAAAACGGTCAATATTTAAGCGGGGCTGAAACATATAGCTATCCTGGGGCCCGCACTAGCTCGAGGGCCCGAAACATATAGATATCCCGGGGCCCGCACTAGCTCTCGGCGGCCCTGAACCTAATGTAAATCTTCATGCTACTACATTCCATCTGTCAAGAAATTTTGCAAAATGTTGCCGCCGTGGTGGCGCTGGAGTCTAGTCGCTAGAGGTATATAATGAAAATAAAAATAAATAAAAAATACCAATCCAAAACTCATTTCGACCTAATTCACGTACCAATTTCGCTATCCTAAAATAGTTTGTAAAATATAATGCTTCCTTCTAAGAACTTTCACAAGGTATAGAAACCGAGAACGTGGGCATTTACAAAAAGTCACTTCTACTCTATCTCAATTTTGTTGCTTCTTTCGTTCAATTTAGTTGAACCAAATAACTTAAATAATTCATTTTAGAATTTTTCTAGGTTCGGACCTAGTTTGAGGTATTTTAGAATGATTCTCGAATTAGAAATAAAAATAAAAAATAACAAATTGTATTCATTCAATAAAGCTACGATCTTATAAGACTGGTTGATATCTGACTATGTTGCTCGTTTCCTATGAAGACTCAGTGTAAATGCTCAGTAATATATA
Organism: Gonioctena quinquepunctata; assembly: GCA_018342105.1. Classification (NCBI taxonomy): domain Eukaryota; kingdom Metazoa; phylum Arthropoda; class Insecta; order Coleoptera; family Chrysomelidae; genus Gonioctena; species Gonioctena quinquepunctata. The sequence goes on along the minus strand of JAFIRS010000042.1, from coordinate 865,435 downwards.
ATATTGGAGTATGCAGGTACTAAAAAGTTTGAAAATGATTTGATTCCTAATAAGAAACACAATGAATTTCATAACAAATGAAGAAAGGAATGAGACTGTTACAAATGAAATGAAGAATGAGCATGTTGCATAAATAAAAATGTCACAAAGTCCATCAAAATATATAAAACTATAAATAAAATTCAAACATCACAATTTACAAAATTAATTATACTAAAAAATCTAATGATCAACTTGAGTCTAAACACAAAAATATGTATGTCAATCTGAATTTTCCAAACTAGTTCCTAAAATGGAACTGAATTAATTTATCTTTATAGCATGAACTAACTTTTGTTTCTTTTTAAATTTCTGTTATTGGTGTGTTGAGAGTACATTAAAAATTGAAATGAAAAAATGTACAAGCCATCAACCGAATTATTTATTTAGATTAAATGGGACAACTACAGGAGTCAACTTCTCAATTCTTTGGAAGTGACTTGAACTGAACTGAAAATTGTTGCTGTTCAACAAATTCTAGAAAGTTTACGATATTTTTCAGCATAAATCAAATTAATACATTTAATCTCAATATAATCAAAAAAATAGTCCACGTTTTGCTTACCAACAAGTAAATATGTGTACGGCTAGGATTTAAAAAAATATTCTTAAAATTCTAATTTTGTTTTGTAATGTACCAGTTTACATTATGCACTGTAATTCAATATTGTGTGATATATTGAAGTTTAACTTCGTACACATTAAGTATGTGTACTCAAGTTGATCATAATATTCGACATAACTGAAATGTTTTATTCCAGCCTGTTGACTGTTTCTTCTAATAAGTCTTTACTAGTGTGCAATTGTACTTGAATATTTTTTTTATTACATTTCACTATACCTTCTAATATTTCGTCTAAACTAAGAGTAGCTTTGTTTTCTTCTGGCATTATCAGATCAGCATCTGAGGTGGTCGTCGGCGTTATGATATTTACATCTTCGTCGCTCAGAGCAACTGCGTCACATGACAGTTTTTCTAGTTCATACATACAGACTAAGTTTTGCGCATCTTCATTTCCTTTGGGCTCATCATCCTTGTTGTCGGCATGCTCCTCAATCTTCTTTTCGTTTTTCTTTTTCTTAACATATGTCTTCTCTACTTTGAGACCCATTTGTTCGAGCCTAATTATCGCAGATTTCTCGAAATATTCCATGTTAACTACGTGCGTTTGAAGGGAGTGATTTTCATCCTTCACTAAATTCTTAACCTGAAACAAAAAATAAAACTTAGCTTCGGTCATTTTAAATATTGTTACAAGTACAGTAACGTCACTGCCATTGTTCATGTCTGAATCAATCGAAAATCCTAAGCAGGTAGCGTGGTTGACCGCCTATGCCGTCACAGAAAGGTCAGGGTCATTCTCGAAAGTTCACTGACTTTTCTAGCATTTTCTACCACGTGACTGATACTATATAAGGCAGCTTTGGGAGCGAAAATTACAATTAAGTGATTTAGATACAGTATCGTGAGCAATATTTCAATTGTATCAATCAATCAAACATTTATTAAAGAAGTTTTCTTTCACAATCATATTAGAAAAATCATAACATTATCATAAAATACTAGCTAATTCAACAGGTCAAACATCGAAAAGATACTATGATACACGGTTTACTACACAATTCATATAAACACAGACAACTAATTAACTATACAATTGTTTTTGAACAACCAGCACAACGAATAGGACAAACAATATTGTAAAATATATATATATATATATTAGGGTGTGCCAAAAAACGACGATATTTTTTTTTTTTTGCTCTCAGTCCAAAATATCTTAGAAGATGTCCTAACAAAGCTCCTGTTGAAAGCGGGGCTCAAAATTACAATTCTAAGAGGTCCTCCATCGAACTTGAAGTTTTTCCGTTTGAATAACATGGGAAACATGATTTTTTTGCATTTTTTAGCTAAACTGTAAGAGTTAGACGAAAATATTAAATTTGATTAAAATATAAAAACCTTAGTCAATTTACGGCAAAATTTACCTTTGTAAATTTTTTATTTGAAAATGCAAAAAACCGGAAATTTAAATTTTAAAGCCATATAACAAATCAAATATTGAAGATAGAAATTCGACTCAATAGAATTTTTTGTACCAAATTCAATAATTAACAAGGTCCATTCATTCGTTTTTTTCTTTAATAATTTCATCACAGTTTGCAGGACAAAAAACTTATAAAAAATCATGTTTCCCATGTTATTTAAACGGAAAAACTTTAAGTTCGATGGAGGACCTCTTAGAATTGGAATTTTGAGCTCCGCTTTCAACAGGAGCTTTGTTGGGACATCTTCTAAGATATTTTGGACTGAGAGCAAAAAAAAAAAATATCGTCGTTTTTTGGCACACCCTAATATATATATATATATATATATATATATAAACTAATCCTCCTAGCATTCTAAGAGGAACTCATCAATAGAGTAGTAAGCTTTTTGCAGTAGAAAAGATTTGAGTAGCCTTTAAAACCATGCTATTTGAGGATTTAATGTCATCCCTAAGCTTATTATATAGCTTAACCCCACAGTACAAGGGATGATTCTGAGATACTGTCAATCTACTATATGGTTGATGTAGTTGAGATTTATTTCTTGAGAAATGTTCATGGATGTTAATTTTTTTGAAAAATTGAAATATTGTTTTTAATGTACATCAAAGTTTGGTAAATATACAAACAAGGCATTGTTAATAAATTATGATGGTCTACAATGTTCACTCGATGCACCTGCCAAAATTCTAATTGCCTTTTTCTGAATAACAAAGACTTCATTAGCTTTAGCTGATAAACCCCATTGTTCAAGGCCATAGGAAATAACAGATTGAATTAAACTGTATAGAAGTTTGAGAACACTGCGAGAGACAGTTAGTCTCAACTGACGCAGTAAATATACAGTGCTAGTCAAAAGTCCCCTCCCCCCCTCGTATCTTTTGAACGGGTATACTTATAATAATGAAATTTGGAGGGTGGAAATAAACGGATGTAGGCTTCTCAACTGGTCATAACAGGTGACGCATTAGTCATAAATGACGTCACAAGGCCACTGTGACCAATAATTTTAAATGAGACCCTATGGCAAGTGACAGCTCGTTTGAAAGGTATTGAAAATACCTATTCAGTCATACCAATTTTGTTTGGGTTTCGGCTGATTTTGATTGATAAATTGAAGAAATACGAAAATTATAGTTTCGCATTTAATTAATAAAGATTTAAGAATCAGTTCTTATAATAAGTGTTCAAAATGTGCTCCATCTACTTCCTGGCAGTAATGCATCCTATTGCTAAACTCTTGTCGTACTCGTCCCAGTGTGTCAGCGGAATTGCCTACATTCTTCAACAATTCGTTGTTTCAGAATGGCAATACTGTCAGGTGCTGTAGCGTAAACCTTAGATTTCAAGTACCCCATAGAAAAAATCTAATGGTGTAAGGTCCGGTGACCGAGCTGGCCATTCGATCGAACCTCGTCGTCAATCCATCTAACACGATATTCTTCATCTAGGTAACGTCTTACTGCACGTAATAGTGTGCAGGAGCACCATCTTGTTGAAACGTTATTTCCAAGTTGTCGAATTCATCTGGATTATCTTCTAGAATTTCAAGAATTAACGCCTCAATATCATTTTGTAACATCTCCAGATACAATTCACGTTAAGTTAGCATTGAGAAAAAGAGGCCCAACTATGTGGTTTCCCAAAATACCTGCCCAAACATTTACTTTTCTGAAATTGAGTATGTTTTTCACTGAAAGATGTGAGGATTTGTGTCACTCCAATACCTCACATTTTGAGTGTTAACATTTCCATTGAGAAAGAAAGTACTTTCGTCACTAAAACAAATTGTCTGTATGTAGCCTGGTTGTTGGTTCATTTTATTGGACATAGTTTCACAGAATTCTAGTCTTCGTCGGGTCATCATCTGAAAGTTGGTGCACCATTTTTAATTTGTATGGATGAAATTTGTTTTAGCCAACACCCTATGTACTGTCCTTTGACTGACTTCACAGATAGAGCTAACTTGGGCTGTGGAAGAAGTAGGGTTTACTACCATTTCTCCAATTATGTCAATTTTTTGTCATCAGTAATTGTTGGTCGACCAGATCGTTTGGCATCTTGAACACTACCTGATGCTTCAAACTTCAAGAAGCTTCCTCAAATAAACCCTCGATATAGGGCGATCGGGTACCTCTCATTAAACAGTCGTTCACTGCATGGAAATTGTTTCTACATTCACCAATTATTAAGATAGCTGCTACTTTGTCGGCTACAGTACGATCCATTTTGCCTATGTAAACACTTAAACGCCTCTGTTAAACAATAGCTTAGGTAAATTTTCAAGGTATAAACACTTTTGACAAGTAGAGAATTCAAAACGTCAACCTTTTGACAATTAACCAGAGGCTACTTTAAAATCTTTATTAATTAAATGCGAAACTATAATTTTCGTATTTCTTCAATTTATCAATCAAAATCAGCCGAAACCCAAACAAAATTGGTATGACTGAATAGGTATTTTCAATACCTTTCAAACGAGCTGTCACTTGCCATAGGGTCCCATTTAAAATTATTGGTCACAGTGGCCTTGTGACGTCATTTATGACTATTGCGTCACCTGTTATGACCAGTTGAGAAGCCTACATCCGTTTATTTCCACCCTCCAAATTTCATTATTATAAGTACACCCGTTCAAAAGATACGAGGGGGGGAGGGGACTTTTGACTAGCACTGTATATGTTTACTGAGCTTAAGTTTAACACTATCAACTTGGTACTTCCAGGTAAGTTTATTATCAATATCAACCCCTAAGAATCTAGTACAATTTACTTGATGAATAGTTTTATTATAAAGTCTAACCAAAATAGATTTTATCTATTGTTGAATTTTTAGTAACGAAGTTGATCATTTGAGATTTAGCAGTATTTAACAGTAGGCCATTTAGAGAACACCACTCAGAAATTTGATCAGTTACTTCCTGAGCTCTATGAATTGCTTTAGACATAGTACCCGCAGATACCAAGATATTAGTGTCATTAGCGAAAATAACAGTAATGGAAGCTTTTGTACAAAATTTCGGCAGATCATTTATAAAAACTAGAAACAAAAGGGGTCCCAAAACAGAGCCTTGTGGTACCCCAATTGATAGACATTTACTATCAGAATTTATTCCATTCACACTGACCAGCTGACTACGATCAGCCAGGTAAGATCTAACCCAATTCAATGCAGAGCCTCGCACACCATAAAACTGCAACTTGTGTAATAACATGTCATGGTCAACGAGGTCAAAAGCTTTGCTCATGTCAAAAAATAATCCTAAAGTATGCTGTTTATTTTCCAAGATTTTCAGCACATGTTTTAGGAGTTGATCAATTGCACTGACAGTAGATTTATTTCTTCTATAAGCACTCTGACTAGAAGAAAATAATCCGAAAGATTCAAAGTAATTATATAATCTTTGATAAAAACAGTATTCAATAATCTTAGAAAACTGACTAAGTACGGATATAGGTCTGTAAGATGAACAGTCGGAGCGGGAACCCTTGTTTTTGTATATTAGTAAAAAATTTGACATTTTCAAGATATCAGGAAAACTCCCCTCAATGAAAGTGGTGTTCACTATACTGCCGTCATAAGCACAAAGGGCCTAAGTGCAAAATTCGTCCATTTTTAGATATTGATCTTAGTATTTCATCCACATGCTCCTCTAACATTGCTAGTGGTTTTTGGAACTCTCTACATACTTCAGAAACAGAAAATAGGGTTTTAAATAAGAGCTTAAATGCACTTTAAGTGTCATTTACTAGGGAAAAACGGCTCATCTCTCAAAACTAAGACATATTAGGCTCATTTGATTGAAAAGTATGTAGATCTGACTTTTATACTCTAGTATTCTACATTTACGCTTCTATGTCCTTAGTAACTCACACATCTGATTTATCATAAACAAGAATGAACATGCAGATTCATTCTCAGTAGTAGTAGTTTTAGTTAAACAGTTACTCAAGTATCAAGTATATGCTGTGAAAAGAGGTTATAATACATTGAATTCAAGATCCAGGTAAGTTTGAATAATTCATTTTGCTGTTAGTTAATCATCACATCACAATATGATATGTAACTTCGGATATTCGATATTCAGAGCGAATAATTTTTAACGATCCTAACATAAATAATGTTTCCACTTCGAGGTATATCAGTAAAATATTTTCTTGATTTCAAGATTTCCCTAGAATGATTTAAAATGTAGAATATATATTCTTTCATGCGGGAAAATATGCGCTTACATGCGCAAAAAATGGCCATCGCTCTAAATTTCAAATCATTCACTTGAAATTTTTTAATTTGGTGGGTAGGACATATTATTTAGGTAATTGTACAAAAAAAATAACTTCCGGTTTAACTGGAATTAACCCTAGCTGATTATATTGAAATAGAACACCCTGTGATGTAGAGGATAAAGATTCGGCTTCAATTAGAGAAGCAGAAGCTAAGGAAAATGTGGACCCTAGTTATGGTGGCGAGCTTCCTAAAGGTTTCACTAAGAAAGGAGTACCGAGAAAGCGGAGGAAATTCAAGAATTCGCCAGATCTAAGGAGACAATTGAAAGCACAGAAAGATAAGCAGGACCACGAAGTGAAACCTGGATGCGATATGAACTGCAAGAAGTGCTAATGTTGCACGGAGAACAATCATCGCTTGTGAAAACCAATTTAAGAGAAATACAACTGTCCGATATCATCTAAAGGAAGAAAATGGCGAACAAGTGCCTGTTTGCAAGACATTTTTTTTATGACGCTGGGGTATCGCCCAAATCAAGACAAAATGTTGAGGGTTATTCTCCATGAGAGTTCTAATCGTATAACACCTGAACAAGATGGGAGGAAAGGTAAAGTTCCAGCGAATAAAATTGACCATTTACCAATCATTGAACATATCAATTCTTTTGGTGCACAAATTTCCGATTATCGTCCTGAACATGCCCCAAATCATAAATATCTGCCTAGCGATTCATCAGTAAGAAAAATGTTCGACAGTTTCAAACAGCAATTTCCATCTTTCATTGGGTCTTACGATCTCTATTGGAAAATATTGAAACAGGAAAATATTTCTTTCGTCAAGTTGGGACACGAGGAATGTGAAGACTGCGAATATTTTCTTCTGCATAATGAGGACCATAAAAAAAGGACAATTTAGCACCAGACTGTGCGATCTGTCAACAATGGGATGAACACATAAAGAAAGTTGATAAATCTAGAACAAGATACAAAGAATATGCTGAAAGGGAACCAGTTGAGGGAGAAATAGTATTTTCAGTTGATCTAGAAAAAGTAATTATGCTGCCCAGATGTGACATGTTCAAGAATGTGATATTTTCACAGAGGATTATCGCATACAATGAAAGTTTCGTTCCAGTAGGTACGAAGCAGAAGGGTGGAATCAAGCCCGTGGCTGCTATTTGGCACGATGTCATTGCCGGACGAAAGAAAGAAAATGTGATAAGCACATTTTATTCTTTCTCCACCATAGAGACGAGAATAAAATTATTCTGTGGTTGGATAATTGTACAGCACAAAATAAAAATTGGGCATTTTTTCTTTTTTAGTTTTCATTGTTAATTGTGAAGCAGTTGCGACAGAACGTATCAAAATAAATTATTTCGAACCTGAGCACACATACATGTCTGCAGACTCATTTCATCACCAAGTAGAAATGAGTCTAAAAAGACACGGGAAAGTTTACAATTTCGCAGATTTCAAGAATGCTAACTCTTCGTGTGTTGTGCTGGAAATGACTCTGGAAAAAATTTTTTGAATGGCAAGACTTATCTTCTATATATAAAATTAACAAAACTGTTCTAAGGCCATATGTAAAAGATAACGGTATCCAGAGGAGAAAATAATTTGGAATATAAGACTGATTTCAATTTACCAGCAATTTCTTGAAGTCTTCTGTAATAAAAAATGGGTTCTCTATGCCAAAACCCCAAAACAAAGTGAATGGTATCAACACTGGAAAAAAAACTAGCCTCATAGCAAACATATCAAAAATAATACAAAAAAACCGAATGTCATTTTGGGAAAACCTTCCTGTTCAACATGATTGAAAGAAGTATACCGATCTTATTCTGTTTCTTTTTATTTTTCTAAATGTTTTCCGATGTTTGATGATTTTTCATGATGTTTTTAAAGAAATAAATGTTTTATATTAACAAAGTCTATCATTGATGATTATCATTGTGCACATCAGAAATCACATTAGCAACCTTTTTAATGACATGGCCAGGAATTTCATCAATTCCTAACGATTTTTTCTTGCAAACTTTTTTGATAACCTCTTCAATTTCTAATTTAGTTACTGGGTATAAATAAATACTATGTAGAGCAGGTGAAATATAATTAATATTTTTAGGGTCAGGTTTGGCAAGTTTTTTTAGCTAGTTTTAATTTAGCCTGATATAAAGTTTTGAGCTCATTATATTCCTTCAGATATAACCATTTTCATATACTTTATTCAATTCAGATATCTCAGTTGACCTTCTGCTCAATTCCCGCAACTCAGTAGTGATCCACTGAGAGTCCTCGAATTTTTTGTTCTTAATTAACACGTTGAGTGCGGATGGCGCCTTTCGACGCCATCGATACATACAGATATATTGCTTCAGTACGTTATTAGCTTGTGAGAGAAGTGGTTGTGCCGTCGTCAGCCTGTAGTATAAGGGCGATATATACGAAAAATTGTCTCAGTTCGAGTTCACCATGAACAAAAGTGGCCCAAGCCCTTCGGGGATAAAAAAACAAAAAATAAGCAAAAAAAGTGGAAAATAGAAAAGATCAAATGATGGCATACTACCCATGTGAGAGGAAGACTATGCGATGGTATAAGAAACTGGGTATACATATAATATACATGAGCCTAATCAATTCTTTTTTTTTATATAAAAAATATGTGAGTCCAAGAAGTTCATTATATGATTACAGACTACAATTGTTGGAAAAATTATTACATGAAACAGAAGATCGAAATATTCAAAGAAGGCAAATGCTAGCAACGTATATTCCACAAAAAAATCCTCAAACCGGAAAAGGAAAAACATGCACATAGAAGATGCACGGTTTGTAACAAAAATAAGATAAGAAAAGAGACAGTTTACCACTGTCCCGCTACACTGTCCTGTATACGACTTTAATTAGCAGTGAACGTGTTAAAAGGCACAATCGATTTCAAATTGGAGTATAACAGAGATGAAAATGAAAATTGGCAAGTGATAGTCCTGACAGAAAATCGACATCTGGATATGTGTGTCCATTAGAAATAAAGCAGTCTTGTTCAGTGAGAAAATTCAAGGATGTTTTGGTTGAGTATTTGAAATCAAAATAACAGATAAGGTCAACTTGAACAGTGTACCACTTGATATTTACCTTATTACTTACTAGAATAATCTCATATAATTTCAATTTGGTTATTATTATTTCAATTATTATTATTATTATTATTTCAATTTGGTTATTATTATTGTATTTATACCTATATGGTTTATTTAGTATGTTTCTACTTATTGTTTCCCAATAAACAGTTCTGTTTATAGAGGAATAAATATTATATTATTCGTAATTATTCATAGTTATGTTTAATTAGTAAAAAAAATGTATGTATATTAGGATTCCTATTTCAATAAACAATTTCAATATGTTTTCATGCTACAAGGTGGACCTATATCATAGAATTCAAGAAAGCAGCCAACCGTAGCATAATCTACTACTGAATCTGAATACATTTCTTTTTTTTTTTTTTTTTTTATTTATTAACGGGTAGTCCCAATTACAATATATTGATGAACAAAAACAGTAATATAACCTAAAACTATCTTAAAATCTAGAATAAAATTAAATAAGACAAAATAATATAATCTAAAGAATACAAAATACCAACACTAATATTAACAAAATGAGAATTCAATTTTATGTGAGCAAACGATTCAATTCTGATTTAATAACTCCATTTGAATTGCAGAATAAGTCAACTTGTTGAAATTTGTTACCATTTCTAAGCAGTCGAGTTATCGGGGAGAAAAATCCATAATTTGTAGAGTGGAAAGGTATTTTAAATGTCTCTTTGCCAACTCTAGTCTGCCTATTAGCATTCAACTCAATCAGTGATAAAATCTCCTGACAGTCAACTGCACCCTGCAAAATTTTATTTAAGAAACACATGTCAATCATGGTTCTACGATTTTCTAGAGTCAACAGATTCAATTGTTCCCGAATAAAGTTGTAAGAATAATCGCCCTTTTTCAGACCCAACTTGTATGCACAAACCCTAAGGAATGTATTTTGTACATCTTCAATGTGTTTTATATGAATGTCATAATATGGGCACCAGATTATTGAACCAAACTCTAATAGCGACCTCACCAGTGAACAGTATAACAATTTTAGAGTTTCCAAACTGAAATCTTTACAAGTTCTAATGATGAAGCCCAACATCTTGAAGGATTTTGATATCATATACTCATTATGAGCTTTGAAGTTCAGTCGGTGTCAAAAATTATTCCAAGTCTTTTATAACTGATGTCCTTTCAATAGATGTGTTATTGATCTTATAATCATGGTAAACTGGATTATTAATCCTGAAGAATGTTTGACAGTGACATTTGGAAATATTAAGGTCCATAGAATTAAGAACACACCAATCATAAAATTTGGATATATCTTCCTCTAAAAGTGTAATATCATTTGTAGAAGCGATGGATTTAAATATTTTCATATCATCGGCAAAGATGAGGAACTTACTATTTTTTATAACTGTACTGATATCATTGATGAATAAATCAAAAAGTAAAGGTCCACAGTGAGACCCCTGAGGAACACCTGAGGATCCAGTAATAGCGGATGAAGTACAGTTTCCAATTTTTACAATATGGCATCTACATGATAGAAAATTCTGAATCCATTGCAATATTGATCCATGAAAGCCTAGAGAGGACAGTTTGGCGATGATCGACTCTGTCGAACGCTTTAGAAAAGTCAGTATAAATAGAGTCGACCTGTAATCTGTTTTCCATAGCACTCAAAATATAGTTTTCATATACAAGAAGGTTTGAGATAGTTGATCTGTTAGTGACAAAACCATGCTGTTGTGGAGTTATGAGACTCTTGCACTCCCAAAACATTTGTTTTGTTACCAGATAATCCAATAGTTTGGGTATTTCGGATTGGGTACAAATCGCTCTATAATTTTCAATATTCTCTCTAGCCCCTGCTTTATAAATTGGTTTAAGAAAGCTCTGTTTCCAAAAATCAGGAACAATTCCAGAATTCAGGGATAGATTGAAGATGTGAGTAAGAGGAGTTGCCAATGTATAAATACAATTCTTTAAAAATACAGAAGGGACACAGTCTGGACCATAAGAAAACCTGGATGGTAAGAAGTTTTTTTTTTTTTTTTTTTTTTTAGATAATGCTTTTTTTATTCAATTAATAATTAATATACAAAAGTCTACAATACAAAAAAAAAATCTTAACCTATACCACATATTTCAGACTATAAAGAATAAATGTATACATGCATATATCCATACACACATGTACATAGAAAATGTAAATAAAAAACAATTCAAATATTCAAGGACAAGCTCAATTAAAACTATTTAAAACTAGCGAACATATCACAATAAACCTGTTCCCGAAACAATGAAGATTCTAGACAAATATATGACATGTATATACCAATATAGTCAATATTTTTGTAAAGCATTGTTCCTAATCAGCAATAATTGCTGGTACCGAACATATATATTTTAAATTTAATGGCTTTTAACATATCGCATCACCTCGCTTTGAACGAGGAGTAACTATCTTTATTTTTATGGAGTTTGGCAGAAAGTTAAATGATTGGAGACATTTAGAGAAGGGATTATTTAAAGCAATGTTGTTCTCACCTGGGGTAGATAAATTTGGTTTTGACTTCTAGTTTCATACAATGTATCTCATTAACTATATTCATGTTTGTATTGCATTTCTGTTGATTTTTGTTATTTTATAAATAAATTTACATTGTTCTATTTGTAGAATTTTTTCAGCGCAAAATTTCAGTTTGATGGTAGATTAACTCTGTATTAGTTCTGAAATCATAGCCAAATAGAGTTTTTACTACCTTATTTTGTAGAATTTGGATTTTTTGAATAATGTTTGAGAACATACCCAGTTTGTTATCAGATAACGGAATATAGAAAGAAAATAAGCGTTATATATCATAATTTTATTTGGTACATTTAAGTAGCTCTGGCATCTATAAAGTGCTCCAATCATTGGTACAATTTTTTTGTCATGTGCTCTGTGTTTGTGCCAATTTAAGTTGTCATCAATTTCCAATCCCAGATATTTGGTATGATCGACCTTTTGAATTACTTGATCTCCAATTCTGATATCTGGGTCTCGACTTTGTTTATTTTATTTTTGAAGAGCATATACACTGTTTTTTTACATTTATTTGTAATTTATTTGCCAGGAGCCATTTAGCATATAGTTCTAGATCACTATTTACCAAGTCTTCCAGTTCACCCAGATTAGTTCCTTCATATACTAGAATGGTATCATCTCTGAATATGTAATAGCGAGCTTTAAGATTTGTTTTTTGAGATTTAGGTGTGTAACGAGTATAACAGTGGTCCAAGGACTGACCCTTGTGGGACTCCGCAGTTTATATACTGCGATTTCACTATTAACTTCATTTAGAGATACATATTGTTGCCGATCCTTTAAATACGATTTTAATATACTTGCACTTTTTCCTCTTATACCTAAATGGTTCAATTTATCGACTAGAATTTCATGATCCACTACATCGAATGCCTTTTGTAAATCAATAAATATTATTAGGACAAATTTTTTATCATCCATGTTAGTTATGACATGGTTTAGAAAGTCTATTGTATCACTTTGGGTGTTCGATTGTTTCTGAAAACCATATTGATACTTGTCTAATTCAACATATCTAGTAAGGAAGTTCATGATACGGTTTTAAAGAGAATTTCCACAAATTTTGAAAGCACATACTACGGTAATGGGGCGATAATTTTCTGAATTATTTTTGGTCCTGATTTATGGATAGGGGTAACCTTACCCATTTTAGCTCCTTCGAAACTCCCTGTTTCAAACATTTTATTGACCAAGTCGACTAAGACTGGTATTATTGTCTCCTGCACTATTAATAAATCTTTAACAGAAATTGTATCATTACCTGGAGCAGAATTCTTATTCATTTCATCCAAAACTTCTCTTACTTCTTTTATGTTAGTATCATATAGGTACAAAGAGTTTTTTATATTAATTTCATCGAAATAATGTGAAGGTGGGTTACTTATGAGTTTTGCATTGATTTTATTGACTATTGATTGACCTATATCACAGAAATATTCGTTAAATGTATTTACAATTTCTAATTTATCAGTTATTAATGTTTTATCTACCTCTATTGCATCTACAGTAATTTGCTTGTTTTCATGTTTTATTAGATTATTTATGAAATTCCATTGTTTCTTTGGATTTCCATCAGTATCATTCCATCTTTTCTGAAAAAATTAGTTTTAGTTTTCTTTTTTCATTTTCAACTTGGTTCTTTTATTTCTGAAGTCCCATAAGATTCGTTGATCTTGAGGGAATTTTTTCATTAGTTTGTATAATTGGTCTCTCCTTTTCAATAGTTCTAAAACTGGGGGTTATCCAATCATTATTTTCCCTAATTTTAATTTTAATTGTTTTGTAGCCTTATTTTTTGCTTCTTGTATAAGTTGGATCAAGGTTTCGAATGTATCGACCGGCACAGAAGTTTGCAATAGATTTTTCAAATTTTCCTCATATTTTGAGTTATCTAGTTTCTTAAATGTTTTTGAACTTTACAATTATTATAGTTTTTTTTTTGAATACAATTCTATTTCTAATAGATTATGATCGGAAATTGTGCTATATTCAATGTTTATTTTACACTCCAATATTACTTGTTGCTAAAACATGATCAATGATGGTATGAGAGTGTTGTGTAATTCTGTTGCATATTCCGTGCCTATATTGTTTTGGATTTCAAACCCATTCAATATAACACAATTTTTATATTCACTAGTGGCCTCAGTATTTTCTAATAAATTTATGTTAAAGTCCCCAATTATTAGTGTTTTTTTCTCATGCTGCAGTATTTCTTCTAATATTTCCAGAAATTCCTTCACATTGAATGATGGTGGTCTATATAATGCTATAATTTTTATACCATTTACCTGTAGATTCATCCCAATCATGTTGTATTGACTGTCGCCGCTAACATTGTTTATCTCGATGAACTTAATGTTTTCTTTAATATATATTGCAACTCCTCCGGCTCTCGTATTCTACATGCATGCACAGCTGAATATCCATTAATCACGAATTGGTTTACTTCATTTTTATATAACCAGGTTTCCACAATTACTAATATATCATAATATTTCATTTTCACAAGACATTGTAGTTCCTCTAATTTGTTTCTGAGACTTTGTGCATTTATATATAAAATTCTTAGTTGTGATTCTGCTGTTGGTTTAATCATTTCATTGGATTGTTTCAGTTTTTTAGATCACTGGTGTCTTCGATTTGATGAACTGGGCTGTGTTCATCTTTGCGAATATAGATTTTCCCATGATTTATCCAGGCAAACCTATAGTTATTTTCTTTCTTTGAATAGGTATTGATTTGCCTTTGTTAAATCATGGTTTAGGTAGATAACGTTGCCTTCTTCGTATCCTAGGTCTTTCGAAGTTATCATTTTCTTCTTCCTAGCTCCCAAGAACTCTTCTTTCTCCTTTTCACTGGTAAAACATACTTTTATAGGCAGCTGTCCATTGAGGTTTCTCCCTTTTCCGATTCTGAAGCATTTTGGTTTATTTAATGTTTGAACTTCTAGTGCTTCCTCCATTTTTTTGAAAATATTTTCGATGTTTTCTCGGTTATCATATGGTACCCCATTGATAATGATGTTGTTTCTCACCTCATTTTGTTCGTTTTTGTTTTGTTCCTTTCCTAATTGCGACTTTATTATCAGGATTTCCGATTTCAGAACTTCGTTGACTTTAACTTGTTCTTCATATTTGTTGAGTAGATCGGTATATTTGTTGTCCATTTCCATTAATTTCTTCATTATATCTGTGACATCAGTGACATTAATTTAAGAGTGACATTAATTTCACTAGCTTTTAGGCTGTTGAGGAAGCTATGTGGCTGAAATATTTGGAAAAGGAAATATTATGCGGAGCCGAGAGTGTTGTCATCCATTGTGACAAAGAGAGTCCTTACAACTAGCCATGAAAAATAGTTACCATGCCCGATCGAAACATAATTTTAGGCATAATTTTATCACGAAGAAAGTAGCTAGCTCAAGGTTTTCTAGATCTGCGCTAGTTGAGGACAGAAGAAATGTTAGCGGACATTTTCACGAAACCAGTTAATGGTGCTAAATATTTCAAGTGTTTGGAAGAAATTGGACTTGGAATGTAGTTCTAGTGGGAGTGTTAGAGTTAGAACGTGCATTTCTCCAAGTCAACTTTGTTGAAGTTGTTCTTCTAAATTGTTGGAATGAACTAAGAACTCAGTTTTTATTATATCAGGAGTCATTATTTATATGACCCTATATATATATATATATATATATATATATATATATATATATATATATATATATATATATATATATATATATATATATATATATATATATATCTGTTGAGATTTTGTTGTTGATGACAAGTGTCTTGAATGTCATGATATAAGTTCAAATATAGATCCGTTATTTTTCAATTATTCACGATTATTCATCAGTAAATATAACAAACTTTGTTTTTTCTATCTTTTGTCTTGAATATAAATAAGATTCACATACATTGTAAAAAGGTTGTCAAAGTAAAAAAACTTCTAAAAATACGTTTATTTCTTCACTCATAAGGTTCAATTTCCAACTAAAGCCATGAACAATTTTTTCAGCAGTATTTTGTGATCAACATAATAAAAACCCTGCATATAACCCTACATATAACTCAAAGATGGCATAATTTGTGCTTTGATTTTTTAAAACCACTTAGTATCTTAAGATTATCCAAATATTGCAAGATTCTTTTTTGACTAGCTTTGCTATGAGTTTTGACAATGTAAATATTACTGATGAGTCGAAAATTTGATGGTTCCTCAAAATCACCACCCTTGTGAATCGGTTTAACTGCCTCTGTTTTTAAGTTATCTGGAAATACCCCTGTTGCAAAAGATATATTGATAGACTCTGCCAAAACAGTGAGGGCCTGACCTAGCAGGCTCTAATATGTTCAAGAAGAGCTCATCAATTCCATGTGATTTTTTATTTCTCTAAATGTTTCTTTGAGTTTGTCAACATTTGTAATATCTAAGATCTAAGATAAACTCCTCAGATATGTTTACATTAGTTAGCTAGTTTCGTATTGTTAGATTGGTTTTAAATGTTTCCGCAATGAAGAATGTCACTGGGTATGTTAAATGACTTGAAAGTTCATGACCGTGTAGCCTGAATGTTTAGAAATACACATGTTTTTGTTTCATTTCAATCAAGCGAGTAGTGTTAAAGGTACGACAATTTTAGTTTCCGTTCTATTCAAATATTTCGGGTGAGCGCGCCATGCTCGCGTGACGTCATTCCACAACACAACGTTCTCACCGTACACTCAATCATTGCTTTGATATCGGATGTTCGACCACAATAACGTTTTTAACTTAAGTTTTTATGTGAATCAGTGTTACAATAGTGTTATAAGTATAATATTAGATATGGATGACGGTTTTGAAAAAGGACAATCTGATATCTTGCCTGAAATAGACGGGTTAATGGTTGCCCACTACTTTTCAAATAACTCCGTTTTCTTGGCCGCCGAGATGCGAGGAGTAAAAATGCAAAAGTAAGTATTACTTAATAACATTTTACTTTTTATCATAAATCTTTTGATCCCTATAGGTAAATATTTCCCATTACTAGTATTTTATAAATGTACGTCATACGTCATATTGATACTATGAACATCTTACTTGACATTAAGTTCCTGAGAAGGAAGAATGCCTCATAGTTTCATGACTTACATTTTGTATTTTTTTAATATGTAATGTAACAAAAAATTAACATAGTAAACCTAACCTAAACATTATGTACCAGAGGTACAAAACTTTTTAAAATTTGAACCCATAAATATTTTTTCCAAAAGTAGGTTATTATTAGGATGCATGCGACTACACCTATTAAATATTATTAAGCTAAGATGAAAAACCTCTCATATTAATTTCCTCTTTAATGTGATCGTGGATAAGTGCATTTTATTTATTTATTTATTTATACGGATAAACCATTGTATTTTAGGTAAATATAAAGTTACTCTACACATGCACTCCGAATATAGGGAAAAAAAATGCGGCAATCTCATACCGTTCCCGAGTTAGAGAAATAAAAAAAAAATTAACCTCATTTTCAAGCACCGTTTTCTCGCACAAAAATCACTCAAAATGCCTCCTTCTTCTCAACAGCATAAACAATACACCCTAAATAACTTATTTTCGGCACAACTTTGCACAAAATATCGTCGTTTTTATCGAAAAAATCCTCCTTCTTACACAGTTTCAAATAAAGAAATGTTACACATTGACAGATGGAATTTAGTAACTTTGCCTTATTTTTCATGTTGGTAATAAATGAATCACCGCCCACAACAATTGCACACATAAATGGAGGGGAAACTATTGCTCACATTTGAATTCGAAAAGTTGGCGGGGATTCATTTATCACCAACATGAAAAATAAGGCAAAGTTACTAAATTCCATCTGTCAAAGTATGACATTTCTTCATTTGGAACTGTGTAAGGAGGATTTTCGATAAAAACGACAATATTTGTGCAAAGTTTCCGAAAAATAAGTGATTTAGGTGTATTGTTAATGCTGTAAAAAAGGGGCATTTTGAGTGATTTTGTCGAGAAAACGGTGCTTGAAAATGGGTAATTTTTTAAAGTTTTCTAACTTGGGAAAGGTATGAGACCGCCGCATTCTTCTTCCGGATTCGTGTTCAGGAGGCAAAAACACGTAAGAAAAGTTGTTTCCCAATATTCAGAGTACATGTGTAGAGTAACTTTATATTTACCGTATTTTATTTTTTATATATTAGAACAACTTATGTTTATTTTATTTTAGATCGGCTAGAAACAGCTTCGGCGACGACACTATTGGATATGTAAAAGTTAAAAGAGATATTTGTACAGTGAAATGCCGAATCACCCCAGAACATCATGATTTGCATCCATTTCTTTCGACTTTTAGGTTCGAAAGCAACAATGAAAAATAACTTTTCGGGTGCATTAGTAGTTTTATTTAAAAACTTTGGCACAATACCCGATTTTCTAGTTTCTGGATTCGACATTTTTATCAATTTTCGACGCAAACTTCATACACACAGCTCAGAAGCAGAGCATGCACTAAACGACCGTTGTACAGTGACGTCACAGCGGCCGATGACTCCACGTCGTCGCACGCCTGCTAAACAATTAAATATCTCGAAAACTATAAGACGTATCAAAAAAATATTTTTAACATATTATTTAATTTTTAATAGAGTTTATCGCAAGGTAAAAATCAAAAAATGGTATTCTTCATTGTAATATAATAATTATTAAGAATATTTGGGTCAATATCTATTTGCAATGGAGTTCTGTTTGTTTTATATCTTTACTACCTTATTTCCTAATAAAGTGGAGAGCCCTCAAATGTTTAGCAGATGTTTTGATTTCTTTGATTAATATAATCAAAAATTCATTGATATATATATATATATATATATATATATATATACAGTGTGTCCGTAAAGTATGGAACAAATTCATTTTCAGCTAAACAGGTCATTTTAAGAAATAATCCTGAAACACATCGATTTTTTATGTTAATTTACCGTATTTTAAAATAATAATCTAATATACAGGGTGAATTACGTTCGAGTAATGACGTCACCGTCATTTTTTTTAAATGGAACACCCCCATTTTGTCTCAATTTTCGGATTACTCTAGCTGAGCTGATTCCAAAAATGTATCACATGTTGATTCCAATTGGTACAGGGTGGACAAAATACAATAGTTTTGTGTGTGCTCATAAAGTAACGCGCGTAACATTCTTTATTAGGTAAATTAACAATATTATCAAAAATACTTATTGTCTAGCGGACAGAATATGCTGGAATACAAGACTTTATAAATGTTCGAACTGCAGCCCTTGCTGTATTTGACAGTAACCCAAACGGTGTACAAATTCTTGTTGAACCTTGTGTATGGTTTCTTGCGTAATATTGTTTATTTCTGTTCGAATTTTCTCTTGTACATCTGCAATATTTGCTGGTTTCGTTTTATAAATAACATTCTTCAGATGGCCCCACAGAAAATAATCCAAAGGATTTAAATCTGGTGACCTCGCTGGCCATTCAGTGGGTCCACGTCTACCAATCAACCTGTTCGGAAAAATTTCATCTAGGTACCTTCTAACATCTACAGCATAATGTGGAGGTGCACCATCCTGTTGAAACCATAAACTTTCATCAAAACCTCCAGGATTACGTCTGCTGGGAAACAAATTACGTAAAATAGGTACGAGATACCCCCTTAAAAACTCAATGTACGTTGCCCCGTTTAAATTACCTTCGAAAAAGTAGGGTCCGATGATTCGATTTCGTACAATTCCAGCCCATACATTTACCTTTTGAGGGTATTGTGTATGATGCTCACGCATCCAGTGGGGGTTTTCTTTTGCCCAGTATCTACAATTCTGACGGTTAACCTCACCATTTAACATGAAAGTGGACTCATCAGAAAAAATAATGTTTTGTATCAAGAGAGGGTCTCGTGACATTTATCCATCATTTCTTCGCAAAATTGGAGTCTTCTATCGGGATCATCTTCGTTTAATTCTTGCACAAGTTTGATTTTATAAGGATGCCATTTTTCAAGCTTCAATAGTTTGTGTACCGTTGTTTTGCTAACACCGATAGAGCGACTAACTTTACGAACAGAAGTGTGCGCATCTTCTTCAAAACTCAGTAAAACATCTAATGCTGTATCAGCATTTGCAGGGGGTCGACCTGATTTGCGTACATTTTCAACATTACCAATTTCTCGAAATTTCGTTTCAATCTTACTGACTGTCGAACGCGTTATAGGTCTTTCTGGATATTTATCATTAAACAAATTGCACACTTCCATCTGAGTTCGCGATCTGTCTCCATACCCAATCATCATAAGTATTTCAATTCTTTGTTTTACACTTAACTCCATTTCTACTTCCAATTAAATCTAAGCAATCATTCGAATATTCACGAATACCAAAAATATTGTAGTACTAAACTGTCTCTGAACATCAATAAATTACTAAACAAATAATGACATTTCCCAAAAAGGTAGACGACTGTGTTTTTTATAAATAGATAAGAAATATTTTTTGTCATATTCTGTCTGCTAGACCACAAGTACCAAACATGTTTGGAAACAGCTCATTTTTATTACTCTAAACATGTAGCAAACTACGAGGTGTTACATTTAAACCAATTGCCGCTAGACAATAAGTATTTTTGATAATATTGTTAATTTACCTAATAAAGAATGTTACGAGTTACTTTATGAGCACCCACAAAACTATTGTATTTTTGTCCACCCTGTACCAATTGGAATCAACATGTGATACATTTTTGGAATCAGCTCAGCTAGAGTAATCCGAAAATTGAGACAAAATGGAGGTGTTCCATTAAAAAAAAAATACGGGACGTCATTACTCGAACGTAATTCACCCTGTATATTAGATTATTATTTTAAAATATGGTAAATTAACATCAAAAATCGACGTGTTTCAGGATTATTTCTTAAAATGACCTGTTTACCTAAAAATGAATTTGTTCCATACTTTACGGACACACTGTATATATATATATATATATATATATATATATATATATATATATATAGATACAAAAATATATAATAACCTTCCAGGGAATATAAAAAATATTGAAGAGTAAAATCGCTCCAGATCATCTGTGAAGAATAGCCTTCGTGATTTAGTTTATCATACTGAACATTATTCAGGAATTCTCTCAGGGCACCTTTTAGTAACTTTACCCAATGGGGATAATCAATACTTGTCCAAATAAAGTATCTTAATTAATTTTTTTGTTACTATGATACCTACACCAGGACCCACTACTGCCTGGTTTTTAATTTATTTTCAATGTGTTGTACATGTATATAAACAAGTATTTTTTATCTGACTTACAATTTACCTTTATTGTGATTCTGACTGCTTTTAACTCAACTTCAATGTTTTAGGTACATGTACATACAAATAAAAATTTTAGGGAGGGCTATTATTTTAACGAGTTTCTTCAATGTTCATATGTGTATATACGAGTATATAAGTGTATGTGAACATATATACTTTTATTCTTATGACTTGAAACCTACCTCATGTGTATTATTCTTTTACTTGTTTCACACTTTGTCAATGAAAATGTATTTTAATTTGATACACTGACATGAATTACTATGATTTATCTTATTTTATACAAGGACCTATAGCTTGTGAAAAATTCTTAATAAAAAAACTTTTTACAAAAAAATTAAACCGACGAAAAAATCTACTGAAAAGCAAAAAATAAAATAAATCTCCTTAGTCTAAATGATAATTGAGCTCCTAAACTAATGTGAGTAACTGATTTTGAGTCGGTGCCAAACAAACAATTATCGAAGATCATTATATTACTTTGAAAGAAGTAATCAAAACGCAGCCGTGCATCTCGCTGCCATCATTTCACGCTTTACCTAATTCAATTGCTAGTTTGTTTGGCGCCGACTCAAAATCAGTTACTCACATTAGTTTAGGAGCTCAATTATCATTTAGACTAAGAAGATTTATTTTATTTTTTGCTTTTCAGTTGATTTTTTCGCCGGTTGAATTTTTTTGTAAAAAGTTTTTATTTTTCAATTTTTTGTTGCTGAAATCTACTAATTACTACCTACTTAATTTTTGATTACTTCCAAAATACTTACTTACCTAGCTTACTTCAACTATTAACTATTAAATAATATGATTTTCTATTCTAACTATTTATTGTTATATAATATAAATTAATTTTGAAAGTTCTGGTTAGTTGATTGCATCACTTTGTATATAATTCCATCCTTTCATAGAATGTTATAATTTTGACGGATGTAGGAGGGTCTGTCAATCTCAACTACATATGTGTGCCAAAGTTCACAAGTGAAAAATCAATCATCCTCTATTTTTCTACCCATAGGGGTGAATCATTTCATTCCAAATCAGAATATGATCAACTACCCTTTCTAATAAAAAAAGAATCATCCAAATCGGAAGACCCACTACAAAGTTATGCCTGATAGAATCGGTTAACGGACCAAAATTCAGAGGGTGAACGATCAATATCCTTCATTTTGCTACCCTTAGAGATGGATTTTGTTGTTCAAATTGAAATGGGACCAACTTCGAAGTACACCCTATCCAATGAAAAAAGAATCATCGGAATCGAACCGCTCTGTGAAAAGTTGTGCGAAGTAATACACAAAAAAAAAATATATATATATATATATACGCGTCGAATAGAAAACCTCCTCCTTTTTGGTTTCGTCGGTTAAAAAGTAAACATACATTTCAACACTGTCGCATAAGTATCTTAATTCTGATACTATTTAATCAAAAGTCTCTAGGTATTCAAAGAATTTAACAATTAAAAGAATATTTGAAATTCAACCATGGTCATACTCAGATTATATATAGTAGGCAAAAATTTTACTAGTTCCATAATATTCTTACCGTATGTCTGATACTGTCTAACGATGTATTACTTTGGTCCTCAACTACTGGGTCTCCTTTACAAGACTGCAATTTGGGATCTGGGCTATCCTTCAGCACATGATAAAACACCGCCATATACTCAGCACAAGGTTGCAGCTGGGCCCAAGACAATCCAGAAGTCGTTAGTGCAACCTTCTTTCCATACATGAAGTACATTGCTGCAGCTGCAATGGTGCTGTAACTGAATTTGAGAAATCCCGGATCCAAACTGAACATATCGGTGAGTTGTGATGCTCTAGTGAATTGGTAACCAGAATATTGAGGAAAGAAAAATCCTTTGTTGATATCTACATGTAACCTTTGTCTGGTAACACTACCCGCTTGAAAGTGTATTTGCATGTACAGATTTAACCAATCACTAGGTGTCATGATATTCAAGTCCCAACCTAAACTGTTCAAAATTAACAGTTCACAGGCCAGAATCTCTTCGGGACTGCAAGCACCGTCACAAACGTAGGAAAACTCAGTCAATCGAGGAGGGTAGACTTCTTCAAGTTTTGATGCGAGGAAGAGGCACGTAACACCCACCAATTGCAGTTGGTTTTTCGGAACATCTGGTCTTATCGATAAAAATCTATCAAAATAATCGATGCTGAGGTAGTAAGTTACTCTACGAAGGTGATACACTTCGCACACTTCCATTATCCAGTCTAGCAAAATGGCTCTCATTCTGGGCATGAAGTTTGTGAAGTCTTCGAATAGACTGGGGTTCCGAAGGTTCAAAGATGCTTCCTCTTTGTAAACCATGAAAAGCCATACCTAAAAACAATAAGTTTCATTAAGCAATCGCTCCAAATAACCTCCACTAATAAAAATAAAAAAATTCAAGACAAGAAACATTAAATATATTCAGTAAATGTTTGTATGTAATTCTTGAAAATAAACATTTAAATAATTATTGGGTAAGGATACAAAAAAAAAATATATTTCGAACAAGTGTTAAAATATAAAATGCATGTTGAAATGACCCAAGAAATATTTTTTTACTGAAATTTGAATTATAGCTGATTCCCTTCAATTCTGAAATTCACCATTGCTTTAAGGGGCTCTCTGTGACTAATCAGTCAAATTCAAGTTCTCATGCGACTGGGGATAGATAACATGACAAAAATCAATGTAAAATAAATAAACAAGATGGCTCAAACTATTACCTAATGATCAAACCCAACATCTAAACACAACACTGTCAAGGATTCTATTGTGGTTGGAGTTTTAGTTAACTAAAACATACTTAAAATTTGACAAGAATAAAAATGGGAGGACAGAAACTAGTTATTATTTTAGATAGTAACTTGAGCTGAAAGTGTCAATGGGGCTGTCTCACCCCAATCATTAAATTTTGTGCAATGATATTATGATTATTTGTTTGGGGATGTGTCTGTTACCGTCAACGTTTGGATTCGGTTGTGTTTCCTTCTTTTACTTCAGACAATGATTTGATTGTGAGCAATTTGAACAATTAGGTTAGCCAATGTTCAATATAGGCTTTCTTTTACAGATTGGATTGCAAGCACCTCATATTTATATATTTATAAAAAATTAAGATAACTGATATCAAGCATCCCACGCTTTTTTTTATAAGATGAAATATTTTGGTCAATTACTTTATTCTTATTATTTTTAACTTTTTAGTCCTTATTGCTACAAGAACGTGTTTTAGTTTTTTATTTTGAACTATAATTTCATTTTCAACTACTTAGTTTATATTGCTACAAAAGTGTGTTTTCAAAGTTTCCTAACTATTGGTGAAAGTGCGGAGACCAAACCAGCCCACTCACCAAATCTTTGTAATGTAAATTAGGCATTTTTTTTTCTGACAATCTTTGTGAGAATACCAGGTTACATCTATGAAATTATTGTATTATCATCAGTTCTCAATAGGTGCACAAAATTTCAAATAATTCGAAATTTCATATCATTGAAGAGGACAAATCAGATCAATATATGAAGTACTGTCAATGACACATTCAGATTGGCAAGATAATCAAAACATGCATTTTAATAAATATAGAGTAAATAATTTGCCTATGAAACCATATGAATATAAAAAATATCGGATCATGGATCAATCCTATGATATGCTGAATGATATACACATCTTAATTTTTCTGTCTGGCGTATCCATATGTTAAGAGGGATGCATACCTGAAACAGCGACATTGTTCTCCATTAAACAGGGTGTAATCTAACTTCTGAAGTTGAATGACAAGTGCTTAAAAATTCGAAAAAAAGGGAAAACAAATGTTTTTGGCACATTCTTACAAATTTTGGGAACCATGTAACAGCGAAGTTTTGGTGATACTTATTTTCTTCTGGCTTATTAAAGACTTCTCGTAAAAAATTCAAAAGAAAAATCTTTTGATTTTTTGATGGACAATCAACTGTTAGTGGTTGTACAAGAAGTTAGATTATATATATAAAACTCAATAGAATCTACATGCCAGATTTGTATCAAAAAGAAGAGCTTATGAGTTCAACATGTTTGAACTTACATCTTTTGAGTCAGCCCAATCCATCAATGGCAATGGAGCTTTGCGTGTTTTTTGAGGTGACACAAAATCATTTTGTTTTGCACTGTTTTTTCTTTTACCGCTTCTTCTGGGTCCTGTTCGCTTTCTTGAATGTGGAGTCTTATGATCTTTTTCCGTAAATGATTTAGAACTACTTGTACTGGCTGCATCACTATCCACAATTGTCAGTGTTTGGTCCGAAAGTTCTTCATTTTCTTCACATTTTTTCCACTGATTATTTTTTTCTCTGCTATCACGAAGTTCTTTGCCGAATTTGAAACCCCAAACAGTTTGTTTGTGGTGAATTTTCAGCAAATCTTGGAAAGAGAGTTTACTGGAGTCAACATATTCTTCTTCATCGTAATGGCTCAAGCAAGTAAGTTTTTCAGGGTCATAGTCTTGAAAGTTTTCAGTCGTCTGTAGGGATGTATCTTCGTCTGATCTGCTGCAGCTCATTTTCATATATCCAATGAGTTTAGTCAAGTAAAAAAGAATGTTACCTCAATTGTCCCTGTAAGAGAAGAACAATGCTATAACAATCTAATATTTTTTCATCGAAATATTCATAGAAATTACCAATATTTAGGGGATTTTAGCCACAAAGAATACTGTATGGCATCGACATCCTGGTCAAATGACTCGAGATTCAATTTCTCAACTGTAATAGTTTGATTTAGAGGCCAATTTTCAATGAAACTGAATAAAACTATACCAATCCGTAGAACTGAATACTTCCATAATAAAGTTTTTAAAGAATTGGGAAAAAGTAACCCCCGTAAAGCTAGCAGAACCACCTTGGGATTTACGTTTTTTTTCTGACCACAATTTTAGGCTAATTTATTACCCTATTGACAAATTTTTTGCTCATCAATTATGGGAGAAATTGTGGGTTCTGCTAGCTTAACGTTAAGCTAGCAGAACCAAACAGCTAATCGAATGTTTAACAAAAATCTGATCACACCATAATTTTAGGCTCACATTTGAACCCACTGCCGATTTTCCTTATATATATAGGTTTTTTTTTAAATCATGGGTTCTGCTAGCTCTACCGTAAAGCTAGGCAGAACCCAACTTTAAAAAAACACCTCCGAACAAATCCTCTTGGACAATAATTTTAGGCTCTATTCATGTGAATTTATTTATTACCCTATTTGAAAATTTTTTGTTTAACACTCAGGGAAAATATGGACACTAATTGCATTCTGTCGGATTCCACATTACTACCACTGGAATCCACTGATAACTTGTTTCCCTTTTCGATTTTATCAAAATGTTCCCGAAGTAATCGTTTTTTTTTTTCAACATACCGAGTTCTCCTAGCCTCATTTGAATCGGACTATAAATAACGACACTCGTCCGCCATTTTCAATCCGACATATTGAATTTTTGAATTTCAATAAAAAAATCATGATCTCTTACCCAAAAAACCCCAATACCAATTTTTAATACAATCAGACAATGAATCATAAGCCCATCCGCCATTTTTTTTTCATATCAAAATGGCATGATGCATTGTCACCCGAATGACAAACACCCGGCAAATTTCAAGTCAATTGAGTGACTGGGAGTTGTTCGAAATTAAATTTCATTCAAGTATAGGTAGATACATTCATACTAACAGGGCAAGTTAAAATGCTTGTAAAATAATTATCCTAAATCGCATTCTATTTCATGTTTTTTCCCGTTCCTATTCCCTCTTTCCTTATTCACCAATTTTCTAATAATTTTAATTAACATCGACTATAGTAAAATATATCTCCGGTAGTCCATTTTTTCACCTATAGCATTGTGACCGTAATACGTAAAAATAGCATGTGAAGATTCACTGACCTTTCATCAATCAGTCTCATCACAGTTTGCTTAGGGTAGATCTTTGAGAACCCAGGATTTCTCCAACTTAATAGGGTAATAAATTAGCCTGAATAGAGCCTAAAATTATTGTCTAAGTAGATTTGTTCTGAGAAGTTTCTATATGGTTGGATTCTATAAAAAAAACGTATATCAGGAATCAAAATCAGATTTTTATACACTTTTGATTAGCATTTGGTACTGCCTGGCAGCATAGAGTTGATCTAGCAGAAGAACCCACTATTTCTCCCATAACTGGAGAGCTATAAAATTTATGATGGATAATAAATCAGCCCGAAATGAGCCAAAAATTATGAGGTAAAAGTTTTCTTCAATAATTTGATATTTCGTTGGGGATGTGCCAGCCTAAACGCAAAGCCATTATATTGAAAAAAAAATTACTTCAAAAACATTTTGAGAAAAACGGAAAGGGGAAATTGAATGATACAAATTCATAACATGTTTTTTTCCAGTGAAAGAGATTCGGTAGTAGAAATGGAATCCGACAAAATGCAAATAGTGCCCATATTCTTCATGATTGTTGGGCAGTTTTTTTTCAAATATATTAGCCTGAACTGAGAAAAAAGTTTTTTGAATTCTTTGATTTAAGCCTCATAAAATGGTTTTTACAATAAAAGGGTTTAGGTCGTAGAAATGGAATCCGATAAAATGCAAATAGTGCCCATATTCTGGTGAAAAATAAACCTTATTTTCCATGATCGTTGGGCTATTTTTGTTGACTATAATAATAAATAAATTAGCCAGATATGAGCCAATAATTATTAGGTAGAAAGTTTTTTGAATACTTTAAGATTTCAGCCTGAAATTAGGAGAATTCAGTATTTTGAAAAAAAAAAACAATTACTTCGGGAGTTTTTGAGAAAACAGAATGATACAAATTCCTAACGTTTTTTTTTTTTCAGTGAAAAAGTTTAGGTTGTATGTGTATAGAATGCAAGTAATGTACCTATTGTTCCTGATTTTTGTTCTTTTTTTTAATAGTAATGAAATGAGACTAGGAGAACTCAGTAGATTGAAAAAAAAAACGATTACTTCGGGAACATTTTGAGAAACTCGAAAAGGGAAAGGGATGATCTAAATTAATAACAAGTTATCAGTGGATTCCAGTGGTAGTAATGTGAAATCCGACAAAATGCAAAAGGTGTCCATATTTTCCCTGAGTGTTGAGCAAACATTTTTCAAATAGGGTAATAAATTGACATGAATAGAGCCTAAAGTTATTGTCCAAGAGGATTTGTTCGGAGGTGTTTTTTTAAAGTTGGGTTCTGCCTAGCTTTACAATAAAGCAGCAGAACCCATGATTAAAAAAAAAACTATATAAGGAAAATCGGCAGTGGGTTCAAACGTGAGCCTAAAATTATGGTGTGATCAGATTTCGTATAAACATTCTATTAGCTCTTTGGTTCTGCTAGCTTAACGTTAAGCTAGCAGAACCCGCATTATCTCCCATAATTGAAGAGCAAAAAATTTGTCAATAGGGTAAAATAAATTAGCCTAAAATTATGGCCAGAAAAAAAATCGAAAATCTCAAGGTGGTTCTGCTAGCTTTATGGGGGTGAAAAAGTATCCAAATAATGATAAGATTATTGCAAATCCTGGAAATATACCAATTTTTTCATCA
This sequence comes from Gonioctena quinquepunctata, assembly GCA_018342105.1. Classification (NCBI taxonomy): domain Eukaryota; kingdom Metazoa; phylum Arthropoda; class Insecta; order Coleoptera; family Chrysomelidae; genus Gonioctena; species Gonioctena quinquepunctata. Next base: position 836,475 of record JAFIRS010000042.1, on the reverse strand, counting down.
ATATGGATAAGCAGATGTCTTCAACTCCCCAATAGCCTTTCCCGGTTATTATTTTTAACCAAGATTATTGCATACCCTGGAAATATACCAATGTTTTCATCAATATAATTATGAAGTACATCTTATTCACAAATCACCTTTGTGTTTTATTATTTTTGGTAAAAAATCGAGGGATTATTTTCCTGAAGTTGACAAAAGTTTTAGTTTTTCGAGTAACTGGCAAGGGTGATTTATATTTTATTCCCAATTCACTGTATACAGTTGACCACCTGTTCATATGAATCTATATTTCAGTTGTCGTTGAAATTCTGATAGTACGTTTATTCAGACAATAACAATAGCCCTCAGGTTTTAATGAAAAATGAAGAGTAATGTTGAAAACTTCCTGGAAGGAAAATAAAGTAATATGGCATCTAATAACAATGGGTGCATCCAACAAAAAAAGAAGGTAAAAGCACTTTGCTGGATGTAACGTAAAATTGCTTTTCAGGTCTACTAAAAAATTATTTGGGAACTTCCAAATCCCTGTAGCACACACTAATAAATTTACAGAATTTCATAAGTTAGTATGAAGTTTCATTCAATTTAAAATTTTATTAGATAGGGAGAAATGTGGAATTTGGAACTGAAGAACATCCTGTAGCTACGATAGAATTCTCACATACCTTTCGTAGACCCAAAGCTTAAAATAAGATCAAAAGGTTGTGGCAACATAGTACAGACAATTACTTTAAATATCTATATGTTATTCTAGAAATCAGGACAACCAACTTTCAAGTGCAGGAGCACAAAAAGGTGTTTCCTAAATAAGGGTACAAAATAAACAAAACTCAAATTTGATTGTTAATAACAGCCTATTGAAAAATTTCAAATTTTTTATTCTACACATCCAAGAAATCCAATTTTTAACCGACTAATATTATACAAAGTGAATCACTACATAGTTTGGTAATCAGTTAAATATATACTGAAAGTGAGTTTCACTAAAATCAGACCAATAAACACGTATTTACTGGCAGTTTGTTTTTTTCAAGGATAATTTTAATAAAACTATCCCCTTATCCAAATTTTAGTCTCCCAAGAAATGATTAGGGTAGGTTTTCCCATTGTGAGCTACATAAAAATAACAATTGTATATATTAAATAAATTAGAATGGATGGGTATTAGGTGGTCCAGAATTGTATGTAAAATATCTTTCCTGGAATATTCTAATAAAGTTTTTTCATTTTTTCAAATCAGTTCATTAATTCTCGCAATACTCAAAATTATCATTAATAAATTCAAAATAGTACATTTTTAGGAAAAAATGCTCGGACAGGTCGATTTTTATTTTCAGGATATGACCTTTTTACATAAAAAATCGATCAAATCCCAGGAAACTCAAACTGCACAAATCATGGTTGTAGGAACTGTGAACGAGGACATGGAAAAAATTCTGAATTGGATCAAATAACTGAGTTCAATCCAACCAAGATCCAAGCTTGTGTTTTCTCCAGAAAAGCCTATTCAACTATAACCAATGTAACGATCTAAGGTAGATCGATCATCGTGCAATCATGAATATATATATATATATATATATATATATATATATGCTTGGAGTAAATATTAGCAATACTTTTTCATGGAATCACGTCAGAACCATAGCGAAATTAGCTTCACAAAAACTTGGTTTCCCCTTTGGCATTGAGAAATACTAACTATTTATTAATCTCAGATTCACCCCGTTCTAGAATATCGTTCCCATGTATGGCAGTTGGCACCCAAGCACTGAAGCTGTTGGATTCCATTAAAAAATGAACAGTCAGTTTGGTTGATGATGCTACTTCGACTGTTTCTCTAACAACTCTAAAACATCGCAGAAAAATTGACAACATCTTTCTGTTTTACAGATACTTTCTTGGCAGATGTTCCACCGAAATCACATATCTCATTTTACCTCCAACAATGTCTATCAGATAAACACTACAGACTCAGTCAGGCCCACTCATACATTGTTAATCTCGAAACTTGCCGAACATCGCCTTATCAGGATTTTTCTTGTTGTACGACAAAATTTTGGAATTTACTGTCCGAGGAAGTTTTCCAACCACTACACCATACATTCAAGAATAATGTTAATAAATATATCCCTACTCACTTTCATATTCTGCCTATTCTGCCAATCCATTAACATTATCAAGTGTATCATGTACCCATTTCTTTCAAGAACCTCATGGAGCCTAACTTTTACAAATATGTATGGCCACTACGGTAGACCAGAAGGGCTAGATACCATGTGGATCTGGAAAATGATCTCAGGAAGTAAATGAGCTGCCCCATTGAATAAAACAAAAGAAATAGAGATGCTCCTTGGTGGAACAATCATTGGTCAGTATCAAGATCCTAGACATGAAGGCTCTTTAACAGAGCCAAATGCAACAGGACTAGTAGAGCTAGACCAAGAAACTTACCATCTACAATAAAGAGATATGAAAAGCAGGGAGAAATAGCTTTAGAAAATTCTGCAGGGAGATCGACTCTACATCCAAAGCATCTCTATACAAAGTCATGGTGAAGGGTAGAGTCAATAAAGAGTAAAAACAGAGGTGTATGTACTGCATACTTTGTATGTGATGCATTCACTACCTGATCTTCAGCGTTTCCCATAATTGTTTCTCTGTTTTTGTATGATATATAATTGCTTGTAGTATTTTTTTTAAGGGATATAAATTATTATTATTATATAGAAGACCCACCAGAGAAGCAACTGCAATGGCTTGAATACCTTCAGCCATTCAAAAGACCAGGGGCCGATGGGATCTTCCCGTTCCTACTTCAGAGGGGGCAAGATAACATCCTACCACACCTAGTCCGCCTAAGTCGAAGTAGCTTAGAACTGGGAAATATACCAGAAATATGGAGAAGGGCCAGAGTCACCTCATACCAAAAACAGGAAAGATACATCCTAAATCGCTAAGATTATATATAAGATTATTTCAGAACAGAAATCTTGGAACAGGTGCCACTGCAACCCGGTCAGCATTCTTATCAAGTGAGCAAATTCACGGAGACCCCATTACTGCAACTGACAAATGAAATACAAGATGTTCTGACCTTTCTGTACATAGAAGTTTTTGACAATACTTCACAAGAAGCTGTCAAAAGAGCAATAGATATAACAGAGGAGTAGATGGCACGACGTATGGGTGGATATCCTATTTACTTTCTACCAGGATAGCAGAAATGGAAACAGGGCATTAATCCTTTTCAATTAGTACAACCAAAAAATGTCAACAGAGGGAGTTGCATTCCCACTCATGTGAAGTTTAAGGGTAGATGAACTCCTCTGATGTCTGACTGACCTCGGCGAGTCCTGCCAAGGATACTCCAATGACATAGTCATAATTGCAAGAGGCAGGTTTGAGCACATCCTTTGCGATATAGTACAAAGACGGTTCAACTATAGATGGTGCCAATCAGTGGGACTCAATATCAACCCTACTAAGACAACATTAGTAGCCTTCACAAGCACAAGGAAACAAACAGGTTAAATATATCCTAGATAATGAACTACTCTCGAAGAATGAATGAACCAATAAGCCAAAAACTCTGCAGCAATAGCCATCACTTATGAGGCAGTGACATGGGGTGAAAGAACTAATCTACAAATCGCAATGGAGAGTGTGGCGAAAAAACCACACATAGAATTATAGGGGAATATACTACAAAGCTGAGCAGCAAAAGTAAGTGGGACCAAAACAACATTTTAGCAATAATACAATATTAGGGAAACTAAAAAGTGAAGTGAATAATAAAAAATCCAAAAATTTGGAAGATTTACAAGGGATGAGACAAGCGAAGATACTTCTGGAAACGACCAGAAGAGATCTACCGAATGCAGCACTCTAAGCATAAACAAACTCTGAATACTAACAGGAATCCTAATAGGCCACTGCTGACTGAAAGGACACCTGAAAAAACTGGGATTAGTAGAGGAAGCTGAGTGCAGAATCTGCTAGGAGGACAAAACCGCCATCAACATTCCTCAGACTTCATAGAGTAGGGCAACTCCAGGGCACTACACCTGGGAGCATATGAGATAGACCTACCCAACGTGAAGCCATCCTAAATCCTAAACTTCCTAAGATCAGCTATAAACGTAGAAAAATATTCAAACCCATAACAATAAAAAGGGACATAATAAATCTCACAGGTCACAGTATATTTATCACCCTCAACCACATACATACCAATCCATGAACATTATGAGGTGTATTGTATATCTATTTCTTTCCTTATTCCCCCTATATGTTCTTTCAAAAACCTCATGGAGCTTATCTTTACCATGGTGTTCTCACTGGGCAACCTTTTGTGCCCCGCATGGACCATAACATATTTTTTGTTACCTCATTGCTAACAACTTATCCAAAAACTAAATTTCTACATTTCTTGTAGGAAATACAAAACAGTGGATTCCCAATTAAAAAAGCAGAATTTTCAAGATAAAATAATAAATAAGCTCAAGCTTTCTTTGGCCTAAAACCGATAAGGGTATTTAAAAAAAAATTGGGGAGCCCTCCTGTTTATATTTTATTCAACTGATATTAACCTGCACATTGGCTGTGAGTTCGTAAATGTATCTGATACAAATTTTGTAGAAATGAAAGTCATTGTATATAAATGAATTATCTCATTTCACCTCAACTATATTTGTTAAACCCCAACAAATAAATTCAGTAAAAAAAAACAAACTCGGTGCATGTACTTATGCCTTAGAAGTTATACTTCTTTGGCATAACAAAAAATAAATCTCATCAGACTTTTCTCAATACTTTTCAAGGTCATGGCCTACCTATTACTAACCCCAAATCATGGAGTGATTATTTATCAAAATTATAATATAAATAATCAATAAGATAAACAACAATATTATTCAGCATCATTTGAAATAAAATATGTAAAGAGATTTTTCCAGGATGTTTTATAATATATCAACTCCAAAATTGAGGGATGAGGATAATTTTAATGGACAATCAATATATTATAGATGTAATGTTAAATTTCTTGTAATGGCTTTCTGAAATAAAGAGTTTTTTATCTAATAATCATATTCATATATAGAATTATTCATAATCTGGCAGTTTCTTATTTCCAAGAGTAAATTACATTTTTGAGGTTCTTAACCACTTTCTCCTGAAACAATAACATCTTTCTTAATTCTTAAACTCACTGTTTTTAAAGGAAAGTGTTTGAAAAACACTAACATAATAATTTCGAAATTCTGGAATATTTTGAAATTGAATATTTCAATAACTTTGGAGTTAAATATTTCAAAACTAATGAACCAATTTAAAAAAAACGAAAAACAACTATAATCAGACTTAGAAGAGCTTTTAAGTTACATTAGATTATTAAACATCACTTGAACTATGGTCCCTTTAAAAATATGATGGGGAACCAGGGGCACAAATGCAGGAGGGGCATTGAAAGATGTTTTCTTGATAATAAAAATTAGCTATCAGATAATTTTTCCGAAAAAAAATTGGTTTCAAGATGTAAAGAGAGCTGATTTTTTTTATAGGATTGATGTCCTTGAATAATAGCTTTTGGTAATTCATTTTGAAAAATTTAAAAACAATATTGTTGTTCTATGCTGCTAGAAAATGCTGTTCAAAATATGTCTATGATATGATGTAATAAATTCTAATATTGATTTATTATTATGTAAATACCGAAAACAAATTAAATTATTACTTTTTGATTTGTATTTATTCTTTAATATATCTGAAGAATATTTTGTTGTGGATTGTGGTCTTTTGTATCCCAAAGTTGCTAATGAATAAATAAATAAAATTACTTTTCTCCTATAAATCGTTTTCATTGTGGCAATATGGCCATAATACCTAATTTTGTCCACCAAATTAATATTATCGTATGTATTTAAGAAAACAAATTATATAAATCAGATTGGACTTATTTTGCTTGAGAAAATATACATATAAAATTGATATATTATAAATCAACGTGGTTAAAATGCCTATGGGAGGAGAATCGGGAAGGCATCATCATCAGGAAAAACTGTAATTTTGTAATTTTCAAAGCAATATCTCCTATTCAAAGTATCGGCTGTCAAAAACAAATAATTTTGTCCACATCAGTTTTAAAAACTGCTCCCGAAGGACATGGGAATGGTGCCCGAAAAAAAACATGAATTTTCTTGCAAACTTTCCATTACTATTGTACTGTTTTTCTAAGGAGATCATTAACGTCCACAACTTTAAAAATCTTAGTCTGTAAGTGGTCCCTCTAAGTTGCTTTAAAACCACTTTTTGAACAGAAACTTTTCCTAAGAACGAACTATTTTTTCAAAAACTTCAGGTACCTACATTACTCATAACAGAATTGAAATGCTACAATGATAATTTAAATAAGCATTAGGAACACATATTTCTATATTCAAGACACTTAATTGATAATTTTCTCCTTTTAAATGAGTATATTCAAAGGTAATTATTTTTTTTACATTACCTATTCCAATAAATGGGCACATTAATATTTTCAAATTTCAATTGTAGTAAGACATATTAATAGACTCTACTTCTAATATTGTGAAAACATAAAAATTGTATCTACATGCGTTTGATTTTATGAGAAGTTCATTATATTACCATCCCCTTGATATATTCAGGAAAAATATGAAGATATTTCAGAAGACTTTTAAAACTTGGGATCATTCAGTTTGTTTCGAAATAAATTGTTTAAAAATAAAAATGATTATTAAATACATCAATCAACCGATTTCATGAAACCAAGTCTTCTTCTCAAAACCTTTACTTTGGTCATTTGGTACAAATGTAAAATTAGTTCAAATTTATAAAATAATATATGAATTTGACATCAAGTTTCATATAAGTTCTACCAAAAGTTCTACCAGCTTCAACAATGGCTACAAAGTTTGCTGTCCCATTAAGTCCATTTAAACTCATTATATAATATTCCACCAAAATATTTTGATGTTATTCGAGGTAGAGATTTTTTATAATAAAAAACCATATAGGCATGACATTTGAATATTGTGTTTTAGATTATGGGAAGGAAGGTATCCATTATCGGAGATCTGTCCACACCTAAAAATTACTTGCTGGTGAATTATTTCTTTCAAATAGCTCATTCCCGCAAACAAATTTTCACTTTCTGCACTCGATAGTGAGACCGCAATATAGTATAACATGAGGCATGAGGAATCTTTGAAAATTACTCCAAAAAATGAATATTACACACTCTCAGATTCTACCCCAATGAATATTCCACACTCACCTTATATTATCCAGCAAAAATCAAATTTTCAATGGAACCTTGCTAAAACCGCCATCTGGATCTGGAAAATGATCTCAGGGAAGCGAATGAGCTGCCCCATTGAATAAAACAAAAGAAATGGAGATGCTCCTTGGTGGAACAATCATTGGTCAGTATCAATAACCTAGACATGGAGGCTCTTTAACATAGCCAAATGCAACAGAACTAGTAGAGCTAGATCAAGAAACTTACCATCAACAATAAAGAGATATGAAAAGCTAAGAGAAATAGCTTTAGAAAATTCTGCAGGGAGATCAACTCTACATCCAAAGCGACAAGAATATACAAAGTCATAGTGTTTTCCTAAACCACTTTTGGGTCTTTGAAAAATGTTTCACCGGCTGTGTTGGGAGTCGAACACGCATCGTCGGCACAAGACTAACACTCGAAGCACTATGCCACCAGCCCCGATATAGACAGGGTGAATCAGAAGTACTTCGACAAACTTCAGGAGGTGATTCCTCACAATATTCTAATATGAATTGTAGATATAAATATATGTCCGGAAACGCTTCGTTTCCAAGATACAGGGTGTTGAAATTTTATTTTTATTTTGTTTTTTTTAAATAACTTTCGAAATACTGACCCTAAACGAGAATTGGTATTACTGACCCTAAACAAAAATTGGTATTGTGAGGAGAAACTCTTTCGTGACAGCAAAGATGTTCCCCTTAGAAACACAACAGAGCAATATAGAAGACCCACCAGAGAAGCAAGTGCAATGGCTCGCCACATATACAATACCTTCAGCCATTCGATGGAATCTTCCCGTTCCTACTTCAGAAGAGGCAAGATAACATCCTACCTCATATAGTCAGCCCAAGTCAGAGTAGCTTAGAACTGGAAAACATACCAGAAATATGGAGAATGGCCAGAGTCACCTTCACACCAAAATCAGGGAAGATACAACACATCCTAAATTAGATTATTTTACAAGATTATATCATAACAGAAATCTTGGAACAGGTGCCACTACAACCCGGACAGCCACAGAGACAATCCACAGAGACTACAACCACAGAGACATCACTATTGAAACTGACAAATATACAAGATGTTCTGACAAATATTGTATTCGTGAAGAAGCTTTCGACAATACTCTACTTAAAGCTGTCAAAAGAGCATTAGATAACAGAGCCACGACGTTTTGGTGGATGTCCCATTTACTTTATACTAGGATAGCAGGAATGGAAACAGGGCATGAATCCTTTTCAAAGTACAACCAAAGGATGTCAATAGGGGGAATTTGCATCCACTCATGTGGAGTTTAATGGTAGATGAACTCATCTGCAGTCTGACTGACCTCAGCGTGGATACTTTCATGACATACTCATAATTGCAAGAGGCAGGTTTGAGCACATCATTTGCGATATAGTACAAAGAGGGCTCAACCATAGATGGTGCCCACGAAGACAACCTTGGTAACCTTCACAAGCACAAGGAAACAGAGATTAAATATTTCTTATCCTAGATAATGAACTACTCTGGAACAAGAATGAAGAAGTAACCAATAAAGCCAAAGAAGCATGGTGTGCAGAATCTTTGCAGGAAAAAACTGGAGATGTAACCCAAACTCTGCAGCAATAGTAAGACCAATCACCACTTATGAGGCAGTGGCATGGGGTAAAAGAACTAATCTACAAATGGAGAGTGTGGCGAAAAAACCACACATAGAATGATAAGGGAGATGAGTAAGTGGGACCAAAACAACATTAAAAAATATATATAAATTAGATTGAACTTATTTAACTTGAGAAATAATACACATATATAATTGAAGTATTATAAATCAACATGGCTTCAGATGGCATTATCATTACAGATTTCATGAAATCAAGTCATATCAAAACCCTTAGGTTACAAATGTATAATGTAAATTTTCAAATTTATGAAATAATTACGAATTTGACACCAAGTTTCATATAAGTTCTACCAAATGCATTTTTAATCAACATGAACAATGGCTACAAAGTTCAATGTGCTGTCCCTTTAAATCCATTTAAACTCATTATATAATATTCCACCAAAATATTTTGATGTGATTCAAGCTAAAGGAGATTTTGTATAAGAAAAAACCACACAGGCATGACATTTGAATATTGTGTTTTAGATAATGGGAAGGTATCCATGATCAGAGAGCTGTCCACACCTAAAAATTACTTGCTGGCAAATTATTTCTTTCAAATAGATCATTTCCGCAAATATATTTTCACTCTCAGCACTTGATACTGAGACTGCAATATAGTAGGTATAACATGAGTATTAAAATATATACGCAGAAGGCAGGAGTATGAAACAAAAGATAGTGAATCGACCCCCTGCAAGTAATGACACATTGAAATTTATTTCCTTGCTACTCGATTTTACAGATGGGAAATCTATGATAATTACTCCAAACAATGAATTACACACTCTTAGATTCTACCCCAATGAATATTCCTGACTCACCTTAATATTTTCCAGCAAAAATAAAATTTTCAGTAGAACCTTGCCAAAACCACCGAAAAAGAACTTCACTCGGCTTTTAAACACTATCTATTTCCGTTTTCGTTTGTATATTGGTTTAAAATAAATGTACGACACTATAATTGAACAAAAATTGGAAACCGCGAGTTTTTTCTACGTGTTACTTGCACATAACCAAGTTAAAGAACCCTAGTTCCTTGCTTGCACATCCCGCCATACCAAAAAAGTCATTTCATTTGTCCCGCCACAAAAACGGGGATCCCGCGCATAACATTGGACGGTTTTGCAGCTATATTCATTTAAACAATAGAAAATAATAATCTCTTAAAAATTTATCAATTTATAAACACGCAAACTGATTCAACTCAATAACAATTCAGTAATTTTATAATAGTACATTTTCTGTATATAGTTTAGATTCACACCTGTCGAATGAACAGCTGCCGCCAAATTGTTCTTCATTAAAACGATTATAAATGTAGTTTTTTTACTCTGGCATCAGTTTTGTGGAATTCATAGACTTTATGTAACAAAGTTTATAAAACTTACCCCAATTCCATTCATATTTAGACAAAAACCAAGAATTTCACGGCAAATACAACGACTTTTCACACATCAACACAGCTGACGGCACTAAACAATCTTGAAGTTAGCTTCGTTCCTTCCTGTATTGGTCGTTGCTTCAATCAGGCGCAATTGACAAGCTCATTCATTTGGGTTTGGCTACAACCTTGTCTGAATTTTCTTCATGTTTCATGTTGTTCAGTTGGATTCATATGCAAGCTTTCCGCATTTTCGCTTATCGCGTGTGATTGACTGTTGAAATAGAAAGCGCTTCTCAAGGTCAGTAATCTGAAAGTCGAAACACTTTCAACTTTTATTGAAGAAAAGCGCTGATTTTGTCGAGTTTTATATTTCGTGACAAAGCTAGTGGAACATTTTCAAGTAAAATGGGAAGCTGCTCCTGAAGAAAATTTGTATAAGTTTCATCAGTTAGCCTTAACAGTAGAAAATACGGTCCAATAATATTTTCGCGAATAATTCCGACCTTCTTGAATTGCATGTGGATTATTTTCGACCCATAGATGATTGTTATGGAAATGTGTAATCCCTTGCCTTGAAAAGTCGGATTCGTCAGTGAATATTACGTTTTCTAAAAATTTAGTATTTTGGGTAATCATTTGAAGACTCCATTGACAAAAGTTGCGGCAAAAGTGCTTCGTTTTTGAAAAGTCCCTGTTTCACAGAGACGTTGGTGAAAATGTGCAAAAATTGTGTGATGCCAGGAGTCTTCGAGAGTGCACAAACGCAACGAACTACAGGTACTTTTTTAAAACACAAATAAACGAAGTGATATCATTGGTATTAGACACTTTTTGGGGTCTTTGTTAATATTTATCCACAGTGGTGAACTTTATTTCATACTTATAACCACTTTGTCAATGTAACCTGTAAATATTTATTTGCTCATGCATTCTATTGCGCATGAGCAAGTTATCTGATGATTTTTTTTCAAGTTCAAAGATTCAATTATATTTAATATAAGCTAGATATCGCAGGAGTAGGATTTTGAAACCTTTGGAAATTCATTTCAATAAAAGGAAAAACAAATTTACCTATTTTCTGTTTCGTTATTCATCATTTGATCATATCACGAACTATATTTTCATGATACAATAACTTGTCTTCAAACAAAGCAACTAGATGGCGCAACTGAACTCTGCTGAGCTGTAGGATGATCATGTCTCCATAGGGTACCGACTGAGCTGGAAAAAGGTAACAAAGGAAAGGTAAAATGGTACTTTATTGAAAAAGAGTAAGAACAACATAGCTGGACTTTCTATTGTTATGATAATTATATTTTTAAAAGAATCAAATGAACTTGATAATAAATCAAATCAATCAAGCTCACTATCATAACAAATTGCAAAATTATTGTGATGACTAGTGGGTTAATAAAATAATAATAATAATAATCAATCAATAAAAACAAAATAAAAATCCCACATCATCATAATAATATATATATATATATATATATATATATATATGATTTGTAGTTTCTTGAACCTGAGAGTATATTTTCGGCTTGATTTTCTTGGGTATTTTGGTTCGTGGATATGACTTTTATAAATGAATCAAGGCTTCTGTTGTGTGATTATATATGTACTTCTGTTTTATTTCTACGTTTCGACGGGTACACCCTCGTCTTCTTCAGGAATAAACACTGTTAGTCTTCATACATAGATTTCTTAGGACATTTTTCTATCGGAAACTAACATATTTGCGTGTGAGTTGCTTTCTGCATAGTTCTGTAAAAAATCTGATGTTACAAGATTCTCTTTGTTCTGTGAAACAGGGTTGTGTAGAGAATCACAAACTGAGGATCATTTATTTTTAGTCCCAGAGTGCTTATATTTTTGAGTTGTATTGATAGGGAATTTTGTCTCTATATCTCGAGGGTTGGTGCTACCAATAGTTTACATATTCAGACAGAAAATCTCTATGCATGACACATTTGATACTAGAAATTTATAAGCGCTTCATGACCAAAAGTAATTGAATTGGTATATCAAATTGCGATTTTCTATACTACCCAAGTCAAATAATTGCCATTGGAGATTTTTTTAATTTGGCAACTTGTGCGGCACTCTCCTACTGAAAGACAGAGAGATCTTCCAAGGACACCGTCGATAATGCACGAATCAGTTTGGGAGAGGCACAAACACTCGAGATATAGACACAAAATTCCCTATATAACTTTTTTATATACATAAATATAAACACTTTGGAACTGAAAATAAATTATCCAGAATATTCAATTTTTTATTCTCTTCACAACCCTGATGAAATTATAACAATAGGAAACACGCATGTGCCCCTTTTCTAGAATATTTTGATTTGCACATAAAGATTACCACCTAGAAAGCTCAGCAACAAACTAAGAAATTGAACAAATGTTTATTGTTTTTTATAATTCAAAACGCCAATTTTTTTATCACATTTAAAAACGTACTCCTAGCGCCTCAGATGGACGTATGCATCGTTACTTCACACAATTCAAACTTTTACTGCTAGTTGCATCGAACTGTCAACCATAATTTAATCTGCCTTCGTTTATATGTTGTACTATTTTCATCATCATAGTATTTTCAATTGTTACGGAAACACCACATTTAAAGTGAGGTTGAGTTTATGTTTGGGTTGTAAGAAATAGTATCGACCACCAATATTCCTGAAACACGCTAGTGTAATGTGTATTTCATGGGGGTTGTGTAGATAATCACAAATTGAATATAATATGTTGGATCATTTTTTTTTGTCATGAAGCGCTTATATACTTCTTATATTAAATGTGTCATTCATAGAGATTTTATGTCTAAAAATGTGAACAGTTGGTAGCGCAAAAAAATTTTTGAGAAAAAAATATTGAACAAGAGAATTTACAACACAATAGAGAGTTATTGCAACGTCCGTTCTATAGTTATTTTAATAAAGTTTCTTTTATTTTGACATATACGCATGCGCATTGTGCCCGACTTTGAGGATATCCTCAATCTAAAATACAGGCATCCCTTACTTTATTTAAATAATGGCCAAGAACCTTTCATTAAAAGTTCCTTTATTTTGAAGGATTTGTTTTTTTTCTGTCATATATCTGTCGCCAGTTGAAAACCTAAAGTTTGTTAAGCACTGCTCGTCTAAATATTTTAAAAATCAAATGAAGCAGGTTCATTTGGTGGTGGTATATTTTCTAACCCAACAATATTGTGAATAATTGATTCGTCAATGTCTTCATCATTGGCCCCAGCTGAAATTGTTTTCTCTAGTTGTTCTTCCATAATGACAGTGAAATGTAGAAAAATTATTATTTGATCAACAGCAGCTTACGAATCAAGGTGACATAAAATATAAATACAAACTTTGTAGGTTAGGTTTATAGAGATCTGTTACTTTCGTTAACAGCGCCTTACAGTAGTTAACTTTTGAAATCGCGTTAGAGGATACTTTATTAGCAGATCTTTTAATGAAGTCAGCGCTTATTGCAACACTCTCTATTTAGATTTGTTGAAAATATAAACAGGATGTTCATAAAATCAGATGTGGAATCATCTGAGAATGTTTCCCTTTTCAACGTGAATACCCCACAAGAGGTTTCCTTGACGATGGAAGATAGTGACTAAAGTTTATCTTTCAGTCGCAGAATATTCCACATCTGATTTTATGAACATCCTGTTTATATTTTCAACAAATCAATCTTTCATACCCCATGACAGGTTTTAATGTCAGAAAACACTAATTTCAAAGTGTCTCTCCAAAAGAAATTATTCTAACTTTTTCCATCTTTGCAAAGTGAGATTGCTTCTTGAAAATGTGTTTCCCATTTCTTCCGGTCTTCCTGATGATCGTGGAAGCGTGAAAAAGATTTTCGTCGACAAAAATGTATTGAAGACCTAGTGAATGCGATGTCTCTCCTGCGTCAATGTAGCTGTAAAACTTCGGATTTTCTCACCTAAATTATTTTTTTCAATCCGAATGGATAATAAGTATTAATAGCCATTACATGATCGTTGCATACACTATTTTTTCTACGACCAATAAATAATAAAATAAAAAGAATTTATTTTAAACTATTTATATTTTAACATATTCCAACATTTTTACCAAAAATGAAAATACATTATTAGTATCAATCTTTTTTATAGATATATAAATTATTAATAGTGCAATTTGACAAATGTATTTGTGGAATTTCTCCAGTTTGTAGTATTGCAGAGGTTGAAGGCATATTAATGTTAACCGCGTTCTTTCTGTTTTCTATCGAATTGAGTATCGTGTTGGATATATTAACTCTATTCTGCACTGAGTTATCAATGTAGCCTTCTGCAACAGCGGTGGATTTCCACCCACCGTGTCTCTTTAATGTCGGTAATGTCGCCCTCCGCATCAACTAATATCGTACCAGAAGTTCTGCGAAAGCAGTGTCTGGTATACAAATTTGGATAAGGAAGCTTAACCCCTTCAAGCCCATGTTGCTACATGTGGCAACAAGCTCAAATTGATCTATATCCCAGAGTGCCAGTTGTGGCAACAAATGCCATATTTAAAATAAACGTTGGAATAATATCGTAGTTGAGTAGTATACCCTGGAATCGGATCCTTAGGTGGGCGGGATTAAATTTGATTGGCTGATTTAAGGTCAAACGCATGTATAGTCCACATCCGTATTTTTGGCGGTCTCCAGTATAAGATGTCATTTGCAACGGTGCAGTGCTGTAGTATTTGATAGTTTTTGGTGCGTTTTACGTGTTAGGATGTTTCATAGCTTTGGTGGTCTCCATTCAATACGTTGAAAATATACTGAGTCAGTTTGTGTTTTTTCACAAATTTAGGCCCCATAGTAACGCCACTGGATAAAATCAATAATTTCACTTTTAAGATAACTAGAAATACTTTCCTAATATAGTGCCACCATAATCAGTGAATTACAATAAGAAAGAAATGTACAATTTTTCACGTTATCTGGGATATAGTTAGCGACTTAAAAAATTAATCTTGGCATTAATGGTTTAAGGCACCAACTTTATTTATTCCCATATTTTGCGCTTTACATCCAGCCTTGTAATAGTTGAGGAAGAATGATGGTGTTCTACAAATCTTTTAGCCGTAGATTTATGTACTTTTTACAAATATAATGGTACTTCCCAGTTACCGTAAAATTTCTTTAGCACTTTTTGTTTTTGTGTCGGGAATATTTACAAGTGTTTCATCCAGATCCTTCACATGATAACATTTTAAAGTCTTCTGCAAGCTCCCATAATCAACGCAACCTGTAAAAAAATTATGGCATTTAATTGAAATGCTTCCACTTTGATAAAGAAATGGCTATTTGTGTATTTAGAGAACAAAGTGATGGATTGCCGCTCGATAAAGAGAGTTACTGCGCGATGCGAAGCGGAGCGCGGTAATTTGAGAGCGGCAATTACACTTGTGCTCGAATTACCAATTTTTTCGACAAACGCAGTCGCCGGCGTGACAGGCAGAGTTTCTAACCACTAGTCCATACAGGCATCTTTACAACATCGAGTTACACATTATTTATAATATACACGCTGGCATGCATAATAGAAACTGCTTTACAAACTATACTGAAGAGTATAAATGGAAAGTACATTTTTGAGGAGATAATATTCATCTGGGGCTTCTTGTAAAAATATTTGTATATTTTCAGTGGTAAATGTGTTGGATTTTTTTGCTTTATATCCAACAGCTTGTTTCTTGAGAAATGCAAGGATGAAATACATTTTGTAATTCTCCAGTCCATGAATTATCTGTATAATTTATAATAGATTTTTTTGGATTTAGTTGGAACTAAATTTTCAGACACTTCAACATCTATGAACTCGGGGGACCACCATTTTAACGTCCCCTCCGAAGGGCGGCATATCTATCGTCTTATTTCGTGCTCATTGATAAGACGCCCGCAGCTGCGAATATGCCTCTACGCTACAGTTGTTGGAGCATTTTTAACACGCACCTTCCTCGCCAGGTGGTAACTGATTCAAGTACTTGCTGCGACCGATGTTACTCGACTTCAGATATCGATAAGTCTCTCATCAATATAACCAGCCACCGGTGCCCGCAGCGAGTTAAAACCAATAAAAATAGGACGACTGCGCAGCACTAGTTATATCACCACCGAGAATAACTTTATCTCAAGGCAACCAATCAAAATTGAAAGCTCACAAAGCTGAATCGCGAAAATGTGCCATATGAACTCGGTCTAACTCACTATTGGACACGAGACACAGACAAAGATTATAGTTACTCTTCGGCAATGATTTTGAATGATGACGTTTGTTATGACAGAAATGCCAACATCACAAAATCTCAAAATTAACCAGAAAATTCAAGTAATAAATGATAAAACTCAAGCATTCAACCTCAGATCAATATTGATTTGAGCATTCAACACTATATACGATTCCGAAAGCGAGTTATCAATTAATTATAAATTTTTCTTAATTTTTTTTGAACCTACCACTTTTGTTGGCAGTATTGTCCTTATTCCAAATAAAACATAATTTAGAACTGGCAACTGTGCCTATCTCGAGTTGAAGGTCCGAGGTAAAATTTCAGAGGAAATGGGCGGAGCTTCCTACCTGTGTGTATAATCAGCTTAATTGCAGCGTCACCAAGGCGGCAGAATATCGCAAAATTTCTTGACACAAAAAAATAAATAACGTTGTTGGAATGGGGTAATGTTAGAAAAATGGATAAATTTATAAATTTAGGATCTGTTTCCGTGAATGAGATTTCCGTACAAGGTGCTATTAGAAGTAAGGATGCTAAATTGTTTGAAAGTAACCATGTATATAATGTTTTGGAAAGCAAAGTCACCATGAAACGTGATCTGTGATCGAGGCCAAAGTGGTTTCGCTATATCTAGATCAATAAAGGTGAGTTAATGGATTTTTTTTCCTTGTAAACAATTTGTATTGGAATGTAGACTATATGTGGTGCCTTATGAAAGTAATACATGCATATACTTTGTGCACATTGGTTAGACACTCACTAAAAGTTTTCCAATGAACATTTTTACCTACTATTATTAGGAAGTATCATCAATTTCCATTATATAGTGGTACATAATCTATATTCACAATTTAAAGATTATTTAATTGCTTAGTAGCAAACCACTGTTTGTTTTCATTTAAATTTGAATGGAAAAGCACTAGTAATAAGATATTTCGAGCAGATTGGGTAAACATAGGTTTTCATTTAATAAAAAAGGAAATTATCTGACCGATTTCTGCTTTCATCTCTGTCTCTTTGGTAAAATACTTTCTGTAATATTATTTGAACACTGACATCAAGAAAAGCCGTCAAAGGGCACTACTAAATCCTGCTTCTGAGAGAAAAGGCGAACCATAGGCGTCCCGACTGAGCCGGGAAAGGTAAAGAATACAGGTAAAAGAGTATTTGGAAAATGGTAAAGGTAACATAGCCGGACAATTCATGATTGTGTGGTAACTATTTATTTTTCAAAAGTTCTTAGCACAAATCAAAAGTATCACACAAAATTACAAATATTTTTAAACAATTTGTTGTGATGAGTGGTTATCAAAAAAAAAATATTCATTTTATCAAATTCAAAATTAAAGAAATAACCAAAACCACCCATTATAACAATATATATATATATATATATATATATATATATATATATATATATATATATATATATATATATATACAGTGAGGACGTAAAAAGTCCTCCTCCCCCCTTAACTTTTGAACGGAACAAGCTGTCGAGGTCGGGTAAAATTCAGGTGAAAAGGTACCACTTTTACCACTTTTTGGCTTAAAAATGATTGTGGTCACGTGGTCTAGTGTCAAGAGGGCACCATCAACTTTTTTTTATGTAAAGGGGGGTCACGTGGCTCTTGTTTTTGAAGGCCTTCCGATTCTCTATCCAAAACTGCTTTGTTTGTGAAAATCGGCCAAGCCGTTTCAAACTGACAAGCGTTTGAAATTTGCTTCAAATATTTTACAAATAAATTAAAAACCTAAATAACTTTTGATTGCAACAGAATTTTAAGTAACAATTGCAACTATTTCAACAAGTGCTCGAAATGTTCACCGTGTTAGAAGAAATTGTTGGATGAATATATTGGATCACCCTGTGTTTGTTTTATATTTGACAAAAGATAAGAAACAATATAGATATGTCATGTATGATATTTTTGTCAGTTGTAGTTGTAAATTTTTCTCCGAATAAAACTTAAAGCTGCTTTGCTATCTGATTGTAATTCACTGGAAAACTATATAAATCTAAGAGGTTATGGGCCCAGGTTTCTAATCAGAAGAATTGAGCAGGTTATTGAAGAATAAGTTTTAATATTCGAAGAACATAACATAGTCGAAAGAATATGGACGATTACAAAGTTGAGAAGCTGAATTCCGAAAATTATAGATACTGGTCGATGAGGGCGCAAGGTATTTTGGAAGTTAAAAACCTTTGGCAAGCTGTGGATCCGGGATTCAGTGAAGATCAGTTGAGGGAAGCCGCTAACAAGAAAACTGATCATAGTGCTAAATCAATTTTGTACCTTCTCATCAACAACAACAGTTTAGACGATATTATGGATTGCAAAACTGCAAAAGAAGTATGGGAAACACTGAAACAAATACATACAAAATATGACACCTGGCATGGTTTATTACTGCTGAAAGATTTTGTGAATAGAGCAAAGAAAGAAGACGAATCCATAAATGAATATCTAACTCGAAGGAATGGTTTATATCACAAAGTAAAAAATGCAGGTTTCGAATTTTCCCAAAAAGTCCAAGCGGGATTTGCGGTATTAGGACTACCAAATGAATACGAATATTTAGCCAGAAATTTGAGAGCTGATGAAGACGATCTCAACATGAGTTACCTCAAGTCAAAATCAGTTGAAGAGGAGAGACGTATCAACAATAAAAATAATATAGGGACTGAACCAGAAAATGTTAAAGTTTTCACAACAAAAAGACGACCTTTTGAAAAAAATAAGCAGTTTATGAAAAATAAAACTTTCAGAAACAAACCACAATTTTCTAAAGAAGTAACAAGTTCACCAAATGAAAATACGGACAAGAACGATTTCATCAATTTCTAAGATGTTATAGATGTTTAGAAATTGGGCATATTGGAAAAAATTGTCCGTTATCAGTCAACAAAATTGTTTCTGCCGATGAATCAGATTATCAAGAACCCTCTACATCAAGAGCCGCCGCATTCAGTGTGATGCAACAATCGACATCCATGAGTATTCTAAATCATCGTCAGAAGACAGATTCGGGAACATGGATACTAGACAGTGGTTGTAATGATCATATGACATCACATCGTCAAAAATTTTGTTCATTTATATCTTACGAATCAGTAGTGGAAGTAGCTGGAGGAGGTGTTCTGAGATCTACTGGTTATGGAGACATTAACTTGCAATTATCGAAGAAAAATGGTGGATATCAAATTACTTTGATGAAAGTTTTATATGTACCAGAACTAAATGAAAATCTACTATCGATGAGTTTGGCTGCAGAAAGAGGGATGAAAGTTATATTTGGAAGTAACAATGCAAAAATTATATCCAAACAAGGAGAAATTATTGCAGAATCTACAAAAATAGGACGTTTGCATTATATTTTTGAAAATGAAAGACGAGTTTTTACAAACAAAGCAATTTCAAAAGAAAATCAACTCTGGCATCAACGACTAGCTCTTTTGAATTTTCCCGATTTGAAGAAAATGTTGTCAAATCACAGTCCAAAACAGAATATAATGAAAGCTGCCAAATATGTTTCGAAGGGAAACTCAAGAAAATTCCATTTCCAAACAAGAGTTCAACTAGAGCAGAGAGTCCTTTGAAATTGATTCATTCAGACGTTGTCGGACCTATAAAACCTATGTCGTTTGGAGGAAATTCATATGTAGTGTCATTTATTGATGATCATTCTCGGTTTTGCGAAGTCAAGATGATGAAGAGAAAAAATGAAGTTTTTAAAAATTTTGTAGAGTTTCACAGACGTGTTGAAAATCTTCATAACAGAAAAATTGTTCACCCGAGAAGTGACAATGGAGGCGAGTACCTATCAAATGAATTCAAGGAGTATTTGAAGAAAAATGGAATTGACCATCAACTCACTATTCCAGGAACTCCACAGCAAAATGGTGTTGCGGAAAGGATGAATCAGACGTTATTTGATGCAGCAAGATGTATGCTGATCCAATCCGGACTACCAGAAACATTTTGGGGAGAAGCAGTGGCAACTGCATCTTATGTTAGAAATAGATGTTTCACTAGTGCAAATATCAAGGTGTAAGTCCGATTGAAAAATGGCTTCAAGGATCGAAAAATCATACTTCACATTTACAAGTTTTTGGATGTCAAGCTTGGGCAGTAAACAAATCCAAATCAAGCAAGTTATCACCAAAAGGCATTTCATGCATTTTCGTAGGATATGATTGTAATTCGAAAGCATATCGTTTGTGGAACCCAAGAAATAATGAAATATTCATTAGTCGAGATGTGAAATTTGAGGAGGACGTATTTCCTATGAAAATACAGTCTCAGAAATTACTTAATAAGACGAGAATCTCCACTGAAGACGAAAAGAAAAGTATTATACTGAATAACATTGATGGATTATTTTATAAAGACGAAAGTGATCAAGAAGATCAACCACCACAGGAGAATATCTGAAGAGGAAGAACAAATCAAGGAGAGATTTGCAGAAAATAAAGGAGAGAATGGAACAAAATCAAATGAAGATGAATTGGCTGAATCCAGCAATACGAGAAAAACAAAATTTGGAAGAAATGTGAAAAATCCAAGTTGGATGGCTGATTATGTGGTAAATGATAAGGATCCTGTATATGAATGTAACCAAGTGACAGAAGTTCATGTGACAGAAAATGAGATGACAGAAACTCAGATAAGAAACATTTCAATGGGTAGAGTCAAAGACCCAATAAATGTTACAGAAGCATTCGAAGGAATGAATAGACGATTCTGGAAAGACGCAATGATGGAAGAAATGAAAAATTTAATTAAAAATGATACATGGATTTTTGTTAGAAATCCAGGAAATCGGAAAATTATAAGAACTAAATGGGTGTTCAAAACAAAATACAATGAAGATGGAGAAATAGAAAGATATCGTGCTAGGGTAGTTGCACTTGGACATACCCAAATACAAGGTATTGATTTCGACCAAACATATGCACCAGTAGTACAAAAGAAGACGATGAGACTTTTATTTGCATTATCAGCAGAAAAAGATTGGAGCATACATCACATCGATATAACCGCAGCATATTTATCTGCAGAATTAAATGAGGATGTGTACATGGAAGTGCCAACTGGATATGATGAACTCGCCGTTGAATTGAAGAACATTTTTCATAAATTACCAACAACAGAGGAGATTGAAATGAAAAATTTCGTTTGTAAATTGAGTAAGAGTATATATGGGTTACATCAGTCTGGTTTAATGTGGAATGAAACATTAGATTCATTCATAAAAACTCAAAATTTCACTCGGTTAGTATCAGATCCATGTGTATACTACAGGAAAGAAAGAGAGCTCATAATAACTACATATGTAGACGATATATTACTATATGGAAAATCAAAATATATTGACGAAATGAAGACGTTATTCGAACAAAGATTTGATATAAAAGATTTGAAAGAAGTGAAACATGTCCTGTCCATTCGAATCACAAGAAAAAATCAGACAATAAGACTTGATCAAGAAAATTTTTGTATTGAACTTCTGAGGGAGACAAATATGTTGGAAGCAAAAGGAGTTGCGACGCCATTACCAATAGGACAAAAATTCAATAAATGTGACGTAAACGACCAAGATATATTGAATGACGAACAGAAGAAGCTATATCAGAAGGTGATTGGGAGTCTTTTATATTTGGCAACAACAACAAGGATAGATTTGGCATTCACAGCCACTTTCATGAGCCAATTTTGTCAGAACCCATCTAAGAATCACTGGAAAGGAATGAAACATATCTTGAGGTACCTAAATGCAACCAAGCAGTATGGATTAGAAAATCAAAAAACGAAGAAAATTGCTGATGCTTATACGGATGCAGATTGGGGAGCAAATCAAATGGACCGAAAATCATTCAGTGGATATGTTTTCATACTTGGAGGAGGGGCTATAAGTTGGTCTAGCCGCAAGCAAAGATGTGTATCTCTAAGTACAGTCGAATCAGAGTTCATAGCTCTCAGTGAGACGACGAAAGAATTGGTATTTCTTCAGAAATTGTGTGGTGAAATAGGCGAAGAGTTTCTCTTCAGAAGATATTTTCCAATTTACATTGATAATCAAGGAGCTATGAAACTTGCTCAAAATCGAACAACTTCAGACCGATCGAAACATATCGATTTGAAGCTATTCTATATTCGGGACATGATAGAAGAAAAGCAAATCATTCTTAAATATATTCCTTCCAACCAGAACCTGGCTGATCACCTCACCAAAACTATTTCAGCTCATGTGTTGAAAAATCATTTGAAATTTCTGGGGATCAGAGATCCAGGAGGGGTGTTAGAAGAAATTGTTGGATGAATATATTGGATCACCCTGTGTTTGTTTTATATTTGACAAAAGATAAGAAACAATATAGATATGTCATGTATGATATTTTTGTCAGTTGTAGTTGTAAATTTTTCTCCGAATAAAACTTAAAGCTGCTTTGCTATCTGATTGTAATTCACTGGAAAACTATATAAATCTAAGACACCGTTCACGTCTTACAGAAAAAAAGTCGGTTGTGAAATTAATTCCGAACGTTATTAAATGTTTCCGGGGAATACTGTAACGCACATCTGTTATTCCATAAGTTCCTGGAGTGACTGTGGCTGCGTGACGTATACCTTAGATTTTATGTACCCCCACAGAAAAAAGTAGGTGTCATATCAGGTGACCTAGCTGACCATTCAATGGGGCCACGTCGGCCTACCCACCGTCCCGGAAAATTCTCGTTAAGCCATTCTCGGACAGGTCTGTAGTAGTGAGGGGGTGCACCATCTTGTTGAAAGGTAACATCCATGGTAAATTAATTTGGGTTTGCCCCAACTACTTCTTGAATACTGTGATGGATCTGATTTTGAAGCATATTTAAATACAGATGCCCAGTTAAATTTTCTGCCATAAATATTGGACCTATGATATGGTCACCCAAAATACCGGCCCATACGTTGATCTTCTCTGGAGTTTGAGTATGACCCTCTCGAAAAACGTGCGGATTTACGTCTGACCAATAACGCACATTGTCTATTTACTGTTCCATTTAGATAAAACGCACTTTCATCACTAAAACAAATAGAGTTAATGTAACCGGGATTTTGGGTTATGTGGTCAGACATGACCTCACAAAACTGCAGTCTTCTATCCGGGTCGTCTTCTGTTAATTGATGCAAATTTTTTAATTCAAATGGGTGAAATTTGTGTTTTTTAAGATATTTTTTCACAGTGGTCATAGATACGTCACAAGCCGTGGCTACCGTTTTCGTTGTTTGTTGCGGATTATTAACAACAGCTGCCAGAACGTCGATTTGCTGTTCTTCTGAAATAGATTTTATTCCAGATCCTTTTTCCCTCGTTACGCAACCAGTCCTTAGAAATTTACTAACCAATTCCCTTGAGTAGGTACGAGATATTGGATTATTTGGGAAGCGCTCTTAAATATTCTTTCTGCTTCGTGGTAATTACGCCTAGCTTCAGCGTAAATTAAAATTGCTTCGGTAATTTCTTCTAAAGGACGAGAACGAGGCATTTGAAAATTATAAAGAAATGCTGAAACCTATGACAACTGTCAAAAGTATCGATATGATTAACGTCACTATTAGACTGAAATTGAAATGAAATGCTATTTGGAGTCTCCAGCAAAATAACTAAAATATAAAAAAATTAAACAAAAAGCACATTTTAAAGTACAAATAATATGCGAACCTTTTTTACCACGAAAAATCTACTTTTCGACCAGAATCAGTAACGGAGTTGAAATTCTGCTGCAATTAAAAGTTATTTAGGTTTTCACAAACAAAGCGGTGTTGGATAGAGAATCTGAAGGCCTTCAAAACCAGGAACCACGTGACCGCCCTTTACATTAAAAAAAAAAAGTTGATGGTGCCCTCATGCCAAAAAGTGGTACCTTTTTACATGAATTTTACCCGGCCTCGACAGCTTGTTCCGTTCAAAAGTTAAGGGGGGGGGGAGGACTTTTTACGTCCACACTGTATATATATTCATTATCATGATCAATCAGTTCGAATCGACCCTCACCTCGTCCACATCTTTTAACCCACAAATCAGATTTAGCACACTCAAGGCAAATAGGATTTGGAAAACTAATGAAATAATATAAGTTCTCCGAAAATGTCATCACTGCGATATATCCCATAACAACACATATATAGTGTCGGAAAAACATGGTTTTCTCCATCATTAATAATATCATTTCCTTTGCATTTTGATTCTCTACAACTTGTCCATTGAAGGCATCTAAATTGCTTCATTAGTTTACATGTTACAAGCAAAAACAAAAAGATTTTTTTCATTTAAATGTTTATAACAAATTTAGCAATGACACTTGCGAGTAGGAAACATAACTGGATATAACTACGAACCGTTTTTCGTATGATAGCGGAGTCGGTTTCCTGGTAGTATTTTTGTCACGAAAAAATCTCTATTGATTGGTCTATTTGATGTTTGGTTTGCCGCTTCATTGACCTCGGACCATTTACTTGAGATAGGTACAGTTGCCAGTTCTAAATTATGTTTTATTTGGAATTAGGACAATACTGCTGACAAAAGTGATAAGGTCGAGATAATGTATGAAAAATGAATAATTAATTGATACTCGCTTTCGAAATCGTATATAGTGTTGAATGCTTGAGTTTTATGTAGAATGTCATTTATTCCTTGAATTTCTTGATTTATTTTGAGATTTTGTGAAGTTGGCAATTCTGTGTCGTAACAAACGTCATCATTCAAAATGGAGGTATTGCCGTAACCCCTTTAGTTGCATATTTACAATTACCTTGATGTAGGTAAAGAAGGGCATCATAATACCGACAATTCTCCCGAGGCATTCAACTTGAGATAGGACCAAAGATTATTGTTTATTGTTCTACGAACAAGATCCCTCTCAGAACAGATGGCGCGAAAATGAGATGAAATCCTTGAAATTTACTACAATGTTTACATGTCTGTCAAAAATCAGATGACTGCCCGATTCTACTGTAGACCTTTTTGGTTCGATCGTCAGATTCAGTGATCCGGTCCTTTTTGAGAATTTCATAATTCAATATAAATAAATTGACCCAACCTAACCAACAAAAATGGAGTCCATATTATATATCCATCGTCAATAAGTGAAACTCTTCGACGCATTCTCAAGACTAAAACAATCATTTATAAATCATGAAATGTTGAAATTTCATGCCTATATAAATGAGAACATATTCTCTTAATATTTCATCCCATTCGAAAACCTTGATATTTCCTACATTTTTTTAATACGAAAACTTGATGTCACATGACAGATTTGGCTAATTGGCTAAACCCAATCTAAGCCAAACTCTGATTTTATGAATAAATCAAAAGTGACAGCATTTGGAGGATTTTGATACGATTTTACTATTTCATTCATGAATAGGGTTAGTGATTTCTCTTGTTACTACTCTACTCTTTGATAGGACTCTCTCTCTAATTTTGTTTGTCATGTCTAGCCTTCTCCTCTGTGTAACTACTCTGTGCCAGAGGTCTATGGGCCTAAAGCCATATATTTATTAACTACAAATATTGATAACTGGCCACTGATAGCAACGCAATGAAAGCAGTGTTGGCAACCGTACCATATTTAGGGTACACGTACCATTATTTGGATCATTGTACCTTGTACCTTAACAATGTTACAAGGTACGCTGTTTGTACCATATTTCGAGTGAATAAAATTTCAATTTGGCATGACATCCACTGTACGCGTCAACATGCGGTGGGTTACCGACACTGACCGAATGTACACGAAAGTTACTGGTTACCGTATACTTTAGGGTGGCGACAATGGTGACTGTGTGATCACAGACATGTGAAAAGTCAGACAAGTGACAAGGGGCAAGTTGTCCTTTGAATTTGGATACAATATAAACAGAATATGTTTTGAATATCTTAAATTCGTTTTCTGTTTCATGTTTCTCCTTTGCTGTGTTTGATTTTCTGCTAATGGTCTGTTAGTTCATGCATTAGTTATGAATTCGGATTCGTGGGACTCCTCAGCTGCCGAGAGCCCTAAGAAAAAAATTAAACGAAAACAAAAATTTAGGAAAGAGTGGATGGATGAAAATGTTTTTAAGATGTGGCTGAAACCAGTTGCAGGAGATGTATTCAAATCATTCTGTTCATTTTGCAATACATCTTTGAATATGAACGATGGTCGTTACAGTGAGTGATGGAATGCTTAGTCGTATGACTAAACAGAAGTTATATGGCACAAATGATTGCGATGAAAATGAGGCTGATGATGTTGATATTCTGATACCTGAGTAGAGTTTGTTGATTTTTTATTTAAATATATTTGATTGTTACTTTCGTTAATTTCTAATTTCAAACCACAATCCTTACCAATTATTTCATTTTGGCAGCATTGCGATCTCAACCTAGAGACATTGGCGAATTAGAGCCGAAAACATTCTCTCTTGCGCCTCTAGCGGCTAATCGGGGAGAAGATCAGGAAATGGAACGATCTTAATTGGCAAGCATTCGTTTATGCGCATGCGCCAAAATTGGACGTATCTCTTCCGTCACCTACGATGACGTCACGAATGTCACAATTTAACGTACCTCAGGGTTATTATACATATAATACTGTCAGGGTTACGGCGAAACTTCCATTTTGATGACGTCTGATGTGTGCCAGAATAGTTGGTGATTCTTATAGAACTTATTTTCAAATTTCGAAGAGTAACAAGGATGAACATTCACGATGAACAAGGATGAATACAATAAAAACCTAAATAATTAGTATATGTTGGCAGCAGTGGCACACTTTCCTCCCTTACATCTGGTCACCGGAACTCTCCTAAAGCTTCATGCCGTAACCCTGTCTCAGTATATATATATATATTATAACGTAAATAAACTTAACTTGGTTTTACTAATTTATTTAACACTTAAATATACAACTTAATTTATATTAATAACTACGCTACTGTATAGCTCGATCGTATGGGCTCGTTCAGACTGTTCGTGCCATCTTGAGGGCTACCTATTTATCAACGTCACAGGATTCCCGATCTTTCGAATTCCGGCAGTTGGCGACGGCATGTTCCAATTGTTTCCAATATTGACCGTTGTTTTCCGCGGAAGAGCGACTGGATGGTTCTCGAATATCTCCGGGGATGATCTCATCGCTGTCGATGGCAACGTGTGAGGCGACAGGTCCGGCCTAGGTTCGTTACATTGCCCCCTTCTTAAAGATATTTCGTCCCGAAATTTCATCCTTGGAGTGTGACGATATCTGCATGACTCCCCATATCTGCACCGTGAAGTTCGATGGAAGTAACACTCCACGGTCTTCATGATCGGTCGTGGAAGAGGGTTACAGCAAACCAAAATCCTGACGCCGCTGGATCTGAATATCGCCTCCAGCATACTTCTTATGACTCTCCAGTCCAACCCATCAATACCACAGGATAGTTTTGGAATTGCTAGATCCGCCAGATTCTGGTCCACCATAGTATCTCTTAGTTTGGTGAGCCTCTTCCAGACATCTTCATAGGACGGTTTATCTTGGGAATGCCTCTTGGTAACTAGGTAGTAGATATTTCTCTGGCCTTTCTTCAACTGTAGCACCCCACCAACTTCTGGATTCTGCCCCGCAGTGTTTGAGTTGACCAAATTTCTTGAGAACACTACGGCGATGCCCCTGACATTTGAAGATCTTCTGCCACACAGTGCGCTAGTGCGTAGTCAGCAGGCACCTCGAAAAGGTCTCGTGACTCCTCTCTAGTAACTCCCATGTAGAACTTTCTGCCCGTTTGAATACAAGGACATAAACTTTCGAACGTCATATCATCCTCCGGTGGCTTGAGGGTGCGAACTTGGTCATGGTTTCCAGCGTAAGGCCAACCTGTTGAAATGAACGACCCTTGGTTTCCTCGGGTGGCTTATGGATTCGGTACACAAGGTCGTTTATCCTTTCACGATTTTATACGGGCCTTCCCACGAGTTCCGCAAATTTGGTGATAGTCCACGACGACGTTTGGGGTTGTACAGCCAAACCAGATCATCAACCTTAAATCCTCCAGCGTCGGCCTTGATGTCATAGGTCTTCTTCATTTTATCGCTGGCACTCTGATGTTCAACCGACTCGTTCGTGGATGTCGTCCATTCTCTGCCGAAGTTTGCTGACGTAGTCCTCTCCCGCAGTGTCTTGTCCTGGCGGTATCCCAAACTTCAGGTCACAAGGCAGTCGCAGTTCTCGGCCCATTATAATACTAGCAGGAGTTTGACCGGTTGACTCGTGTACTGCGGATCGATAGGCCATCAGGAACAAATGAAGATACTGGTCCTAGTCTCTTTGATGGTCAGAGACAACCTTGGACAAGTGGCGGTTGATCGTCCTGTTCATCCGTTCCACCATTCCATCGGACTGCGGATGTAGGGCCGTGGTTCTTGTCTTGCGGATGTTCAGCAGTAGACATATTTCTTGGAAAAGGTTGGATTCGAAATTTCTGCCTTGATCCGAGTGCAGCTCCATTGGAATACCGAATCGACATATCCACTCTTTCACCAAGACGTCGGCGACGGTGATGGCTTCCTGGTTGGCAGGGCATAGGCTTCCGCCCACTTACTGAAGTAGTCCATTGCCACAAGGATGTATTTATTCCCGTGGTCGGATACGGGAAACGGGCCGGCGATGTCAATGGCGATTCTCTCGAACGGGCTGCCTACGTTGTACTGACGCATCGGGGCCTTGGGTCGTATTCGAGGTCCATTGCTAGCAGCGCATACAGCGCACTTCCTGCACCAGTCCTGACGTCAGCTTGACAATTGGCCCAGTAAAACCGTTGCCTCACTTTCTGCAGGGTCTTCGTCACTCCCAGATGTCCTCCGGCGACTCCATCATGGATTTCCCGCAGCACTTCCTCTCTTCTGTTCCTGGGAACAATTATTTGGCGTCTGTCTTCCCCACCAATATCGGCCTCCAGCACACGTTTCAGGATCCCATTGTCCAGAATAAGAGAGTTCCATTGTGCCCAATAGGACTTAACAGCCGGCGAGTAACCTGCGACTTCCTGCCATGATGGTCTTCGATTGCCCTTCTTCCAGCTGACGACTAAGCCAAGGTCGGGGTCTCTCTCTGGATCTTTCTGGATCTTGCTGTCCTTCCCGTTGTCATCCATTGCCGCGGTTCTAGCAATGTGTTGCTTCTTTCTTCTGCTCGTCGGCAATGTGAGCAATCATCTGACATGGTCTTCGCGACAAGGCATCTGCATTCTTATGGCTAGTTCCGGCTCGATGTTCGATCTCGAAATCGAATTCTTGGAGTCTCTCGATCCAACGTGCTACTTGACCCTCAGGATTTTTGAACTGTAAGAGCCATTTGAGAGCTGCATGGTCAGTTCTCAACAGGAATCTTCTTCCATACACGTACTTGTAGAAGTGTTCCACTCCCTTTACAACAGCTAACAGCTCTGCCTGGTGACACAGTAATTGCGCTCTGGTTTGCTAAGCGTCTTGCTGAAATAACCAATGACCTTCTCCTGTCCCTCCTGGATCTGAGATAGACAGCTCCAAGTCCCACGTTGCTGGCGTCCGTATCCAAAATGAATTTCCCTTTGGGTAGGGATAGCTCAGTATAGGTGCGTTGATCAAAGCTCCTTTCAGCTTCCTGAATGAGTCTTGACATTCTTCGACCACTGGAACTTTGTTTGGCCTTCCGTGAGCTTGGTCAGTGGTTTAGCGATGTTGGCGAATCCCAGCACATATCGGCGATAGTATGTGCATAAACCAAGGAAACTTCGAAGTTGGTGAATGTCTTTGGGATGGGCCAATCCTTAACAGCTTTGATCTTCTGGTCGTCCACTGCTACTCCTTCCCCAGAGACAACGTGGCCGAGGTATCGTACTTCTTTTGGAACAGATGGCATTTTTAGGCTCAGCTTCAATCCGAGTTCCTCAGTCGCAGGAATACTTCCTCCAAGTTTTTCACGTGGTCCTCAAACGATCTGCCGACCACAATTATGTCGTCGAGATACACTAGACACGTGTTCCATGAGAGTCCCTTCAGTACTGTTTCCATCAATCTTTCGAATGTGGCGGGAGCATTACAGAGCCCGAATGGCATAACGGTGAACTGCCACAACTCTGAGCCGATGGTAAAGCAGTCTTTTTCTCGATCTTCCTGAGCCAGTTCTACTTGCCAGTATCCACTCTTTCAGATCAAGGGTCGAGAAAATCGTGGAACCAGCCAACGTGTCTAGGGTGTCATCTATTCTCGGGAGAGGGTAACTGTCCTTCTTCGTGACATTATTAAGTTGGCGATAGTCTACACAAAGCGTGTCGATCCACCCTTTTTTCTTCACCAGTACGACTGGAGAGGACCAGGGACTGTCAGATGGTTCGATAACTCCTTCTTTTCCCATATCGCTGACTATTTTGTCAGCCTCTTCCTTCTTGGCAAGAGGAAGTCTTCTTGCTGATTGCCGGATCGGTCGGGCACCCCAGTATCAATCTTGTGCTGGACCACATTAGTTCGACCTCCTTTTCCTTGTCCGGTATCGAAGATGTCTTGGTACTTTTAACTAAATCTCTTAGTTTGGGCTGTTGAGCTGGTTTTATATCTTTGGAAGAGATGGCAACTAATTTTTCTAGTTCTGTGGGCAAGTTGTTGGGTTGGCTAATCGTACCTCGTACCTCCGGATCACTGAGGAAACTGACGAGCAGTGCCCCAATATTGTTCCTTTCTTCAAGGTCACTGGAAAATAATTGACATTCATGACCCTTACGGGCACAAATTTGTCAGCACGCAACAAGGTCTTCCCCAGTGCAATCCTCGTCCAATTTTCTCATCATGAAGTTTGGGCTCGAACATCACCACGTTTCCACTGCTCGTACTCCCGTCCAGGCGAGCCTCCAGAATGGTTTCAGCCCTCTCAGGTACGCTTACATCTTCAGCCAACAACACACGGATCAACCCTCACTTCTCCCATGAAGCACCAGCTCTTCTCCGTTGACACGTAGGACGCCGTCTTTGAAATCCAATTCAAACCCTCTGGAATTCATGATGTCCATTCCGATGATTGCATCGTCTTCGATGTCCGCTACAAGTGCCTGATGTTTCACTTTAGTGCTGCCCAAAATTATTTCAATCGGTAGCTCGCCATATACAGTAGCTGGCTCCCTGTTGCTGTGCGTAGCTTCCAAGTTGTCGGTTCAATCCGTTCCGGTGTTCTGGCAAAGGAAGGCCCGAGAATTGTCCTAGTCGCACCTGTATCTAGCAGCATGGTGCAAGGCTCGTTATTGATGAGACCGTCTACGAAGACACCTTTGTTCTGTCGTTGAAGGATAGCGACATATGCGTTGTTAACCGAGGCTTGCTGGACACATGCCGACGATTGCCCCTTCTCGTCGACCTTTTAGTTTTCCTGCATCGGAGTCGATGAATGTTGGACATTTGCTACGCACATGTCCAATTTTGCCACAATTCCGGCATCTTATCTGTCTTTTCTCAGGCAACACTTCCTTCATCACTTTTCTTATGGCAGCTTCCAAGTTAGCAGGCTCCGGTGAGTCTTCCTCAATCGTTTGAACTTTACTTTGGGTTTTGCAGCATTGTTTTGCTGCTTCGAATTCCAAAGCTCGTGCCAGTGCGTCTACAAGATGTGTTGGACGAGCTAATATCAACGCTTGTCTGGTTTCTTGGTCACGGAGTCCATCCAAGAATGCCTGAACCGCTAATCGCTCCATTACATTTTCCGGTATGGCTGGATATGCGAGACGAACCAAGCGTGCAATGTCAGTTTCAAATTCTTGTAAGGATTCGCCCGATTTCTGACAGCGATTTTTCAGCTGGGAGTGGTATACGTGTTCCAAATGGGCGTGGCCATATCGTAATTCTAGATGTTTAATCAGCTGATCATAGTCCTCCTGTTCTTGGGCGGTGAGAGTTTGTAGAATATTTGTCGCTTCTCCACGTAATGCAAGTGTCAGTGCTACAGCTCTTTCCCCTGCATTCCATCCGTTTGCTTTGGCCGCTGCTTCAAACTGCCGGCGGTAATTTGCCCATGGAGTTTTTCCGTCGAACTGAGGCGGCTTCATGGAAAGCTTCCCTATTTCTGAATTGATCTTGACATCTTTTATTCCCTCCTGAACTTTATCCAAGTTCAAACTCAAGTCCAGCATTGCATTTTCGTTAACCATCTCTGTGGAGGGCGCACTATTAATTCGTTTTTCCAGCTTACTGATTGTTTCCTTTATTTTGTCCATTTCTGCCTCGACCCCATCTTTGATTTTATCTACCTCCGTGTTCATTTGCTCCCTAATTTTATCTATCTCTGTCTCAACGGTTCCCATTCTTTCTTCTAGAAAATTAGCCACACCACACAATCTTTAGACCTTCTGTGTTTCCAGGAACTTCTCTCCAGGCTTCTTGAATTTTCTGAGCTCTCTAGATTTCTAGAATTCTTCACTTCTCTTCCAGATTTCTAGCATTTTCCGGTTTTGAATTTTCTAGAAGCTTCTCTTCCAGACTTCTTGAATTTTCTTGAAGCTTCTCTTCCAGATTTCTAGCATTTTCTTCCAGACTTCTT
The DNA here is from genome assembly GCA_018342105.1 of Gonioctena quinquepunctata. Taxonomy (NCBI): domain Eukaryota; kingdom Metazoa; phylum Arthropoda; class Insecta; order Coleoptera; family Chrysomelidae; genus Gonioctena; species Gonioctena quinquepunctata. The sequence continues at coordinate 803,281 of JAFIRS010000042.1, read as the reverse complement.
GAATTTTCTTGAAGCTTCTCTTCCAGATTTCTAGAATTTTGTTGCAGTTCTTCTTTCACGGATTTAGTAGTTTCTTCGAGTTTATTCATTACCAAACTTAAATCACCTCCGGGAACTTCGAATAAAAATGTTTCGGGGTCCTCACCTTCTTGTATAAGTCCTTCTGCAAGTCTTTCCTGGAGTACTTGCTTTTTACCCGTTGTTTCCAGTTCCCTTTCCTCCAATTCCTGTTTCAATTCCGCTACCTTCAAATCCGCAAGGCGCACTTTTCTTGAACACATTTTGTCTTTGACGAGGTATCAGTCTGTTTCACACGAAAAAGTTTATCAGTTTGTTAAAAATTTACTTCGCGAATTCTTTTCCACGGGCCACCAGTCTATTGTCCGTTTCACGCGAAGAGTGTATCAGTTTATATTCCCACGCACAATTGTCCACTTCGCGAAAACCGGGCCACTGTCTATTTTGGGCGTACAAAAAGGTCTATCAATTTATTTTTCTGACTATCCACTCCACGATCACTTGTTTATTTTCAAAATCTCACTTCCGACACCAATTATAACGTAAATAAACTTAACTTGGTTTTACTAATTTATTTAACACTTAAATATACAACTTAATTTATATTAATAACTACGCTACTGTATAGCTCGATCGTATGGGCTCGTTCAGACTGTTCGTGCCATCTTGAGGGCTACCTATTTATCTCCGTCACACGATTCCCGATCTTTCGAATTCCGGCAGTTGGCGACGGCATGTTCCAATTGTTTCCAATATTGACCGTTGTTTTCCGCGGAAGAGCGACTGGATGGTTCTCGAATATCTCCGGGGATGATCTCATCGCTGTCGATGGCAACGTGTGAGGCGACAGGTCCGGCCTAGGTTCGTTACAATATATATATATATATATATATATATATATATATATATAATATATATATATATATATATATATATATATATAGTAACCCTGATGTACCTTAATTTTATCTGAGATACCTTATTTTCATTAGGTTGGTACCATATTTTCATTCTTCATGGTTGCCAACACTGAATGAAAGTGAAGTCGGGTTATATATGTCTTTCCTCTTTCCTAGTCATATTGGCAGCGCGTAGTTATGGCAACCGAACATCAACCAATACAGGTTACACCTCAATTTTCGCGCATACGCATTAATTCAACGTTGCTGATTAGAAAGAATACGATCTCATTTGTTTTAGCTTCACATTTGCTCTCTTTATTATCAATACTGGTACTTAACATATGCTTAAAACTGAAAACCTAACCTATTTTTTATGGTGTTTCAATAGTTTGTAATTTTTTGTTACTCTAATTTTTTCTTTCAATATCTGCCTTTTCTGCTATACAATATTCCACCCGATACCCGATTTCTTCTTCGTCTGATCGTTTCATGTCACTATTTTAGGAAGGTAATCAACATATTTTTGACTATCTGTACCTACCAATATTTTTCAAAATATTCTTTAGAAATTTTTAGGTATATAAAAAAGTACAGCTCATTTCGTGCCACCACTGGAATAATGTAAAAATCCAATTCAAATGCATGCAACATCGTCATTCTGCTAATCATAATACATAAATCGACCTTTTATCAACTTCGAGGGGGGTTATCAAAAGTTATTGTAAAATAACTTGTTTATTGAAAACAACTCTTTTGAAATAGTTGTTTCGTAAGTTAGAACGTCTAAGAAATTATTGGTATGATTTCACATCTTTGATTCAATTATTGGCAGCATCTCTTCGTAAGAACATTAATAGAAAAAATGTCAAAAAATGTGCTGGTTATCGGTAGCGGTGGAAGAGAACATGCAATTGTTTGGAAACTGTCTCAAAGCAGCAGTGTAAACAATATATTTGCAGCTCCTGGTAGTTATGGCATTCAACAGGTGGAGAAATCGAAAAATGTTGATCTTGACGTAAAAAGCTTCAAGGTAAGATTTTCAAAACTATACTTGGCCACACAAAAAATCCTAATTGACTTTCGAATCGTTAAAAGCACACTTATATTATTTTGCTGTTAAAAGTCAACATGGACTTTGAAAACAACAAAAAGCCTTGGCAAAATTTTGTTTCAACTTTTTATCTGACATCATATTTGGGGTGTATTCAGAAACTTGCTCAGAACTTTGTCTGTTTTTCTTGAGAGTACATTTTTTCCCTAGTTATAAATGTACATTTCCAAGTGAAATTATTTAATTGTGAAAAGATCTTACATTCTATGTCTCTGAAGCTGGCAGACCAACGCAGAGAGCTGTAATTTTTGAAGAGAACTGTACTTAATGCAGTCCGGCCAATATTACATCAATTTGGATCATTCGGTCATTTAAAAATAATATATCTATTTGTTTCATCATGACCTCAAGTTTAAAACTTTGCCATTCAATTATTCAAAATCTATCCGACGGATTAGAACTAAATTCGCCAGGGAGCAACACAACAAAAAAATCAAATTCAGTCTGCAGTTGGAGCTTTCCACCATTTCCCAGTCTGGTGCTACGAATGTTTAATTTTTTTCCTGGGCGTTACAATCCAAAACGGCAGCTCACCCAGGCTTTGACAAGGACGACCTACTTTTGGTGCAGGACCACTCAATTACTGGTGTCAAATATCTCACTTGGTCAATTGACCAGTGAATTCACTGTTGAATTGACTAGTAAATTGACTGTTGAACTGACCAATCAAATTGGTCAGATCAATAACATTTTTTATTTCCAGGGGGAGAGACAACCCAAAATATTGAAAACAATATTCCGATACCTCCCCAAAAAACATTCAAACATTCTTAATCCCTTTACTCAATATATTCACTTCAGCCCAGTACCACGATAGTGTTATTGTTTTGAGCTACTTAATTGAGGATTCGAATATTGTACAGAGTATCATTAATTTTTACATTTATTTTTCATTTGCAGTAGTAATTAGTTCAGGAACACATTTCTATTCCACCAAACCTTCAATGATGGGAGCCTAGAGGAACTGATGGTTTCTTCTAAATCCTTTTTCTCTTTTACCTGGATATATATATATATATATATATATATACAGAGTGGCCACTTTTTTAATGGGATTGTATTGGTAACTTTTAAACCATAAGAGTTAGAAGGTCGGTCAAATGGAGAAAAAGTTGCATTCATAGAAGCATTGTGAAGCAGTTCAAACAAATCGAGATTATCAGGGCCGGTTATTGAGATATCATAAGAAAAGTAAATTCTGTCATTTTTATTTTTTTCCCACTTTATTTCGAATATTATCAAAAAATGACACAGGAGTTTTTTATTCGACAGTAAATTATCCTCAATTTGACATAATCAGATTTTGTATCCAACGTTTCGTACGCTCTGGGCCAACCTCAACCTAATATACGGACCTGCATATTTTATGGCACTTTTCGAAATAACTTTTAACGCTAAATTCAACGATATATCATACAATGTCATTCAAAGTTGATTTTCAGGTGATTTTGACCCTTATCCAAATTTCTTTGGGTCGGATCTGTATTACATTTAGGTACCTTTAGTTTAATTAACAACATGCAATACATTTCGATAAGAAAATCAACTTACCCATCTTCAACTGAATGGAACGTAACAGGATCAAAGCAAGAAACAAGTAATAATTATTTACAAATTTCAAGAGGTGAAAAACCTACTTCATAATAATTAAACGAAACTATCATTTAATGAAAGAAAAATCAAATGATTATTCGAAAGTAAATGATGAACATTAATGAAGTAAGTGTTCGAAATGTCCACCATTTTGTAAAATGCACTTTGTGGTTCTGGAACCCATACTTCTTATACATTTGCTCATTTCGTCTCCTTGAATACCTTCCAATACATTCTCAATCTTCTCGCGAGGAATCATTATTGTTGGATTTGTCATTTGTTCCGTTGAAACAAATTACAGAATTGAACTTTTTTTTGAGATCATTACGATATAATTTTTGCAAGGCTTGGTATTCAAATTTAAAATCATTGTATTCGGGTCTCTTGACTATTTTATTAACAGCAGTTTTTGATAAATTGCATTCACTGGCCACAGTTCTCGATTTTTATTCTGGGTTTAATTGAATTTGGGTCAGAACATTGATATCGTTGATAGACTTGTTTTTTCTTACATACACACAACTCTAGGTTTATTGAATGTATTATTTTCAAGTAGTAGGCCGTGGATAAAAAAGAACAAAACAAGAAATGTCATATTATTTGTCACTTCGTTTATTATTGTGTCACAAGAACTTGTCATTAAATACTTTTCTGAGTAATTTCAATTTAACTTATTCGATATGGTAAGATACACAAATGAAGAGAAGAGAGATATGTACGAAGTGTACATAAAACTAGATAGAAATTCGTTAAGCACAACAAAGGTATGGTGAATTATATCCTGAAAGAACACCAAATATTGAAATGTCTCGACGTTTATCTACAACGTTACTTGCACATAATTCATTCATCAAACCTAGAGGTCCTTATGTACGACGAAACGAGCCTATCAATGACATCAATGTTCTGGCCCAAATAGGATCGAGAACTATGGCCAGTGAATGCAATTTATCAAAAAGTGCTGTAAATAAAATAGTCAAGAGACACGGATACCATGACTATAAATACCAAGCCGTCAAAAACTATATCGCAATGATCCTGAGAGAAGGTTGCAATTCTGTAATTGGTTTCAACGGAAGGTGCGGAATAACAACAATTTTGCGCACAATATCATTTGGGGAGACGAAACGACATTCACAAATTCTGGCATGTTCAATCGAAGGAACAAACATTTTTATGCCACAGAAAATCCTCACTTAATTCATGAAGTTAGACATCAATATCGTTTTTCTTTGAACATATGGTGCGGTTTGTTGAATAATAAATTACTGGGACCCCATTTTATTGACGGCAACCTAACCGGAGCAAAATATGTAGAAATTATAGAAGAAATGTTGGATGATCTTCCTATACGGTATCGGCGTAATAGTCCATGGTTCCAACAAGACGGATGTGGTCCACACAACTCAAGAATAGTCACAGACTATCTAAATCGAACTTTTCCCGATTCATGGATTGGAACGAAAGGTCCAGTAGCATGGCCTGCCAGATCTCCGGATTTGAATCCGCTGGATTTTTATTTGTGGGGATATCTCAAAAATAAAATGTATGATACTACGAACCCGATCATAGAGATTCTTCGCGAGAAGATTGAGAATGTATTGGAAGGTATTCAAGGAGACGAAATAAGCAAATTTATAAGAAGTATGGGTTCCAGAACCGCAAAGTGCATTTTACAAAATGGTGCACATTTCGAACACTTACTTCATTAATGTTCATCATTTACTTTCGAATAATCATTTGATTTTTCTTTCATTAAATGATAGTTTCGTTTAATTATCATGAATTAGGTTTTTCACCTCATGAAATTTGTAAATAATTATTACTTGTTTCTTGCTTTGATTCTGTTACGTTCCATTCAGTTGAAGATGAGTAAGTTGATTTTCTCATCGGAATGTATTGCATGTTGTTAATTAAACTAAAGGTACCTAAATGTAATACAGATCCGACCCAAAGAAATTTGGATAAGGGTCAAAATCACCTGAAAATCAACTTTGAATGACATTGTATGATATATCATTGAATTCAGCGTTAAAAGTTATTTCGAAAAAAGTCATAAAATATGCAGGTCCGTGTTGAAAAAAATGAGGTTGAAGGTGGCCCAGAGCGTACGAAACGTTGGATACGAAATCTGATTATGTCAAATTGAGGATAATTTACTGTCGAATAAAAAACTCCTGTGACATTTTTTGATAATATTCGAAATAAAGTGGGAAAAAAAGAAAAATCAAAATGACAGAATTTACTTTTCTTATGATATCTCAATAACCGGCCCTGATAATCTCGATTTGTTTGAACTGCTTGACGATGCTTCTATGAATGCAACTTTTTCTCCATTTGACCGACCTTCTAACTCTTATGGTTTAAAAGTTACCAATACAATCCCATTAAAAAAGTGGCCACTCTGTATATATATCTCTTTTACCTGGATATATATATATATATATTCTCTAAGGTGGCTCACCCCTATAACTTTTTTATTATTGAAGATAGAAAAACGAAATTTGGGGGTTGTTTATTATAGTTCAATTTAAATTTTTTGACATATTTACCTGCTTTGCCGTACTTCCGGTTTGGCCGGAAATGACCCCAACTTTCGATTTTTGATTGGGACATCCTATATAGTTTTACTTATTTCGATCGAGAATGACATTCTAAATCCAACAACACCTCACTTGTCAATATTTGACAATTAAAGTCATTTTTATTCCAATTTTTATTTTTGATCTAGAATGCCATGAATCATGTAAATCGCTTCATTTAAAAAGACAAACTGGTTCACTGACAAATTGAAACACGAAAAAAAAGATTTGGACAATGCGTTTCATATGTTTAAACAATCAGGTAGTAAGTGCTTGGAAAGGATTTATAAGATAAAAAGAAAAAACTATCGGAAATCATTAAGAAATGCCAAAAAAAAAAAAAAGGTAAATTCAAAACTTGGGAAAAAAAATCGTGATAAGCTAGATATCCACTTAAATATAAATAATGAGGAAATAACTGATCCTGAGATAGCAGCGAATCGCCTGAGAATACTTCTCAAATATAATCGAGGAAAAAATGGAGGATCATTTCGGAGCAAACAGATCCCAAACCTGTACAGCTGGAGAAATACTCCCACATACCTTTTTCTTTGAGCCAGCCACCACCGAGGAAATAAAATCAATAGTACGCAACTTGAAGAATACAATGTCAACAGGTCCAGACGATGTGCTGGTAAAAGTTTTAAAAGAAGTCTATGAAAGTGTAGCTGATCCGTTAACTTCTCTCATAAATATATGTATTGTGAAGGGTGAATTCCCAGATGTTTTAAAACTGAGTAAAGTTATCACTGTGTATAAAAGTGGAGACAAATCAGAAATTGACAATTATAGACCTATTAGTCTCCTGAGTATTTTCTCAAAAATACTCGAGAGACTCATATATAACAGACTTGTGAAACACAATATATTAGCAGAATCTCAACACGGATTCAGGGCAGACAGATCCACTGAAACTGCCACCACTCTCTTTGTAGACTTTTTACATAAAGGGATGGATGATAGAAAATATGTTGCGGGAATCTTTTTTGACTTGTCGAAAGCATTCGACTCTATTGATAAAGACTTCATGGCCTCAAAAATGTATAATATGGGTATTAGGGGGAATGTTCTGGAATTAATTACATCATTCTTATCTAACAGAAAAATCTTTGTAACCTTGAATGGGGCAGAATCGGATCAATTTACAATAAATACTGGAGTGGCCCAAGGCTCAATTCTGGGCCCACTCATTTTTCTTCTTTTTCTTAATGATCTTCCATTGAATATTAGTAATCGATTTCACCTCATCAATTTTGCTGATGATACAACTATCGGTATAGCCGAGTCCACCATGGAAGACATGACTAATGGTATTGAACAGGCAATTGAAGAAATGACAACCTACTGCAACTCAAATAAACTTATATTAAATTCTCGAAAAACCAAAATCATTTGCTTCAACAAAAACACCGAGTTAGCCAACGAATTTCCCCATATGCACCACTCCACAAAGTTCCTAGGTGTGACGATTGATAGATCACTTTCTTGGTCTGACCATATCGAGTTAACATCAAAAAAACTCTCTAAGTCATACTATGCAATTGTCTACTCTGTCTTAACATTCCATATCATTCTTTGGGGAAATGCAAGCGAAGTCAACAGAATATTCGTAGCTCAGAAGCGAATCATTAGACTGATGTTCAATATGAAGCCACGTGACTCATGCAGAGATACATTTAAAACCAAGAAAATACTGACGGTTTGCTGCATTTTTATTTTAAAGTGTTGCTTATATATCAGAAAAAATGAGCAAAAATTCGAAAAAAATAATACCCATCATCGATACAAAACGAGAACTGGGAATAATCTACTGACCACTGCTCACAGAACAACCTTATTTGAAAAATCACCTTCTTATGCGAGCAGTAAAATATACAACAAGCTTCCTAATTATATTAAAAGTTGCGGTACTATCAACACATTTAAAAAAAATTTGAAATCTCTGCTTTACTCGAAAGCTTATTATTCATTATCAGAATATTTTGATGATGCTCATATGGCAGAACCCATATTATGAATTTGATGGCCAAAATGTACATTATACACTTCATTTTTTTTCATCACTCTTATATATATTCTTATACTTATTTTAATGTATTATATATTGTCATGTTTATTAATTCGACATTTATATATTGTATATGCTATATTATTTAACTCAATTGTCCATATATTTCTCTATTTTGAAACCAGTCTATATGTTTTGTGCCTATGTATATGCATATACCTATGTGTGTATATATCCTTAGAATATTTGTTTTATATCTTTTATACTGGTTTGAATGCTAGTTTTTTAACCTTGGACCTGTCCAACACCATGTATGTGGTTTCTTATGGATTAATAAAGTTCTATCTATCTATCTATCTTGATCAGGTAACATGGGAAAAATACGACTTTGAGGCTTATGACTTCACAGTCATTTTAAGAATTATTTAAAATTCGCAAATATGAATTTTTCCAGTTAACTTGATTTTTTCAAATGGAAAGGGGTTGGCTCGTCGGCTTTTTGTGAAAGATCATTTTCTTACGAATAATTTAATACCACACACTTTCACTTTATTTTCACTATTTTTCTGAATAATTGCAAGAAGCGGTCATACCTAATAACAAATAATACTTATTCGGTATACTTATGCACTAAGTAGCTGTTGCTAGGACTACCTAAACTAATGAATATGCTATCACTTTTAAAAATTTAATAGTCGCGTACTTTATAATTTGATATGGAAAATTATACTAGAAACGAGAAAATTGACATGTTGCTAATTTACGGAGAAGCAAAAAAGAATGCAACTGATGCAGCTCGAATTTATGCTCAGAGATTCCCTAATCGTCGCCATCCCACTCGGCATTATTTTCCAAAATTGAAAAGGAAAATGCGAAATGAACCAGAAGAAAATGCCAATAACTTCATTGTCGGTGTGATATAAGTTATTCGTCCGTTTGGAGAATTCTTCACAAATATTTATTTATTTATTTATTTATTTAGTAACAGCAATATATTTTACATATCTTATTGATAATATCTCTTAGCAACCACATATATATTGATATAAACTAAATAAATTATATTCGGTACACGATGGTATTCTGAATACTGTGTGTGCACCCACTTACATTATCACATTCAACATTTAGCAATTTACTTAACTAACTTAAATTAATACTTTAGGAAAATTCCTAAGATATAAAAAGAAAAAATATCATTCTGAGGTAACAATCACAAAAACATGTTTTTATTTCCTCCATCAAAGCATGAAGGTTACAGTGTACTTAGTCTCAATTATCCATTGTACAATTTCCTTTTTTACTTTATGGTATGGTCTATTTCTTATAGACTATTGTAAATCTTTGGACCTATGTAATAAATATGCTTTTGACATAATGTATGTTTAGGATTGCACAGAAAGAGATTATTATTAGCTGCATTTCTTGTATTTACACCATGTTTTAAATCCTCCCTGTAGTATGTGTTTTTTAGCATGAATCTAATAACTGATTTTACATACAATTGATTAGGACATAACAGTTTGCTATCTATATATACAGATTCTGTAGGATATCTTTTCTTCTTAAAGAGCATTATCTTTATAATCCACTTCTGCGCATTTATGAGCTTAGACATAATTATGGATCATTGAAGTACCAACTACACCAACATCTTTATGATTACGACCACAACCGAAGATGAACTTATTGCAACTGGTTTTTGACTAAATCCAGAGAAGATGTAAGTTTTCCATTTAAAATTATTTATTCAGATGAAACTCGATTCACCAACTTGGGTCTGTTCAATCGGAATAATAAAAGCTACTAGTCTCAAACAAATTTACATCTGATGCAAGAAGGAAATTTTCAAGAGCGATTTGGTTTCAATTGCTGGATGGGTATTATCGGAGGAAAACTTTTAGATGCCAATAATTTTTGACGTACAACTTACTGCGGAAAGATATCTACAGTTCCTTAGAAATCAAATTAATGATTTCATTGAAGATTTGCCACTGGCTAACCAAGTTGATATCTATTATCAACAAGATGGAGCGCCACCTCACAATTCTCAAGTCGTAAGAGAACATCTGAATGACACCTTTCCAGAAAAGTGGATTGGCACTTATGGACCTATTCAGTGGCCTGGGAGGTACATTCTTAAGTTGTCATATTTTTTCATAATGTATTATTTCTTTTTCATATTCTAGATCACCAGATCTTACTCCGCTAGATTTTTTCTCTGGGGAACAATAAAAAATTAGGTGTATAACACAGCATCAGCTACTCGTGAAGAACTGGAGTATAAAGTAAGGGTGGCATTCCAGAACATCACTGCGGAACAGCTAATCAATGTGGTGCGCGCAACAATTGAAAAAGTTGAACTTTGCCGTGATCAAGGAGGAGGTTATTTTGAAAATTTAGAACCTTAATGGACTAAGTTGCATCTTTAAATAATTCTTAAAACGACTGTGAAGGCATAAGCCTCAAAATCGTATTTTTCCCATGTTACTTGATCAAGAATGAAGCGATTTACACAATCCATGGCATTCTAGATCGAAAAATAAAAATTGGAATAAAAATTACTTTATTTGTCAAATATTGACAAGTGAGGTGTTGTTGGATTTAGAATGTCATTCTCGATCGAAGTAAGTAAAAATATATAGGATGTCCATTTAAAAATCGAAAGTTGGGGTCATTTCTGGTCAAACCGGAAGTACGGCCAAGCAAGTAAATATGTCAAAAAATGTGAATTGAACTATAATACACAACCCCCAAATTTCGTTTTTCTATCTTCAATAATAAAAAAGTTATAGGGGTGAGCCACCTTGGAGAATCACTGGGTATATATATATATATATATATATATATATATATATATATATATATATATATATATATATATATATACTAGCTGACCCGACAGACGTCCTGTCCAAATTTCTTTGTTCCCTAAAATGTTTTTCCCAAAAACTCTCGTCCGCGTTGAATTTTTTTTTTCTATGTTTTCCTTTATGTTGTTCCATCTAGACTATGCTTTTGACTCCTTCCGCTTCCTGTTGTCCCGTTATCCCGTTTTCCTGTTATCCCGTTTTCCTGTTATCCCGTTTTCCTGTTATCCCGTTTTTTCTTTATCCCGTTATCCCCTAATCCTGTTGTCCCGTTATCCCGTTTTCCTGTTATCCCGTTTTCCTGTTATCCCGTTTTCCTTTTATCCCGTTTTTTCTTTATACCGTTATCCCCTTATCCTGTCATCCCGTTATCCCGTTTTTTCGTTATCCCGTTATTCCCGTTTTCCTGTTATTCCCTTTTTTCATTATCCCGTTTTCCCCTTATCCTGTCATCCCGTTTTTCGTTATCCCGTTTTCCTGTTATCCCGTTTTTTATTTATCCCGTTATTCCGTTTTCCCGTTATTCCCTTATCCTGTCATCCTGTTATCCCGTTTTTTCGTTATCCGTTATTCCCGTTATCACGTTTTCCTGTTATCCCGTTTTTTCTTTATCCCGTTCTCAATTTATCTTACTACAATTATTATATTCGATTGCCATCTTGCAACCCTATTGCGGATCTGTGGATAAAATAAAAAAAAATAAAAATCGCAATGGAAAAATAGGGGTTGATCGTAGAAGGGTGAAAATGTATTTTTGAATGCTGTATCCTAAAAAAAAAAGATTTTCATCTAAAAAATAAAATAAAAAATTAAGGGGTGGACCACCCTTAACATTTAGGGGGATGAAAAATAGATGTTGTCCGATTCGCAGACCTAACCGATATGCACACAAAATTTCATGAGAATCGGTCGAGCCATTTCGGAGGAGTTTAATTACAAACACCGTGTCATGAGAATTTTATATATTAGATATATATATATATATATATATATTAGATATATATATATATATATACATTTTTATATTCCGCTACTCTTATGAAAGATATTATTACCTATATTAATTAATTATATTTTATTCCTAAAAAGATTTCACATTGTTTTATCCCCTTTGTACATCCACCACAGTGCCAGATTTATACCTACTTACGCAGGGGGCTAATTCTTACGATACCGCCGCCAATTAGTATTAATTGTCAGTATCAAAGTACCCATTTATTTTATATTTTATTTCATAACATATGACTATAACATAAAATTATTACATATAAAGAAACAAATTTTATTTACTTCACAAACTTAAGCCTAACAAATTTTTTTTGTATATATAAATACTCTTCTGTTTTTTTTTTATTTATTTATTTTTGTTATTTATTTAATATAATACATCCAAACAGATTATAAATCCACTAGCTGGAGTATATAACGGTATTTTGTATGAAACAATTTTGGTTTATGGTACATATGTTAACAATAGTTGGTTAATTCGAGATATGCTGAAATAGGATAATTCTAAACTGGGTTAGTGAAGTGGAAAATATATCTACACTATCTAACCTATTAAATTGTCTGCACATGTGAATCAAAGGACTGTGGATATGGTGGTAGGAGTTAGTTACAACGGTGTGGAAAGTGATGTTGGATCTCGAAGTAATTCGTGGCACATTGAAATTATTAAGGGCAAGTAATTCTGGCGAGTCAATCAGACCGTGTATGACTTTGTGAAGGAATGTAAGGTCGGAGATTTCTCTACTCTTCCTCAGAATTCGGAGACTTCACCGTAGCGAATGATATTTCATACGGCTGTGATAGTACGTTAAATATTCACAAAGTGCAGGCGTTTTCGGATGGTGAAGTAGGTAATAAATCATTGGTGAGATCTGACATATACGTCGAAGCCCTTGTCACTTGTTTGAGATACAATACATAGGTTTTACAAAAATTTACAGTTATGTAATTGTCAGTACATTCCACAGAAGAAAAAACACGCACATGGGAGTAGCAATCTGGTGCAGAGATAAGTACATCGATGGCTGTATAAAGTATTATACAAATAAATACATCATAGAAGTAGATTTTGAAATTGGAGCTGCGATATTGAATAAATATAACTGATGAGTAACCTCAAATTCTTAGAGTAGAAGTTGTTGATCATAGTGATTCACTGGGTAACTGCCGTGCTTTTTAAAATTGAGAAATTTGAGAAACTTATGCTGAATTTTTTCTATAGAATTGATATATTTTTTTTGGAATGGATTCCAAGTACTGCATTATTCAAGCTTTGAACGTACTAGAGAAAAATTACTGCTTTCATTAAATAAATCTTTATTTGAAATAGGAAACCTAATTTACATACATTTCTAATATTTGTAATTAGTAATAAAAATACTTAATGCAAAACAAAAGAAAATACTAGAATATAAAGAAAAAATATTTGATACAAGAAAATTCTTTGCTATTGCGAATAACGAAACCTAATAGTTAAGCAGATTTAGAAGTGATGTTTTCTATATAAGATACAAAGGTTAATCTCTTGTCAGACAGTACCCCTACATCCTTACATTCATTCGCGAACTCAATGGCACCATCAAAATTCAGGTCTATTAGCAAGTCACTGTTGAAATTCAAAATCGATAGGCTATTCAAAGTATCCTCTACCGTCGAATTCCTAAGGTATTATTGGTACACAAATTATTCGACGGTAGATATGTGTTTGGAAGAGTTAGTGGCCAGAAACAATTTTGTGGGGGGTACTCAGTGCCGGATTTATACCTACTTACTTACTTATGCCGGGGGCTAATTCTTACGATGCCGCAGCCAATTAGTATTAATGGTCAATTTCAAAGTACCCATTAAATGTTTTTTTTTCATAACATATGACTGTAGCATAAAATTATTACATATAAAAAAACAAATTTTATTTACTTCACAAACTTAAACCTAACAATTTTTTTTTTATATAAATACTTTTTTGGTTTTTTTAATGCGAACTCATAAAAATTCTGCTCTAATAAGTCACTGTTGATATTCAAAATCGATAGACTATTCAAAGTACCATCGAATTCCTAAGGTAATTTTTTACTTTTTTTAAAGTTGAGAATGACCTTTCACCATTGGCATTGCTAATCATCAGGAATAGGAACATTCTCAGAACTACTTCTACGTTGCAAAAAATATATTTTATTTTATATTTGGCAAAAGCGCCATTTATGAATGCGGCTTGCTGTTTTTTTTTCTTCTTCAAAGAAAAGTATGTAATACCACAGCCACCAGCCTCCTGTATTGAAGCGTCCAAGGCACTGCTGCTGCTCGAGATCAAAGTGAATATATTTTTCCCAAAACAGTATCCTGTGTTGGGTCCTCTGCTGTTCATTTTATACATAAATGATTTACCATTATATGTTGACATTGCGGATACTTTTCTTTATGCAGACGACGCCTCTTTTATAATTAAATCAAGTGATACAGGTAGACTAGAAGAGTTATCAAAAGAAACTCAAGAAAAATTTGAACAATACTTCAATGCAAATGTATTGTGTTTGAATAATGATAAAACTAAAATCATAGATTTTAACAAAAGAACGAATAATGATAACGAAAAAAAATGTGTGTTTACTAGGATTTCATATAGACAGCAATCTCAGCTGGAAAACACAAATTAGAGAAATCAAAAAGAAACTATCCAAAGGTCGCTTTGCCCTGAGGAGAATGAGAAGCGTGGTAAGCAAAGATGTACTTTGCATTGCATATTTCGGTCTTATACAATGCCATTTGCAATATGGGATATTATTATGGGGATCAGTATCAGCAGCAAATGATGTTTTTATATCCCAGAAAAAAATTATCAGAGAGATGGTTCGAGCTAATTTCAGAGATCATGCAAAACCTTTATTTACTGATTTAGAGATTCTTACGGTACCATGTCTATATATACTTGAAGCTATCTTATACGTACGTATAAATAAAGATAAATACACTACTGGGGCACTTATACATGATTACAATACTAAAAGCAAAGAGGTCATTAGAACAGCAGAAACGAAATTAGTAAATACCGAAAAACAAACCGAAGTATTATATGGCAAAATATATAATACGCTTCCAAAAGAATGGAAAAACTATCCAAAAAAAAATTAAAATTTGTGGTGAAGCAGGCTCTTTTGAGCCAAGCATTTTACTCAATAAATGAGGTTTTTGATGCAGTCTGGCCAGTTGATTAAAGGCAAAAGGCACCAAGGAAATTGTTTCAATTTTAAATGTGTTTTTTAAGAATATGTGTTTGATATATTTTTAGGTTACTTAGTTATATTTGTAATGTGATTTGTATACCTTTTCTATTTTTTATGACGTGTCTAAACAAATTATGTGTGTTTGTTTTCAAGTGTACATAATATTGTAACATAAAGACCAATAAATTTTTATCTTATCTTATCCTTTTGATGCGGTGGTTGCCGCGGTCGCGATTTGCGTGTTTGCTTGAAGGTTGCTGCTTGCTTTTTCTTTGCTCTTTGCCGCCTCTTGAAGTTTACCGCCGGGGGCTAATAGTCCCATAGCCCCTCCCTAAATCTGGCCCTGATCCACCACATAAATTTTGTGTATTTGATATACAAAGTAGTTTGGAAAATTGTCTCTATCATAAACTGTAAACACTGCACATTTCACTAATATACCACAATTTCAACAGGACATAATTGTTTTCTGCAAAAACCATGATGTCTCGCTAGTGGTGGTTGGTCCAGAAGATCCACTGGCAAATGGAATTGCTGATGCATTAATTGCCGAAGGTATAAATGTATTTGGCCCTGAAAAAGATGCAGCACGAATTGAATCGAATAAAGATTGGGCGAAGTCCTTCATGGACAAGCACAACATACCAACTGCAAAGTGGAAATCCTTCAATAATTCAAAGGAAGCCAAAGCATTTATAAATGAGTAAGTATAGCGGCACACTGGTAACAATACATTTTGGTTGTATTCCGTGGGAGTCAACTTCAAAGGAAACATATAAATGACGAATTCAATAGGTGACTTGTATCATCTATAAATGAGGAAGTTCAATAGGTGGGGCTTGCATTAACTAACAATTTATTGTATTTGAAAATCTTTAACAAAAAACATCAAGGAGGGTGTAAGGCAATATCTAGTTCATAAATGAACATATTATTTAATTCACAGCATTCAATAGAGCCTATTTATCTAAGAACAAATTTTCATTAGTCTGGACCTGTGTGATGTTGCATCGTATAATCCTTCCAGCACGCTTTTAGGTTTGTTTAAAATTATTTAGTCGTGGAATACACAAGTGCCTACACAGAACACAGGAGGGAAGTGAAAATATGATAGAATAAATAAATAAATGATTTTTGAGGAACATTACAATATGCACACATTTGTGCTAGGTACTAATTTTGTACATAAACGATCTACCTTATATCACAAAAAATGACCAGACAGCTCGGGTAAATTTTGTAGATGATAACAATGTCCTTGTAATAACAAAAAACTTCATAGAACTTGAACAAAGAGCAAATTCCTCTCTTGGCAAAGCTCAAGATTGGTTTAATATAGCTTTCTTCCTTTAAACACAGATAAATCTGTAAAACTATACAGTCATCAAATTCACAACCAACAACTATAAATTTGTTATCACAAAACGTCAAATTTCAACCTTCAGTAAAATTTCTTGGCTTATCCATAGTTCATAACCTAAAGTGGGTTATTCATATTGACAAACTTTCAGGCAGGCTCAGCAGTATATGCTTCAGCTTTCGAGTGTTAAAACAGTACCTAGACCAAAAAGCTCTACTAGCAGTTTACTATGCCACCTTCTACACAACACTGCGCTCTGGTATACTGTTTTGGGGAAAAGCTGGAGCTCATGGAGATCCTTTTATTTTGCAAAAGTCTATACTAAGACAAATCCTGGGCCTAAATTGTAGGAGGCTTTTTAGGAGAACCAATCTACTCACACTGCCAGGAATTTATGTATTTGAGTGCCTAAAATTCATGCATAAAAATGTTTCCTATTTCACTCAATATTTGCCTCAACACAAACACCATAAAAGAAAATTAAATCTAAATTTCCCTATACATAAGCTTAGCGAGCCCCACCTATGGCTGTTTATTTTTTTAATAGTTTGCCTAACAACCTCCAAGTACAAAAGACACAAAACATGTTCACAAGAAGTTTATTCCAGAACTTGGTATTGATTGAACCTTACACAATAAATGCATTTTTTAAATATGAAAAATGAAATCTCTGTATGAATGTGAAAAGTGTAGGGCCCAACTTCTTTCTAATCTTTTAAAACAAAATTTTTTTCATCTAGTAATGTCTGAATTTTGTATTTGTATTTACTTTATCACTTATTACTTTTAAAATTGTTTAAACTTAAACTTAAGCCAATGAAATACTACTACTACTTTTAAGCTTACAAAATTGGTTCACTTTATTACCTATTACTCTTTTTTATTACTTTGACACTTGACACTCAAGAAACAATTTATATTTTTTTAAATTAAATTGTATTCTTTTCTGTTTATTAAAGATATTCTGATTCTGATAAAGCAATATTAAACAAAATAATCGTCGAATATATATTTAATGCATCGTTCTAAAAGTCGAACTCTATGTAGTCTTATATTTTAAGGGGTTCAATATCTAACATAATTCTGAAAGTAGTTTTTGGAAAGTTTGAGATTTTTTATTGTTGTAGAATTGTTGACAATAGGCGAGATCACAAATTCGCTTCATATGTGCTTGAAGTTGAAATCTAGTGATAAAATATTATATATGCATAGTTTTTCCTAGAAGATATTGAGTAATATTCGAATAAACGCTGCTCTAAAACCCTCAAATTCAGTGAGACATTCAAACACAGCATTATTGCCGCTTCTTTTGACGTCATAAGTCCATTGATTTGGCATTTTCCTGAATTGCCAGTGTCACTATTTTGCGGAACTTCTGAGGAAACATTATTCTCTTTCATCCTATGAATTAATCAGAACTTATGTCGGCATGTGTTATATTGAAATGAAGAATCCTCATTTGATAGCTGTCCTTGATTTAGTTATTCTTGAATAGTATGTATGTATACCGAGTGCTATGTCATTATTTTTTCGGCCAGCTCTTATTGTAAAGAAATATTATGAATAACGCTTGACAACAATGTAATTTCTGGCACTCTACGCGATTGGCGAGTTGCCAGTCACTATTTTGCGGAACTTCTGAGGAAATGTTATTCTGTTTCATCCTATGATTGAAACAGAACTGGTGTCAGCATGTGTTATATTGAAATGAAGACTCCTCATTTGATAGCTCTCGAGTGCTATGTCATTATTTTTTCGGCCTGCTCACATTGTAAAGAAATATTATGAATAACGCTTGCAACTCAGCAATAGGCGATACATCTAAACTTGTTACGACACATCCTGGCACGGTTTTCGCGGTGTTCAAACAGGAGCATTTTTTTTTGGAAAAACTACTTCAAAAAAAAAAATTGAAAAAAAAAACAAGCACTGTTTTGATTGTGGTATTTTTTCCAGAAATTAGTGATCTCGCCTATTATAAAATCCTCCTTTTTCTGTGAGGGTCAATCTATGTTTGGAATATTTGTAATCAATATTTCTGGTCATACATTCAGTTTGAGGTTTGAATTCATCAAACAAATATTTATTGTTGGCTGTAGATACCAAAAACTGTAAGAATTTTACTTTTCCTGAATAGTCCTCTACATAATTCAGTGCATTTCAGTGACCTTTTTTGTAAAATCATGATCTCATATCTGATTACAGATTCCGCATTTGCATATATACGATTTTGAGAGTTTGAAAATTTGTTTAGCTGGCAATTACCCTCATACTGAAGCACACTTGGCACAATTTAGTACAAACTGATTTTACATGGTCTGACAGTTCAACTACTGTGTTATCTGTTAGGTTCATAGCAGACGGTGGCTCAAACCCAGGATGGTTAGATGTGAATAATAAAAATTGTGTTTTTCTTTCAAAGAAGATAGAGCACACTGGTTAAAAAATTTACCGGCTGAGCAAAGTCCTAACGAGTTTGGCTAGCACGCTTTCACTGGAGTAGAGAATAATGGGTAATCAATAACACTCACAAGACTTTAGTGAAAAACTGAGAGAAATCTGGTGGGTCAGGTCGGTGGAAAGGATCGACGAGAGCAGATGAGGGCAACCTGGTGAGGGTGTTAATAATAATATACTTTATAGTCATTAAGAATAAATCTTGTGGACAAAGCTTGTGATAAATAAATATAAATGTAAATATAGAAATATAAAATGTAAATATAAAAACACCTACGAAAAAGTAAAGTTAGAACATACAGTATAAAGTTCAACGTCGAATTTTGTATCAACATGGTTAAATGTGCAGTTTTGTTTAAAACTATTAACATTAAACATATACAGTTATATAAAATATTACATAAATGAACGCCAAACAAACAGACATATATATCCAAGCACGAATATAAACCAAAATCTTATATAACATATATTCAAATATGCACATTTTGTCACGTAAATTTATCATTATAGAACTCTTGGAAATTATAATAGGGTCTATCAGCCAGAAATGTTTTTACTCTTCTTCTAAACTTTTTGTTGCTCAAATTTGTCTGTCTTATATCTGAGGGCAAGTGATTAAACATCTTGACCCCATTGTAATAAGTAGAATTACTGGCCAAATTTGTTAAAGGAATTGGCAATTTCAACACGATAGAACGGGTGTTATAAGAATTGCACGAAGCGTCGAATAGGGACATATTTTTTTTGTTGAATCTCTCTCAAGAGAAACTTATCTTTTATAACAACCAAATTTATTTCCACTGCTGTATCAGTTGTAGATCTGTTTTTCATACAGCCAAATTGAAATACATGTAATGCACTTTCAAAATATAAACCCACTTTAAAAATAACAACATTAGTTTATTACTTACGATACCACTATTATTTGGAGCCATACAGAAATAAATCAGCTATCAAATATGATAAAAATAGATTTTCAAAAATTCAAACCTGGTGTAACGCGAACTCTCTATGCTTCAACCTAAACAAAACTAAACTAGTTACTTTCAAAGGTAAACTAGACGATTTGGAATTGGAGAACCACGACATAGAAAACAGCACACTAAATTCCTAGGTATTTACATAGTTAATAAATTGAACTTTAAAGAACATGTATCGCATTTGAGTAAAAAAGTTTCTAGTGGATGTTATGCAATTAGAGTGATATCAAATGAGCTAGAGTACAGCTAGAATGGCTTACTTTGCTTTGATCGAATCTCATATTCGCTATGGAATAGCCTTCTGGGGTCATTGTAACTTACATTTACATAATATTTGCTCTTCAGAAGCGAGCATTGAGATATATTACAAAGTCGAAATCGAGAGATCACTGCAAGCCCTTATTTATCAGCCACAAAATACTAACTGTAACCTGTTTATACATATTGGAAACAGTATGCCTAATTCATAAAAATAAAACTAGCATGTACTCTGCCGGATCCAATTGTCGCAGTACCAGACAGGACCATATGCTTTATTTACCTATTCCAAAATTCGCTTTGACTAAGCGTTCTCTGATTTATAAAAGTATCAAGGTATACAATCATCTTCCGCTATTCTGAAAAATATTACAGAATTAAAAAAAAATCGAAGATCAGTCCAAGATCTTTTAATCAAAAAGGCCTATTATTCGATCTATGAATTCTACTGTGATAACCTGTAAATTCCAACGAGAGATAACCTGTAAATTCTAACCAGACTTCAAATGTTCAGCTAAACAAATCTTCATGTTTTTTTTTAGTTTTTGTTTGTGAAATCTGAAATTTTGATGTTTGTAATGCCTATATATTTGTTTTTTGACATGTGTTCTATTATATGTGTATTTCATGCTTTGTCAACAAGATATATTTTCTTTGACAATAAAGTATATTCTGACTTGACTTCGATAATTCGGCTATTTAGGTCATGTGTTGAGGGAGGTGGAATATTTGAGCTGTGTGTGAGTAGGTTATATCATAAAAAACTGTCTCGTGATGTGACGAATAAGATGGAAAGCTATATTTTTTTTTTCTAGTGCCCCCTTCAAGGCATTGGTTGTTAAGGCTAGTGGATTAGCAGCTGGAAAAGGAGTTGTGGTTGCGAAGGATAAGGATGAGGCATGCAGAGCTGTTGATGAGATTTTAACAGACAAAAAATTTGGCGCAGCTGGCGAAACAGTTGTGGTTGAGGAATTATTAGTAGGAGAGGAAGTTTCGGTATGTCATAATTTAATCAAACAAAGTCATTGTTCCCGAACAAATATTCCATTCTCAGCACGTCTAGTGATATACAGGGTGTAAACTAACTTCTTGCACAACAGCTGATAGTCCATGAAAAGATTGTTCATTGATATTTTTAGGATAAATCCTAAATAAGCCAGAAAAAAGAAATGTATTACCTACCAAAACTTCGCTGATTGTTTGGTTACTGCTGGACTACTAGTTCGATAACCTTATAGTGCTAGGTGGCTGTGTTATTGTTTATTTTTCAATCCATATGAACAAGTTCGATTTTGTCTGAATTGAGAATATGCTATTTGTATTTCCTCATGGATCCGAAGTCAAAACTCGGCCACTCTCCAATACTTTCAGAGGACGAACGAATATTATTTATCGGCGCCATCTTCGGCTATTGAAAACACTCAACATTCCCTTTTGTTTATCCAAAACACTACACACACATCTGAAATCATGTGTTTATGTTATCGCACATAAAACTCCATAGTTTCTGCATTTTCAAAATTAAAATCAGTGCAGATTCCTTCATTTCCCACTACTGAAGACTGTAATGTCAAAATAATATACGTCAGACATATCTGCTTTTTCTTCGCCGTGTAAGTAGCACTGGGGCACGAAACAACCCCGGAACAACCTCATAAGTGATGGAATCTTAACAGCAGCAATGGTTATTTAAGTAGAAGATAAACTTTTATAATGAAATAAATAAAGTACTGTGACAAGTTTTTTATCTGTCTATATCGTATCATATATACATAACAGAAAACAATAATCTACAATCTAGATATGAAAATATAAATTCTGCTTTCCAACACTCCCACTAGAATTCATATTTTCCGGTCTTCAAATCGTAGCCCCATTTTTTCGGCACAATAAACGTGTTTTCATTGAAAAACTGGTTGATTGATTTGAGGGATATATTATTCATCTCAACATTTTCTTCCATGGTACGCATCATTTTTAGACATTGCAATTGCACTTCGATTATCACAAAAAATAACAGGAATATCAGTATCTAGTTCGAATTCAACCATGAAATTTTGTAACCAAAGAACCTCTTGACAACTTGCTGCTAGAGCCATATATTCTACTTCAGCAGTTGATGAAGCCACTGTTAGCTATTTTTTGCAATTCCATGTAATAGCACCACCCTGTAGAATGAAAACGAATCCTGTCACTGATTTTCTTTCATCTATGTCACTTGCCCAGTCGGAATCGCAAAAACCAACTAAGTTTGCATTTTCATTATTCAAAAACTCAAGTTTTGTTCCTGTAGTTCCTTGTAAATAACTGAAGATTCTTTTTACAGCATTCCAGTGACATTTACCTGGATTTTTGTTGAATCTGCTGAGATAATTCAGGGCAAAAGCTAAATCAGGTCTTGTAGCATTGGCTGCATAAAGAATGCTACCTATCGCTTCCTGATATGGCACATTTTTCATATCTTCTCTTTCACAGTTATTTTGGGGACCCATTTCTTTGGACAATTTCTGGTTTGGATCAATGGGTGTTTTGATAGGATTACAATTTTGCATATTGAATCGATTCAAAATTTCTTCAATATATCTCTCCTGGTCAATCCATAATTTACCTTTTTTCTTGTCACGGGTTATCCTTATTCCCAAACAGAAATGAGCCTCATGTAAATCCTTCATTTTGAATTTCATCATCAGCTGCATTTTGACATGTTCCTTATGCTGCTTATTATTGGAAAAAATAAGTAGATCATCCACATACACGGCAATAAATAGCAAATGTGGATATATTGCCTTCTTCAATCGGCACACCTTTCTTTCTTCTCCAGAAATAATGAATCCTTCTGACTGAGTCACATAAATTTCCTCCTTCAAATCGCCTTGCAAAAATGCACTGACAGCATCCATTTGATCAATGTCCATGTCAAATCTGTCAGCAAGTGCAAATAGATACCGGAGCGATTCGTAACGTACAACTGGTGAGAAAGTTTCTTCGAAATCTACACCTGGCTTTTGTGCAACTCCTTTCACAACAAGTCTCGCTTTGTATCTCTCTATGTTACCGTTCGCATTTCGTTTTGTTTTGAAGACCCTTTTGGTTCCTATGACCTTCCTGTTCTGAGGTAAATCTGATAATACCCACGTATCATTTTCTTCCAGTGCCCCCATTTCAATTTTCATTGCTTCTAACCAGAAATCTTTGTCATCCCTGTCCATAATTTCATCAATTGATGAAGGATCATCCTTTTCATGATGTGCCGCTTGATAGCACACAAAATTATCAAATTTTCTGGGTTGTGCTGTACATCGTCTTGAACGACGAAGTTCCGAAGGTTTTTCCTCAATATTCACTTGAATGTCACTTTGTGTAGAATTGAAATTCATCGATTAGGATTCCTCTAAATGTGTTTCTTGAATTATATCTTCCTCTGTTTCGTTATTTTCATTTGTGAAAATTGGGGAAAATTCAGACGAAATTAACATAGGAACTGACTTTTCCTCTGACGTTTGGTTATCAAATTTATTTTCAATAAAAATCACATCTCTCGATATCAATATTTGTTTTGTCTTCAAGTTGTATAAACGGTAACCTTTTATATTATCGGCATACCCCACGAAAATTCATTCTTCACTTTTCGGATCCCATTTCCGTCTTTTTTGTTTTGGGATATGAGCCATAGCTTTACATCCAAAAATGCGAAGATGGTTCAGATTTGGTTTCTTTCTGGACCAAATTTCTTCAGAAGTGATGTTTCGCAGTATTTTTGTAGATCTGTTGATCAAATATACAGAGGTTGAAACTGCCTCAGCCCAAAATTATTTTTCCAGTCCTGAATCGGCTAGCATACACCTTGATTTTTCAACTATAGTTCTGTTGAATTTTTCGGCTATTCCATTTTGCTCTGGCGTATAAGTGACAGTTGTTTGGTGTTTTATACCAGATTTTCGGAGAAAACTTGCAAAAGATCGATTTTTGTACTCAGTCCCATTATCAGTGCGAATCATCTTGATTTTCTTTCCAGTTTCATTTTCTGCATAGCGTTTAAAATGTTCGAAAGATTCCACCACTTGGTCTTTTGTTGCAAGAAAATAGACAAACACCTTACGGGAGAAGTCATCGATGAATGTTGAGAAATATCTTGATCCGCCAATTGATTTAACATGGGACCACATAAGTCAAAATGTACAAGCTCTAAAATTTCTGATGCTCTGTTCCCAGAATATTCAAAAGGAAGCCGGTGTTGCTTACCTTTCAAACAGAAAATGCATGTTTCATTGCATGTATTTTCGAAATGTACACCATGTACAATACCGTTTTTAAGTAAAATCATACTGTCACTATTTAAATGTCCTAATCGTCTATGCCACGTAGTTCTGTCTATCACATTTCGCGAAGATGTAACAAATGCAGTGTCTATCGGTGCACAATCAAGTTCATACATATTATTGCTCATAGTTCCGGTTGCAACTAAAAATCCGTTTACGTAAAAAATTTCACAACCTTTCGCGTCAAAATACACTTTATGTCCGTTTTTAGTGATTTGACTAACACTCAACAAGTTTGTAGCAATGTCTGGTACGAACAAAACATCTTTCACAACCACAGTGTCTCTAGAAACATTTGCATTCACTTCTAATGTTATTATTCCTGTCTTCAGTACAGGTATCCGTGCTTCATTGGCAATGACAATTTCGGATTTATTAAAAATGGATTTTTGTAACCAATCTTCTCTTCTTCTTTCATTATCAACATTGTTTCCTAAATGTCGAGAATGGAATGATTTCGGTACACCAGATTGACATCTCACTTTTTCATAGGACTTATGACCATATTCATTACATTTATAGCATCTCGGCCCTTTTGATTTGTATTTGTGGCGGAAATGCTTTTTTCTATATTTCTCACTATTACTGAGGAATGCACCATCATGATAGAATGCTTTTCCAACAACGTTCGTCTTGATCGAATCACCTGTTATGCTTGTGCCTGAACTTTCAATCCCCATAACCATTGGTCTATATTCATCTGTGAGGCCAGCAAGCAGAAGAGTTCCAACCCATTCCTCACTAACTCGAAATCCAATAGCATTCAGTTTGTTAGCTGTTGAAATGATTGTATTGACATATTGTTCAACATTGTCCGCATTTTCAAGTTGGGTTGTGATCAATGTTTGGAGAAGACCTACTCTTCTGGTTAAACCAGAATCTTCAAAAGCTTTGTTTAACTTCTCCCACGCCTCTTTTGCAGTTGTGGTTTCTTGAATATGAACGAAAATGATTGGATCCACAGACAGGATTATTTTCGATCGTGCTTTTGTCACTTTCTTGGTAGCATTTTGTACCAAGAAGAGTGCATGGCAAATTTCCATGTTGAGAAGTTCTCACGACCTTTCAACTTCTCGATTTGACAATTTGAACTTGAACTTGTCATTTTCACGGAAAAGTTTCTTCTCGGCAAAATAATTTCAGCACTCTACTGGGCCCATAACCTGATGGAATCGTAACAGCAGCAATGGTTATTTAAGTAGAATATAAACTTTTATAATGAAATAAATAAAGTACTGTGACAAGTTTTTTATCTGTCTATATCATATCATATATACATAACAACAGAAAACAATAATCTACAATCTAGATATGAAAATATAAATTCTGCTTTCCAACAATAAGCCTTCTCCTGCTCCATCTTGCACCTACCTAGAACTTGGTGCAATAAGCCCTTTTTGATTATGTTTGAGCAGCATTCACAGATTGCAACAACTAATGTTGACGATTCTGAAGCTGTTTTGCTTTGTGTAGGGTATTTATTGAGTTATTTTAACCAGTCTGAATTATTGGAAGTACTGTTCAATACACCATTTGTATATACAATGATTACACTATTTGAGAAATGCAATTGGGAACCGCCACAGAGAAGGCGCCACCTGTTATCTGTATTCTAAAACACCAAGATGGTAACAATTGTTTTATTACTACAATTAGTGTAGTGTATTCATTTTAAATGTTTTTATTGTTATAATATTATTTAGGGCAATGGATTAGCTTGAAGGACTTCACTTTAGTATTTTTGGGAAGAAGTTCTAAGTATTTGCTCTATTCTTCAGCGTATTGATAGTAATTCTAACTAAGTATATTATATCTCCACTCTCGACTGTTTCTCCAATAGATAATCATTTGTGTAGAAAGTACCAAAATACCGCCAATTTAAAAATGGATATTTGCAGTGAACATTTCTGGAAAAAAACAGTTTTCTCAAGAGAATGTGGTAATATGTATAGAATATGACACTCATTCTTTGAAGTTTTCATTTGATCCTGCAAGGAAAAAACCTAAAATTAAATCAACATTATTATGGAGCAATTCTTTCTTTAAAAAATGCTATACTCTGGGTCACCGTGCTGCAATTTCTAAACCAAGAGATACACACGATACAGTTTGGTACTTGATAATAATAATAATAATATTTATTCATCTTTTTTTATCATACAATGATGATATAACACACGTCACATGAGAAGAATCGAGAGAAAAAAAACAGTTCAAAAGCAAAGACACTGCCAGTAAGTATATAGACATACATTAGCACATAAAATCAGTAGAAATGTTATTCACACACTTCTCTAATAGATATTTCTTGAGGGTTTTTTTGAAAATTTTATGGTTTATGGTCAGTGATGTTTTTCAGAGTTGATGGGAGATGATTAAAGAATATCATTTTACTGGGGACTAGACTCATAAAGGATTGCTTAATGTTTCGGCACACAAAACTGGTCTCCTTGTTGAGTAGTTATGAAAATTATTTTTGTGAATACAGAGCAAGTGCGTATTTAATTGGGGGGGCTAGTTACCCCCCCCCCCAAGACACCAAGAAACAGTTTTTTTTTTATTGATGGAATGGCCACCACACTCCACATCTCTGCTCTCTGCATCTTTTTCGATTTTTTTGTATATGGTTGTTTTTGTTATTTTTTGTTCCATTAAAAAAAATATAATAATGCCAATCAAAGTTTGTTTATAACATATTGTTAAGTGAATAAACAATTACATTATTAATAAAAACATGTTTCTCTTATTAGGTGGAGAATAACCAATTATTAATTTTGAAGAAAAAAAATTCTTAATATATTATTTAAATAATAAAACAAAAAAAAACACTTATAAAAAATTAGGAATATTTTTTTTCAATCTTAAACTCTCAGCAACCTAATGCAAGAAAACAATTTATGAAAAATATTCAACTTATCCATTTGTTTAGGAATATTTTATAAACAAATTGCGTATTTTTTTTTAATCGTAAAATGCCTTTGTCAGACATAAAACTGATAATAATGTGAAATTGACAATATTCACTGATTTCTCATACTTTGTTAACTTCAGAAATTTATTATTGACAAAATAATCAACTTTTATACAATTTTATAGCGTGATATTTTTGAGTACACATGTAAAATGTGCTCCAGGAAGCAAAACAGAATATGGAGTCATTCTGTGAACAATTATTCGGTTTTTAATAAAATCGGTGGTCCCAAAAAAATTACTTAAGAAACAATAGCCTCACTCCATCAAAATTCAATAAAAAAAATATTTTCCAAAGAAATTACATAATTTCAAGTGTTCAGCTGATACTATTATTTTTTCTTTTTGAATCTTGTGACGCTAACATATTTCCCTTGATAAAAAAGTGTCTTCATATTTTAAATACATTGCCAGTTGGTTGGATTAGCTCTACTTCATGTTCATAGAGATGTGCAAATAGATGTTCCAAATGTTATTGAAAGGTTTGCAAATAAGAAATACAGGAGACTGGATTTCATTTTGTGATTTTTATTTAAACGAAAGAAATCTTTGTTTTTGTACCTACTTATAAGTATATGTATATATATTTTTTATTTTATAACATTTTGTATTTTTGTTTGAATTTGAATGAAAAATATACTTTTTTTTGTACCTATAAGTAGAGGTATATAACTTTTTTATGTCATTACCTTCCCCCCCCAAGCAAAATACCTAGATACGCCACTGATACAGAGGAATTATACTTAGCATATAAAATACATATATAGATGCATATTGCAACGAATGTTGAGATTTCATAGGTTTTGAAGTTTTCTCTAACTGTTTGCCTAGATACGCTACCTCACGTCACAATATTGTATGATATGTGGAAATAAACAAATGAATAGTAGACCTGAAGAAGCTGTTTGGTATTGAATATATTTCTTAGTTGCAGTATTGCATAGTAGCCACTGTTTATTTTTTTACAGACATAGTCAATGTTTGCAATCCAACTTATAGTGCTGTCAAGCATTACCCCTAGAAATTTAGTTGTAGTGGATAGCCAGATATCCTCCTTTTCCACTTTGACAGTGAAGTGACTAGTTGATTGATTCAGTTTTATTGGAGTTTAGTATTAAGGAGTTTTTTTCGCATCATAATGTAAATTTTGCTTCCAGTATGTTGAGTTTACAAGCAAGTTCACTGGAAGTTTCAGCATCTGCTGCCAGAGTAGTATCGTCAGCATATAATAGATAGATAGATAGTTTATTGATCTTTTAGGTGTACAGCGAAGATACAAATAAGACGCGTCAAATTACAAAACAAAAGCAAGGTAGTATAGATAAAATATTGATTTTTCAAAAAATTAAAACAAATACAAAAAAATATAAAAATTATTAAAAAACTAAATGTTAAAATTCTGCTTTTTTTCTTATTTTTCTCTGAGATAGCATGGTTATTGAATACCATACCTCAGGGCAGCTACATATTCTTCTCTGGAATAGAATGCATTTGAAATAAAAAAATCTTTCAAATGTTTTTTATAATTATATGGATTTAGATTTTTTACATAAAGAGGGAGTGTATTGTAGAGATTCACATCTAGAGAGTTTTTGCTAGTCTTAACAGCTCCTAGTGGGATAATCGTGAAAGTCAGAATTTTTTTCGTAATCTCCTTTGTTTTTATGAATTTCTAATAAAAGTTGGTATAAGTAGATAGATGGTAGTGTCATGGTTTTTAGGGATTTAAAGAGTGGTCTACATGAAGCAGCATAACCAGCACCAGTGATTATTCTTATTGCTTTTTTCTGAAGAATAAATATGTCAACAGCTTTTGTGCTATTTCCCCATAAAACTGTTCCTTAAGAAATTTGGGAGTGGAAGAATGCATAATAGGCTGATAAATTGCATGCACGCCAATAATATTCTTCAGTTTACGAAGTAGGAATATATATTTGGAGATTTTATTACTAAGCTGCTCTATGTGAACTGACCAGTTCAGTGTGTCATCTAGAAAAATGCCCAACAATTTGACTGAATCCTATTGGACGCAATTGGTGAAATTATAAATAAGAGAGGGCTCAAAACAGAGCCCTGTGGTACTCCACATTTGACAAGTTTCAACTCGGAAACATTATTCGAATCGTGTGCTACACATTGTTGTCTATTTGATAGATATGATCAAAAAAGAGCAAGAGATACCCCTCTTATACCATAAACTTCGAGTTTACTGACAAGAATTGAATGTGATACACAGTCAAATGCCTTTGTCAGATCACATAGTGCAGCTACAGTGTGTTCTCCTTTTTCAAAGCTATCAATTATAGTGTCAATCACTTTTCTCAGAGCATGTATAGTAGATGACATTTTTATGAATCCAAATTGACTTGGGTTGAATAAATTATGTTTTATATAGGCGACTTTTCAAAATAATTTCAAATATTTTGCCAAAAATAGAAACAATTGATATCGGGCGATAATTACCGATTTCGTTTTCATTTACTGTCTTAAAAATGGGGAGAACTCGTGCTATTGTAAATTTATCTGGAAAAACTCCTTGCACAATACATGCATTGAAGAGGATTTTTAGAGGTTCTATTAGATATATGGCAGTTTCTTTTATTATTATAGCGTTTAGGTCGTATACATCTAGTGAATTTGAGTTTTTTAGTTTATAGCCTTTGGCTTTACTCGGGTAAATTTGCCAATGTTCAGAAACTTAAAAATTCATGACTCAGGTTGTACTAGGACTGTAAATGACTGTAAATGCAAACACAAGATAGAAAGAACGCAATCTCTTAAATACTTGGGAGTATTTGTTGATGAAAATTTAACTTGGAAAACACATGTTTTGTATGTAGTAGGTAAAATAAGAAAACTCATATATAAATTTTATGAACTAAGAAATGTGCTACAAGGAAAGATTCTTAGAATGGTTTATTACTCTCTTGTTGAGTCGGTGATAAACTATGGCCTAGTGGTCTGGGGAAGTGCCTGTAAGACAGTATTGGAACCTTTGTTTGTAGTACAGAAATATGTGATTAAAGTCATGTATTTTAAAAAAAAGCGATTTTCAACCGAAATCTTGTTTAAAAACTATAATTTTCTTACATTGGAACAACTACATGTTAAATCAATAATCAGGTTTATGCTCAAAAGGCCTTACTATAAATTAGAATTGAAGCATCAATTAAACACGAGAAATGCATCTCAACAAAATGTACTACTCCCCTCTGTCAAGCACTTAGCCATGCAAAAGCACATAAATTTTACTGGTCCAAAGGCTTTTAATGCCTTGCCCCTGCAATTGAAAACACAAACATACAAAAGAAATAAGCTCAAGATTGATATGTGGATTAAAGAAAGCGGGTTTAAGTTTAATTTTCGCTGAGATTAATTTGATCAAATATAGCTTTAATTTCCTTCTAATTCGGATTTAGACTTAGTATAACAATTTTTCAAATTTATAATTTATAGTTAGCTTAAGGTAAGCACAATTTAAATTTAAATATATAATGCTTGAGAGATTTTTGTACATACTGGAGAATATCTCTCAAAGTACGTCATCATTTTCAATATACCTAGATATAGATAATATATTCATTAAGTTAGGAGTTACTGCACACACAGTTTGTTATATTCTATCGTGCAGCTCATTGGATATAGAACATAATGTAACATAATAATGTAATGTAATATTGTTTGGTGTTCTATATTATTAAATATTATTATTATTTATTATATATTGCATTGATAATCTTCGAATTTGTAATGGGTTTCATAAAAAATTAATGTTTTCCATATCAATAAGCCGGAAAGGGCTCAGATTTGTCCCTGTATTATCTTTCGCTAATTCTTTAGTCAAGGCAACATCAACTTCGGCAAAATATGAGTTGAATTCATTAGCCGTGAAATTACTCTCTTTGTTGTTACCTTTTGCTCTATTAATTTCGAAATTGGTTAGTCTCCACCTATCTCTTATTTTGTTTTCGGAATTTAAGATGAAATTTTCATAGTAGTTTCTTTTTGCAGATAATACAATTTTTTTTATATTCATTGTCCAGCATTAGACAAGCTTGTTTATTTATTGAATTATTGGTAACATCATACCTCATTTTCAGTGCTTGAACTTTGATTTTTATATCTTTTATATGGTCATTAATCCAATGGTTTGCTTCTAACAGTTTAGTAGAAAACTAGTCATGTTATCGATAGTATTATGGTTACAGAAAGCATCCCAATTTACTTTATCCATTGACTTGACTAGCATATTTTGTATTCCGATTTTATTGATTTTCATTTTTTTAAGAGATGATTCATTGTCAAAAGCATCGCTACTCAAAGTTATGAACTGACCGTAATGATCAGATAAACAGGGATCAATAACACCTTTTACATAATTCTCGCTTGTTGGTATATTTGTGATGATGTTGTCGATGCAGTTCTTTGCACCATTATCAATTCTAGTATTTTCAAAAATAGTGCACTCTAGTCCAAAGGACTTCAATATTAAACATAGTTCTGATTTATTGGGAAAAACTGTCAAAAAATCTCTGTTGAAATCTCCCAAGATGATTATTTTAGTGAATTTATCAAAGAGATAAGTTAATATATTTTCTATTTTGCTCAAGAACAAATTGCAATTTGTGACCCATGAGGATCTGTAAATTGTGATGATAGCAGTTCGATCCCGCAGATTTCAATATCTCTTTCTATGCTGTAATTATTCAATACTAATGGTCTCACCTGTGACATTATCTCAGTGTTGACATAAATGGCTGCCCCACCGTGCCTGTTCCTGGGCCTGCTGAAGTGAGAAACTAATGTGTAATTTGGGATTTTACATAATTCAAGGCATTGTTCATCTAGCCAGTGTTCGTTCAAACATACTAGATCATAGTTGTGATCATTTAAAAAATATGAAGTCTATCTAGTTTATTCGCCAGAGCTCGAATATTTATGTGAAATAAAATTGTATTTTTGTTTTTATTTTTATTAATTTTTATATTTATTATTGAAATTATTTTTTAAAGCATCCTCTCTCTGGCCACTGCTTGTCGGTTTTTGAATGGAACAGTTTGATTTAGTTTCTTGGGAGATTTGCTTCCTTCCTGGGACAGGATCCTCTGACTTCAAAGGCATCCTCTTTTTGGCAAAAAATGATACTAGTGCTCTGTTCGGCCACACATCACATCTCCAGGCTTTTTTGAGAAGATCAAGTCTGAAGAATATAGATCAGGTCTTTTGGACGGATGTGAATTCAGGCCAGGCAAAGATGTTTCCAAAAAATTCTTGAGTTCTTCTGGTTTGGTATTCGGTTTGAGCCTCGTTACATGAAGAGAGACCAATCTCGAGACAGTTTCCACTTCGCATACTTGTTCAGTTTGTCCCACTAAATATCTGCGTTTTTTTCTGTGTGTGACCTGAGGGCAATCACAGTTTTATTTTTTTAGCAACTGTAAGTTCTTCATGGTGGTGCTAGTTTTAACCCCCGGAATAGCAACATTAAGTTGCTTTGCGGAAATCTGTTTTTGGTTTCTAATTTCGTTCTTCGTTGAATTCATCTGTTCGTGTGAGTAGTCACTGCCGAAATTCCTGCTTTCGATTTTACACCAAGGCCAAGTATTAAACCTGAACTCTGTGGCCTGTCGAGGGGTATAGCGGGAGGGGTATTGTTGGGTTTGTTTTTTGTTGCTGGAGATTTTTTCCTGCAGGCACTGAAGACTTTCTTGCAGGTACCGAATGATAAAATCCTTATGTTTCACAATTATTTTATATTTCTTTAGTGGATTTTCATCCATATTTTCGATTTCATCAGAACAAAATATATTTAGATCGATCGTATTTACATCGATTGGCTTCTGATGTTCTTTGAGGTTAGAGTTTGTTTCAGTGTCACTCACGATTTCATTACAGAATTTTACGTTCTTTAACCTCTTTGCACAGCTGGGATGCGCTACTGTTGCACATTTTATGCACTTTATTGGTGTTTTCACTTTGGCAGAGCAATATTTGCAGACCGCATTTATCACGTCCTGCTCACTCGCCGCCATTTACACATGAAATGCTCTAAAATAAGAAAATGATTGGACTGTGTAATCAGCATCGGTATGTAAAGGGAGGTCATTGGCGTATAATAAAAATATCAGGGGGCCTAAGATGGATCCTTGGGGAACTCCTCTTTCGATATCTTTAAATTCAGACATGTTATTTTCAATATTCATACTGAGATACGAAACCCAATGCACATAGTTTGTTTACAATAACTGGTATATCTATACAATGAAAAGCCTTAAAGAGGTAAAAAAAAGTGCACCTACATACCTCTTTCTATCAAGTTGGCTATGAACGTAATCAAAAAAGCCTGCAGTGGCGCCTTCCGTTGACCTGTCAAGAAGAAACTCAAGTTGATGTTTTGTTATGGTGTTAAATTTGAATAGGAATGACAACATATGTTTATATATAGAACAAACTTCAGCGAACTGACAACAAAGACTTAATCACACATAGAGGCGCGTGCGAGAATCTTCAAAAGACAGCCACATCAGTATGGCTGTCAAATAAATTGATCACTCTTCAATGGCTTACAAAGGATTTTTTGATAATTGTGGTGTCCTGACTTCATCCACTAGTTCTGACTTTATCTACCAATTTGGATATAATGAGGTTCGTTTGTTTTCAATAGTGTTATTATGAGTTTGAATACTTATCGCCGGTAGCCTGCAAGAATTAGCTCAAAATTCCACATATTTAAATATTTATTATTGAATCAGGCAATTGCCAGTGTTGTCTTTGGGTCGAATTTGATTAAAAAAAGATTTTTTTCAAAAAATTAATTTTTAATCACCGTAATTCATTATAAAATGGCATTATACCCCCGTTATTCACGGGACTGCAACAAGTTAGTTTACTTGGTGAATTTTGTGCTGAATTTGTCATTTTTCGACTATTATATAGTTGTTTTTTGTAAAGATAAATATGTATGAGATGAATTAAAAATATAACTAGGCTAAATTTATCATTTTCTACTTTTTGATATGGGAATGTTACATTTGGTTATCATTAGTTTGTGTAGTTTTCCTTCAATGGCTGATAGCTGTATGTTCTGGTTAAGCAGCACATTTTAAAAATATACAATTGATCTGTTAAAGATCGATTGTTCAATCAAAACAAAAAATGTGAAAAAATATTACTGTACTTATTGTGGCATTAAGCAAAAGCAATTATGTTTGACCAATCCTAAATGGTTGAACAGTATGACGTTTTCTTATGCTCATGCATTATGTTTAGGTATTGGCATTTTCCGATGGAGTGAATGTAAAGGCAATGCTACCAGCCCAAGACCACAAAAGGATATTCGATAATGACCAAGGTCCCAATACAGGAGGAATGGGTGCTTACTGTCCTTGTCCGTTATTGTCACTAGAACAACAGAAACATGTCCAGAAAAATATTCTAGAGAAAACGCTTGAAGGGTTCAGGAAAGAAAATCTCAAATTTGTAGGTGAGAATTTCAAATATTTTATCTGAAAAATTTCCTATATAGCTGAAATTCTACACATGCTTACTCCAATTGCTGAACCAAATGATGTTTTTTTTTTGTGTGTGAAGAGCAGAAAAAGTCCTCTATAAGCTGTACATTCAACTAATCAAAGTTCATTCCTATGACTGCAAAAAGAAAGGTAAAAAAGAAGCTGCTAGTAAATCCATTGACTCCGTTTGCAGATTATGTCTCATCAGATTCAGCAATCAAAATATCTTGAGTTTCCATCTCTTTTGAAACCTTTTGCTTTCAAAATGTTTGGGGAGGATACCTCATTTTTGGATATTATTTATTTATTTAATAATTGTTTTTATATTTTTTAGGTGTTTTATATGCTGGTTTGATGTTGACCAGAGATGGTCCGAAAGTATTGGAATTCAACTGTCGCTTCGGTGATCCCGAAACTGAAGTTATTCTACCCCTACTTGACTCAGATCTTTATGAAATTATGTTATCCTGTTGCAAGGGAACATTGGATAAGCAGGAACTTAAATGGAAAAATGGTCTCAGTGCTGTAGGAGTTGTAATGGCGTCTAAAGGATATCCTGAAACTTCAAGCAAAGGACAAGTCATAACAGGTTTGTTGAGCACATTCAAATATGCAATGTTGCAATAAATAATAGAATTCTTAGGCCTGATATTTTCACCTCCGGTTATACTAGGAATAAATTAACCAATCGTTAGAATATGCTTTTGTTTAACGTTTATTGATAGACAAAAGCACATTCTAAGCATTGGTTTATTTATTACTAGTTTAACCGGAGGTGAAAATACCGGGCCTTACTGTACAATTAACAAGTATTTGGAATTTCACTTATTTCAGAGTTTTTACATATTATACCAAATGCAACATTTTGTATATTGTAAGAGTCTTTTTCCTCTACAATCAAATTCTAGCGCCCCATTACGATTTTCCAGTTGTCACGGGCACCACCTGTTTACCGTGGGATGGCCACTTGTTCCGGGCAGCCTTAGTGAAGAAATAAACACTCCAGGGGTCACTATGGTATTGACAAAGTCAATGAGGCCAGAAGGGCAGATTTTACTTGTCCTCAACTGGGCTCAAAACCTGGGTGTCGGCTTCGTAATAGATAGTATAGCAATAAACTGAAATAAAAATAACCAACTCGAAATAAACTCAATCATATTTATTCGATGCATAACAAACCACAAGCATCACGCTGACGATAGCCTAAACTACTACAAATGTATCAATGCATAATAAAAGTGGAGAGCGGCTGTTAAGCTTTAGATTTACAGGATCATCAGAACAACCAAAAGCATGTCCTATCTATTTTCGCTCATGCAGGCACCGGTAGTTTACGAAGTTACGATTTTCCAAATACGTATACCTTGTTCACTATTATAATTACCTACTTTGAATATTTTCCTGGCTGGTCCTCTAGTAGCTCGTGACGTCAGGCTTCGGATGGCTATGAGTGGCGAGGTGGACTGCTGGTCGGGCTCAGGAACAACTGATTCAATCATCTCTGTAGATTCCAAATACTTGCCCACCCTCCTATTCGGCTGGGCCGACGCAGTTCTCTCTAGCGGAATATTTTCTCTCCTAGACAGTTGTCGGCAATGACGTATCTGGCGGGTGATGTCAGGTCTTGGTTGGCGGTGTACAGCGTGATGAGCGGTCGATCGTCTGGAACACAACTGCCTCTCTCAATCTTCACTCGCAGAGATTCCAAATTATTATTTCCTCTTACGGTCCGGCGCAGTCCTGCTTTCTTTAGACCTAGAATATTTCTCACCTGATCGCTGCTTGTGATGTAGTTGGATTCGTTATCTTGAACGGTCGGATTCCTTGCTTGCAGGCGAAGAACTGCTTCGTGTAGCTGTGGTTTTAACAATGGTTCATTTGCTACCTTGATGCCTGAATCGATTTAACACGAGGCAGAACTGCGTTGGCGTATTACTTTATGATTATGGTGCGACATCGTAATTGCTTGCTATAATTTTTATGGCGGAATAAATATATTGATCTTTGGTTATGTTTAATTCGCGAATTTTACTTTTAATTATTTATGGGGATTTTGGTTTTTTATAAAAATGGTAAAATAGTAACTTTATTATATAAATATATATATATATATATATATCACCTAATCCAATATTATATATATATAACTCTTTAAGGTTTATCCAATCTTTCGGAAATGTTTATTTCTATCATCAGGGAAACAACAATATATGTAAAACCAATAGTAATACATATTCAACTAAGAAACATTATGCTACTTTCAACTTTGTTGGGGTTGGTTTCAATTATGTTAAACATATTCATCTAACATAGTAATACAAAAGAAGAATGTGAAACAAAGAATAAAACGTAGTTCAAATTTATTAAAAACACATTAGAAATTACTGTCTAGTACATGTGGTGTGACTAGTGAAACTGACAGTTAGGAATAATTCCCTCAATTTCATTTAAGCCAACAACACCTGACAGGTGTCACTTGGAAATTACAGTGGTACCAACTGTTGGATTAGTACCAGCTTTTGTTGCCAGGTACTATTATTTGATATTGTATTATTGCCACGATTTGGATTGATATCTAAAGACAATAGATAAGAGTAGATCTCACTCAAATAATATCTTTTTTTTTATCGATGCAATTGTTTTCTTGGGAGATGCAAGCCATTTTATGTTCTCTTTATTGTATGTGACTCTGTACTCTGTCCCTAGCACTTTCACTGAATCATAATTCATCTGGTGGTCAAATTTATTCACATGTTCTGCCAGAGCACATCTTTCAAGATGCAATCTGCAGTCACTTTTATGAGAAATTATTCTGTTTGATAATGATCTTTACGTTTGACCAATATATTGTTTATCACAATCATGACAAGGTATATTATAAATTACATTTGACATTGAAAGTAATGGAGTTTTATCTTTAACTTTAGAATAAATTGATCTGATCATCATAACTGTTTTGTATGCTATTTTAAATTTCGCCGGGTTGTGAAATAATCTGGAGAGTTTAGGAATGATCTCTCTCTTAATGAAGTGAAAAAAAGGTTGAGTAGGGGTAGTATTAGTTTCATTGTTGTTTAAGACAATGCTAGAGTTATTACTGTTTGAGGCTAGTACTTCTAAGTTAGATCAAGTATTATATAGAATGTTATTGAGTAACATTTTTTTTGAATTTTCTAAGAAAAGGTTAAAGAGAATGTTTAAATTATGTTTATGAAATTTAGGATCCAAGATTTTCAGTACTCTTAATTTCATTTGTTTTACCGAGTTCACTTTCATAGACTTTGATATGAGTGGTAATTCAGGTATCTGCCTGAGCTGCATGGTGTCCTATAGGAGTCTACCAGTAGCTTGTTTTCTGTTGTTCGTATAGGCTTGGTATCAAGAAATGGTACGGAATTATCGTTGTTCTCAGCTTCAATTGTAAACTGAATGGGATGATCGTAACTATCGAAGGTATTGAGAATCTCATCCACACCATCATTCGGAAATGCTAATATGATATCAACATATTTTTTTATGACGTTAAGATTGAAAGATAAAACTGGAATAACATTGTCTAACAAATCATACATGACGTTCGCTGCCTAAATGGGTGAAATGGAGGCCCCATTGGGGTACCAAAGGTTTGATTATATATTTTATCATGGAAAGAAAAATATATATTATCAAAAAGGAAAGTCAACAATTCCAAAAATGTCTCTTCGTTAATGCAACAATAATTACTAATATGATCCCAATTTTTGTGTATTGCTCTAATACAAGCATCCAGATAGACATTGCTAAAAAGGGAGACGTCATCTAGACTTGCCAGAACATAATTGTCAGGAAGTGTTAAATTATTAAATCTCTTAGTGACTTCAAAAGAGTCTTTGAAATAATACTCATTGTCAAAGTTGTATGCATTGGTTAAAATTTATATAAAAAAATAGGCTATCCTTTCAATAGGGGCTCCTATAGAAGCCACTATAGATCTGACTGAAAGGGTGGGTTTATCAATTTTGGGTAAAGAATAGAATTTTGGGGAAATATTATAGCATGGGAGTTTCTTTTTAACTTTCAATTCGGTTTGTTTTATACATGACTTTAATTAATTCATTGCCTTTCCTCTGAATTGCTGAGGTAGGATCTTTCGGTAGTTCTACATATGATTATGATGACATTGGATAGGTTGAGACACGTCCTCAGGGATGGGAGTGCTCAAGATATTTTTTATTCAATTTTGTTTTCAGTTGAAAGTCTTTCAAGTTTTTAATTTTTGTTAAATATTTGAATTTTACTTTATGAAAAAGTTTATTGTATGAAATTTGTTGTTTGCTGGTAAAATTTTGAAAAGTTAATTCATTTGTGAGAGAGTGCAATGTATTTTTTAATGTCACTAGAAGAAGAAAGAAGAAATATTTATTGAAATAGGTTTCCCTAATATACAATAATAACCATAGTAATTCATATATAAATGTATAAATACATCTATTAAACCTAGAATTAAACAGTAAAGTATGTAACTATTAACTATGAATAAGAAAAACATTATAACAAAATTAAAGTAGACCTAATTTAATTCTGTCAGTGTCGAAATATGTTACAAGATTCACTATATTTAATATTCTCGGGTAGGTTATTGAACTCTATCATGCCTTTAAAAAACAAAGAATTTCTTCTATTCGATA
Source organism: Gonioctena quinquepunctata (assembly GCA_018342105.1). Taxonomy (NCBI): domain Eukaryota; kingdom Metazoa; phylum Arthropoda; class Insecta; order Coleoptera; family Chrysomelidae; genus Gonioctena; species Gonioctena quinquepunctata. The sequence goes on along the minus strand of JAFIRS010000042.1, from coordinate 763,443 downwards.
ATTTTACTCTTGGTACATAGAGAACATTCAAGTTTGTTAATTAGGTTATGATTTGAGGAAATCTCAATATTCATTAATTTTGTTCCTAACTAGTAGTTTTTTTCCTTCACATTGTAGCGAGTTTCTTGTCTAAGGAGTTGGTTTTCTATCGGTCTGTATTGTGGCCAGGTAGGATCCCTAATTTTCTACACTGTAACAGGAAGCATCTCCGAAACTCTCCAGATTATTTCACAACCCGGAGAAATTTTAAATAGCATATAAAACAGTTCTAACAATGAGAACAATTTATTCTAAAGTTAAAGATAAAACTCCATTACTTTCAATGTCAAATGTAATTTATAGTATTCCTTGTCATGGTTTTGATAAATAATATATTGGTCAAACGCAAAGATCATTATCAAACAGAATAATTTCTTGTAAAAGTGACTGCAGATTGCATCTTGAAAGATGTGCTCTGGCAGAACATGTGAATAAATTTGACCACCAGATGAATTACGATTCAGTGAAAGTTCTAGCGCCAGAGTCACATACAACAAAGATAACATACTTAGAAATGACTTACATTTCTCAAGAAAACAATTGGATCAATAAAAAAATAGATATTAACCATTTGAGTGAGATCTACTCTTATTTATTGTCTTTAGATATCAATACAATATCAAATAATAGTACTGCCACCTGGTAATAACAGTTGGTACTAATCCAACAGTTGGTACCACTATAATAATTTCCAAATGACACCCGTCAGGTGTTGTCGGCTTGAATAAAATTGCGGGAATTATTCCTGGATGTCCTTTGACGATTCGCTGTTGCGTTCAAATTAACAGTGCTGCTCCTAGGTGGCGTATGGAGTTAGTAACAAGGCCTACCCAGAACACTGTGTGAATGATATATTTTATGTTTGAGAGAGTCCTGCCGTCATAGATGTGCATTGCAAAAATAAATATGGGATGCAGTATTGCCTAGAGCAAGTCAAAGCTGCATTCCCTCGATACAACTCCCTTGTCTACGCCGGTTAGAGGCCTTATGAGGTCGCAAGGGGGTATGTCCATATTGCGCCGAGTGGTAGGACAAAAAATGAAATGAGAGAGAGAGAGAGAGGATTTATTACTAACCTATCAGTGTCACTAGTCACACCACATGGAGTAGACAGTTATATATATATAATTTTAAACAATTTTAATGCGTTTTTTATTAACTTTGACCGTCGTTTTATTCTTTGATTTACGTTCTTCTTTGTATCACTATGTTAGATGAATATGTTTAACATCATTGAAACCAACCTCAACAAAGTTGTAAGTAGCATAATGTTTCGTACTTGAATATGTATTACTATTGGTTTTTCATCTATTGTAGTTTCCCAGATGATGTAAATAAATATTTCGGAAAGCTTGGATAATCCTTAAAGAGTTTACTTTTTCATTGCTGCTTACCCCAATATCCCTAGTTTTGTACCTAACTAGTCAGTTTTGTAATCTAACTTCTTGCACACTCGTGAATGATGGTATATAACAAATTACAGTGGTTAAATATTGTGGAAAAAAAATTGAAAAAATAAACTACTTGTTTTTTGTCAAATTCGTCCAATTATTGGAAACAGCAAAGTTTTGGTAGGGGATACATATTTTTTTCTGGCTTATTAAGGACTTATCATAAAAATTTCAAAGGAAAAAATATTAGCGGTTTTGCAAGAAGTTAGATTACACCCTGTATATACAACAGAAGGTACGTGCTCATTGTACACTACTTTTTCTACGTCTAAAACAATATCACTTCTCATATGATTCACACTTGCAATGCAATTGGGTATATCAAGTGAAAACTGACATCAGTGGAAAAATTTGTTGTGAACGGGTTTTCACAGAGGGCATAGATTTATAGATTACCATAACGTATTCTCCAGTGGTGAGATTTATTTGAGTCCCTTTCAGTTCTTTCACCATTGCAGCAGAACAAAGTATTGAAATCCCCGTTTATAAATAAATAAATAATACATTTATTTCAAACTGAGAATGTATTGTTTACAGTGTTTATTATATTTAACCCTTATAATTCTAAGTAGGTACTAGGGTAGTCTGAAAAGTTTCTAACCTAAACATGAAGATGGCAGCACTCGTCAACAATAGCTAGGGAATGTGTTTGCGCATCTTCTGAAAGGTACTCACCAAAATTACAGTCATTTTGGATGCGCAGTTGTTGTTTGACAATCGTTTGAGTGAGTTGATGCGAGTGAGCTGTCTTTAAATATTTGTTTTTGAAAGACAATACGCCTATGCAAATCAAAGACAAGTTGGACACTGTGCACGGGGACTCTGCACCACCATGAAATTTTCGGCTGCTGAATTTAAAGTGGCCGTACCAACTTGGCAGACGATGAATGTTCAGGACTGCAACCACTGATTATAACATCGCTCAAGTTCCCCAAATGGTGCTAGACGACCGTCAATTTTTATTTTTTTTTCTATTTATAATATAGAGTATATTTATAACAAATAGCACAATACAACATGAAAACTGCATTTATGGGAAATTGATAGAAACCATTTTTATGGCACAAGCCCAAAATTCTAAGAGAAGAAGAGAATTTCGTTTGCCAACGCCATTCTTTATGAGCTCAAGCAATTATCCAGTTGCAGGAGTTTGAAAAGTTTCTACAATGATTTGGTATGAAACATTTGTTGGTGAAATGAAAGTTTCAGAATCTACTAACTTTGTATGTATTTAAAATATCTCCAGAATGATTAGGTATGAAACAGACTCACGAAAATCTACTAGCTTTGTGCTTTGTCAACGGTTTAGTTTAGACAAAGTTTATTTCAGTCACTGAAAAAATATCAAAGAATCTGAAATAACAGTCTGAAATGCAAAATGCTATATAGGTATTGAAGTAGAACTGAAGGTTCACTACCTATCGGTCAACAAGCTTTCATGAATAAATCTCTGTAAGGGTTCAATATGTTGAAATGTGTTTCTCTCATCTGCATTTGTTGAAACTGGGATTAGTTTGAGGAAGCCGACTCCAACTGTAGAGCTCGTCCAATATTGAAACGACCGTTTGGTAGGTAGAGAGGGGGAAAACACGAGTGGACACGATTTGCTGTCGCAGCTTATGCTACGGCGAATCTTCACCAGTGTCTTGGCATGCAGCGTTTGAAAGGTTGGGTTTGTTTGATTAATAAATAGGTAGTGCAGTTATTATCTTGAATATATGAATTTTGACAAAAAATTCATGATCTCCGGCCCCGAAAACTCCCAAATACCAATTTTGAATCGAATCAGACCATAATCACAAAACTCGTCCGTCAAAAACTACGTCTCGTGTATCGCCTATACCAAATAATTTGGTACGCCTATGGAATTTCTATTAATAGCCACAGTTCGGGCATCTTCCAGAAGAATTGGTTCTTAGGTAGGGGAAGGCCAAAGTGGTCGTTTCAATATTGGACGAGCTCTACATTGGAAATCAAGACGTCAATTCTGCCATAAATTTGATAGTTTAAAATGGGATTTATTAAACAAAACTTCAGGTATTTGAAAGTGATAGGAAATTATGGTATTGCTTAGAGCAAAGCTAATAAACTAAACCTCCACAAGCTGACTTTGGTAAAGATTGGATATCAGGAAGTCAAGCAGTAGTTATATTTTTCTCCCAAACTAAAACTTGCCAATATTCTCACAAAGCCTTTAACCCAGAAAATATCTTTCACTCTGATAATTCTCTGGAATTTTAAATCCTAATGAAATAGAAGGGTTGAATTTTCGATTTTATTGAGATTTGTTGTTGAAATTTGTATAAGTAAAAAGTTAATTCAAGTGGGAAAATCCATAAATTTATTTTCTTCAATATTCCACAACTCTGCTTCTGATTTGAATAATGATAGCCAATGGTACTCAGTTTTATTTCCTATATTATGGGGAACAACTTTTCTACAATTAATCCCTTCAACACTTTACCAGGCGAACACATTTTTGTTTTGTATTTCAATATTGACTGTGGTCTGTGCACCTATAATACAAGCAAGTATCATTCATGGTCGATAACATTCTAGAAATTAGCAGATTTCCGAGTAGTCTCAGGAAAAACCGTTGAGTAATCTTTATAAAGGTTCACAAAGTAGGGCTCAAATAATTTTACTTCTTAAGTCATCCAATATAATTTATAACCACCTGGATTCGTAACTTATGAAAACATATTTTCTATGGGAGTGAAAACCGATCGAAACATATTTTTCCAGGCACAGATCTTGTATCATCAAAACCGAATCATGTAGTTTTCCACTGTGGTGCAGCTCTTAAAGATGGAAACATTGTTACAAATGGAGGGAGAGTTTTGATAGCTGTAGCATTGGCTTCGCAACTTACTGTTGCAGCTGCACAAGCTACCCATGCATGTAGTATCATACATTTTGAAGGTAAACAACATCGTAGGGATATTTCACACAAAGGTATTACACGGTAAGTATTTATGAATTGTTTTCTTCTTGTTCCTCGGTTTTTAATTCATGAAATGCATGGGAAATCTAGTAATCAATATTGAGAGCACTTTATGAATACATGTGTTTCAGAAGAATTTTGTTCAATCTCTATTAACATATTTATCAATGATTACCTAGAATAATTATGATTTTTCGTTAATGTCAAAGAAATATGTTGTTTCCTCTTACTTGTCAAGAAATATAGGTGTACACATTTCCTAAAGATTATTTTTTAGGAGAAAGTAAAAAAATGGTTGATTATATCAAAGGTTGAATCCACTGTGTATCATTAATATGTTGTTAATATTTCCAAGAGACAATAGATAACTGGCAGTCATTTTCATGTTAGTATTTGATTTAAATTTTCATATTGATGGATCGATCATTTTTATATACCTAATTATACAGTTAAATACATACAATGAGAATTCTAAGAAGGCAGATATAAAACAGGTAAATGGACAAAAAACTGGCATGAATAACTTGACAGGTATTTGATGATATAATGCATATTGAAAATCGCCTGAACCAATTCTGTCAGAAAGCTAAAAAATTAATTTCTGGAAAACCCCTAATAAGATATGCAGACATACAACCCGTACACCGATATCCTCCTGGAAGGAGATCAAACAGCATAATTAAGCTTTTTTTTCTTTCTTTGATTTTACTTGTTGTCAATTAACTTTTTTTTAAATGTATTCATGTAAAATTGTAACAATAGGCAGAAGGACCTTGGTTAATAGCCTATTGATTTAAATCGTTTCAGTTCAATAAAGTTCTTTATATTATTATTAAGTAAAGAAATACAAACTTTGTGAACAATTCTATCTATTAAAAGGGAAGAAAATTGTGAATGTGTTTGGAACTGTTACCATAATAAAAATATATGTTGTTTGAAACCATTTCAAATTGAAACAGTTTTGTATTTGATTGTGAAGGACTTGTTATGAAGTATGATGTAATAATTTGCTGATTATGATACCTTCCTTTGGAAATTATGATATATTTTCAGGGCCATTTTAATGTCAGGAAAATTAACATACAAGCAGAGTGGTGTTGACATAACTGCAGGCAATGATCTAGTTTCCCATATAAAACCAGCCGCTAAATCTACCAATAGACCAGGAGTTATGGGTGGCTTAGGAGGTTTCGGAGGTCTTTTTGACACCAAACTGGCGGGTTACAAAGATCCGCTGCTTGTTTCAGGCACCGATGGAGTTGGAACTAAATTGAAAGTAAGCCACAAGAGTAAAGAAACTATGTCATGTAAACTGTATCCAAAGAAATAAATTACATTATGTTTAACACCATCTTCTATTTAAAATTAGTCAAATTTATGTTTTTTATGATATCAGTCATTCCTGTTATTTGATTGCGCAGTGATTACCGTTCTGGTGCCTCTTTTCATTCCATCTAAATGAACGGAATCTTCGGAATGAAATGTTGAGTAATGGAATAACTGTAAAAAAACATATTGGTGTTTGTTCGGAAAACGTATTGGTGTTTGTTCCGTAGCTCAAATATTTTCCAATCGGTTTGATAGGGAACAGAAGCAGCTACTGACAGAACTAATATCATATATGAGTACCTACCTTCGATTTTTTTTAAGAATAACTAAAATCCAGGACTAACTAATTTTTTTTTTGAGGGAAGGGCAACCCAAAACTTGTGATTCATGATTGGAAAACTCTTCAAATAACTACTAGTATAGTCTATGTTGGGAATTGCCAATATGTGCAATATTTAGAATTTTCGAAGTTTTTTTGTGTACTATATTGAAAACCTTTAGTGAGGATTAAAATCAGTAGAACTACATCAAAAATAATATTTCTTTAGTCTCCTTTAGTGTCTGTCCTCTTGAACGTTGAGTAATAAAGGTTTTTTTTCTGCTATATGCAAAATAAGTTAGGTTAGATCGTACTCAGTATAGTTGGCCCCCATGGGTGACTAAGTTGGAACCCTATAGAAGGGAGCTTTCTCAGCTTATATTGTGGCACATATGTTCTGTAGGGCTCCACCTCCTCCAACATGGTTACTCCCCTGTTCGATAGGAGCGTATCAGCTTCATATACAGGTGGTGGCTTATTCCTATAAAATCTAAATAATAAAAATGAATATCGATTCTTTGTAAGCACAAAACGAGAGAATGGTTGGACCGATTTGGCATTTTTCAGGAATATATGATAAAAATGTGTTGTGTTGGTAAGCTTATAACTTGAGAACGGCTGGACTGATTTGGCTAATTTTTTTCGGGAAAACGGGATAAGAACGGATAAACGGCATAACGAACGAAAAAAAAATGGCATAACGGAAAAACGCCATAACGAAAACGGGATAACAGGAAAACGGGATGATGGAAAAACAGGATAATGAAAAACGGGATGACTCGATAATGGGATATAGGGATGCGGGCAGAGTAATAGGCATAACCTAAATGGAACAACATAAAAAGACAGAAAAATAGAAATTCCACGCAGACGAGGGTTTTCAGGAAAAAATATTTAGGGAATATAGAAATTTGGACAGGAGGACGTCTGTTGGGTCAGCTGATAAATAAATAAATATGTATTTGAATTTTCGCGCTATCAAAAACGGGATAATGGGAAAACAGAATAAAGGAATAACGGGAAACAGGATAAAGGAATAATAAAATAGCGGGAAAACGGAATAAAGGAATTACAGGATAAAGGGAAAACGGAATAACAGGATACGTGGAAACCGGGATAGCGGGATAATGGGAAAACAGCACATGATAGCGAGAAAACGGAGTAACGGAATAACGGGAAGCGTGCATAACCTAGATGGAACAACACAAAGAAAAACAGGAAAAAACAAATTCTACACGGACAAAAGTTTTCAGGCAAAAAAAAAATGGGAATATAGAAATTTGGACAGGACGTCTGTTGGGTCAGCTAGTAATAGAATAAAAACCTGACAAAATTATAAAAACGCATTGGTAAGTCTACATAAAGTATATTCCATAGCCAAGTTGAAACACATAATAAAATTCGTCAAATAGATTAAGAAATTCATTTTCATGCAATCATACAGACACTTAGTGTTTAATTACTACAATCAATCGCCAGATATGGTTCAATACAGTATTACTTAATGCTATTGCTGCTACCATGCTGGAATCTATCTGTCCTTTTGGCACTAATTGATTAGCGTAACTTAGAGTGTTATTAACTGTACTGGTAATTTATGTCAGACTTTGATTAAAGCTTTAAATATCGTGGAGTAAATGTTCATTTAATATTACCAACTTTTTGAGTTGATCCGTACGTGTATTATATTCCATTTTTATTAAATCAACGCAGTGCCTTAAAAACTTTGGCAGGCACAATATGTTTAAAAATTGCCACTATCATCCCCTTATATAAAGGAGGAGATCATGATCTACCTGCCAACTTCAGACCGATTTCCCTGCTACCCACTCTAGCAAAAATAATTGAGAAATTAGTAAAAAATAGATTAACATCCTTTCTTAAGAAATACAACATATTAAGCGATAATCAGTTTGGGTTCCAAGCATCAAAAAGCACACATTTTTGCTTTCCTGAACAACCTTTACCTTAAACTAAATGATCGAGCGGTGATGGCGGCAGTGTTTTGTGACTTATCTAAGGCTTTTGACTGTGTAAATCATGAAAAACTGCTGCGGAAGCTTGAATTATACGGATTTAGGAGCACGGCTTCATCGGTTCAAATCATATCCAACCGAACGTAGACAAAATGTGCTATTCAATAAGACTGAATCCGATTAATGTATCGTTAACTCAGGAGTCTCACAGGAGTCCGTTCTTGGACCTATCTTGTTCCTGCTTTATGTCAACGACTTGAACCATCTAGACATACAGGTTAAGTTCACCATGTTCACGGATGACACCACAATTCTCTGACACTGTTGTCCAACCACTGTTCTAGGTGATCAGATCAGATCAGATCAAGGGTACTTTGATTGATTGTTCTATTGTTTTCATTGATGATTTAGCACATGTTTCACGATAAATTCATTCTGAATGACTAACGATTCACACAGATTTAATTTATTAAATATATATTTACTAAATTTGAGCGCACACAAGAGGTGAGATCTTATTAACTTCTAAAAACTTAATGCCAGATGATTTGCTACATTTTTAAGTGTATATAATAACGCACAAAAGATGTAGTTGGAGCTGGTGCCTTAATGAGGTTCGATTCAAATTGAGTTTCTGATTATGTTCTGTTTTTCTATTATATAGTAGACTCTGAATGCATCATGGGAGATAAAACAATTTGACCATATGTTAATTTAAAATACTGATGGGGTGAAGTATCAATTTATGATCTACCCCGCCAAAATTCTCTTATCTTTTGAATACTTCTGATGCGAGAATCTTGTGTTAGTTATGATTTCCATATATTGCTTGTGCTTTGTACCTCATAATTTGTTCTTATTTAGTAGAAAATGTCAAAGCTTTATAAATTTTATGGCGTTTTCAATTAGTCGCCACCGCAGTGTTTATTCTTAATTATTTCTGGATGTGATGCTCCAAAGACTATTATTAGAACTTGCTTTCAGACAGATTCCATTTACACTTTTTGTTCCTATCAACTAAAATTCTTCCTAGTTATCGGTATTATACAGGGTAGTCTTTATTTACACTTCCTATTTCCCATTCCTGTCATCATTAAGAAATGGATGTATTCATTCAACAGTATGTCCACTGGATCATTATTTTAAAAATAACGTTTGTCTAGACGTAAATAATTGAGGAAGTCATGAATAAATCAACAAGTTAGACTGTTTTGGTTGGAAATAAACATTTCAGGGTACTTTGTCCGACAAATTTGAATTTTTAAGCCAATTATAACACACTATCCAAAATTGGAAATAACATAACTGCCATAGAAAATTGAATTTGGTGTTTCTGGATACACACTCCTTCAGGACTTACTATTATGGCGATGCCCGTGGGAAAGTTGGTGTTGCCCTTACCATAGCATCAAAAGTTTTGACATTTGTCACTTCATTTGTTAAAAGTTTATGTTTCAAAATCTCAGATCAATAAATATATTGATAAATATGGATCTGAGTTCATAACTGACTTTGAATTCATTCCTCTATCCATCTATACCATATCTTGTATCGCTAATCTTGGAAATAAAATATCTATCTCATGTAAGAAACACAGAATGGAGTAGAATTAATTTTCAGATAGCTCAAGAACTGGGAATTCACGATACGATTGGAATAGATCTGGTTGCAATGTGTGTGAATGATGTCCTTGCTCATGGAGCAGAGCCATTGTTTTTCTTAGATTATTTTGCTTGTGGATCCTTGAATGTTGAAGTTGCCAAACAGGTAGTAACAGGAGTAGCTGAAGGTTGCAGACAAGCTGGCTGTTCTTTGATAGGTAAGGAATTATATTTGATGTCTTGAAAAAATGAGCTGTAATATCTTACTTTATAGAGAAAATTTCGAATGTATTCTCTGAATAGCAGCCTTGTATTTTAGGTGGTGAAACGGCAGAAATGCCAGACATGTACCCTCCTGGGGAGTATGACTTAGCAGGATTTACTGTGGGAGCTGTTGAGAGAAATCAGCTCATGCCACACATTCAGGATATCAAAGCTGGTGATATTGTGATTGGATTACCTTCCAGTGGCGTTCACAGTAATGGCTTTAGCTTGGTTAGAAAAATTATGAAGCTTTCGGGTGCTACCTATAAAACGATTGCACCCTTCAGCAAAAATAATAGAACAATTGGTTAGTACTCTGATGATAAAAATATACATTGTTGTCCAAAAAACAAATTCTTCTTGATCAAAACAACATCTACCAAAACCATTGCAGAATTCCACCAACTCATGAGAGTGTCTTTTTCTTTTTTTAAATGTACTACATAATTTGCACTATGATTAAATTCATTCATGTCCTGTCCTATGTTTGGGGTAGCGTCTATTGAATCAGCGAGAGGCAATTTATTTCATTAGTGTCTTTATCACTTATAATTGCACGAGAGGTTTGTATTACATATGGTAAATTTGGGTTGTTTGATGAGAAACTGTTGCCTAGCAATTAGACGAGAAAAACTGTCAACTATTAAAAACGTGGCACCGAAGGTGGAGCGTTTTTAGGTTGACAGTTTTTGGAGTCAAATTGCTAAAGGAAACAGTTTAGAATTTGAACAACACAAATTTACCCGATATCAATACAAACATCGAGTGTAATTCGGCAGGACAATTTAATCAATAAGAAATTTAAAAACATATCAATGCAAACTTTATTTATTTTGGCATTCAACACTGTGATAATTGATAAACAAATGAATAAGTGAAAAAACCACTAGTGCATTTGTCGCTGTAAAAGTTGCAGCTAACTTTTGCCGCTGTCAAACTGACAATTGCACTGTGGCATATGCGATTTTTTATTCACTCTACTTAAACTGCCGTCAAACGGTAGCCTACTAAAATGCCATTATTAGATATGACGTCATTGAAGTGACGCATTAAACGGCTTTTTATTGGATTTGCTTAAACTGCCGTCAAACGGTAGCATATAGCTCGTCCAGTATTGAAACGACCACTTTGGCCTTCCCCTACCTAACAACCAATTTTTCTCGAAGATACCCGAACCATTGTCTAACTGTGGCTATTAATAGAAATTCCATAGGCGTACCAAATTATTTGGTATAGGCGATTCACGAGACGTAGAGAACTTACACTCCTATAACTTTCCTAACACTCCTATTTCTTTTTCCGCTACTGAATAGTACTTACCACTGGACATTTTGGCAAGGTAACGAGTAAACTATTGCAAAGTTGAATCAATAACTGCACTACCTATTTATTAATAAAACAAACCTAACCTTTCAAACGCTGCAGGCCAAGACACTGGTGAAGATTTGCCGTACCACAGCAAATCGTGTCCACTCGTGTTTTTCCCCTCTCTACCTACCAAACGGTCGTTTCAATACTGGACGAGCTCTACTAAAAATGCCGTTAATCAATTATTGCGTTATCAGACATGCACTCTGAATATAGGGAAAAAACTTTTCTCACGTGTTTTTGCCCCCTGAACACGAATCCGGAAGAAAAATGCGGCGGTCTCATACCGTTCCCGAGTTAGAGAAATTTAACAAAAAAATTAACCTCATTTTCAAGTACCGTTTTCTCGCACAAAAAACACTCAAAATGCCTCCTTCTTTTTATCAGCATAAACAATACACCCTAAATCACTTATTTTCGGCACAACTTTGCACAAAATATCGTCGTTTTTATCGAAAAAAACCTCCTTACACAGTTCCAAATGAACAAATTTCACACTTTGACAGATGGAATTTAGTAACTTTACCTCATTTTTCATGTTGGTAATAAATGAATCAACGCCCACAACAATTGCACAAAATGAAGGGGAAACTATTGCTCCATTTAATTTGAAAAGTTGGCGGATAACGCAATAATTGATTAACGGCATTTTTGTATCCTACCATTTGACGGCAGTTTAAGCAAATCCAATAAAAAGCCGTCCGACGCGTCACTTCAATGACGTCATATCTATTAACGGCATTTTAGTAGGCTACCGTTTAACGGCAGTTTAAGTTCAGCCTTTTTAATACATGAGTTGAATTGTCGCGATAAAAGAAGCTTATTACATTCGAGAGCAAAACTCTGACAAGTCAACTGCATAGCCATAGCCAAAAACAACCATTTACAAGGCCCCATTTCCGGACTTACCTAGTAGTAATGGAATATCAATACATGACGCCCCTTCATAAAAACCCCTTTTTTTTAACAAGTTAAACATTGGAAAAACAAATAATCTTAAAGTGTCTATCCAACTCAATACTTTTTAAGCGGTTTTACAGTATGACCACTTCGAGTAGTATTAACATTATTTGCAGTCTCATCATCAATGTCTTTAAATGTATTTCTATTCACATCTACGATTTGGTCGTGTCTGGGTATTTTCCTTTCCTGGTCGACATCACAATAGCAACAATTCAGATCTTGGTCAATAGTCGCCGAAACTGGCATTGCTTCTTTTTCATTCTCCTCGTTATCCAATAAACTATGATATGGTACATGGTTCTTCTCTCTGAAAAGCCTCGAAAGAACTCTGTTTCTTCTGCATTCACCACTATCATTTGTGTGCAAGACTTGTTTGGGCCAGATTCTCAGAGTATTATAGCTGGTTTCCAGTTTCGGGGTCCCTTCTGAATTAACACTTTTTGCCTAGGCTTAAAGCTTTGGTAGTTTTTTTAGTTGAATGATTGTAGTATTCTGCTTGTTTTGTCGGTTTTTCAATCAGTTTTTTCATGATGCCTTCGATGGAATATTTTTGCATGAGAAAATCTGTGGGAACTATCTTCATATTTCTTTTCTTCCCATGAACATATATCTTGTTTTGGTGTGATATTATAATCCAAAATGGATAAACTTGAATCTTCACCATCTTTTACAGCTTTTGTGAGTAAACTCTATCACTGTTTGATTGTTTTTTTCAACCATTCCATTGCTTTTTGCCTCTGTAGGGCTTGATGTGCTTAATTTGATCTTATATTTTTTGGCAAATTCGACAAATTCTGAACTATTGAATGGGGGGCCATAATCCGAAAATATTTCCATGGAGATTTTTATGTCAATTTTGGCATCCTCAACTTTGAGAGATTTAAACCACTCCACACTATTGAAAGCAATTGTTGTTATTGTCCATAAAACATTACTCGTGCAACTATTGTCCCCATCAGGATCTGAACTTTTTGATGCAAAATAGTTTGAGATATAGTCCGAATTCTCCTCAATATCATGAACATATTTACTATGACGGAACCTACAATAATGTACTTTTTTCTGGCTCTTACTACACATACGATTATACAGAGGACATTTCCCTTTTTCATGCATTAAGTCACAGTAATCACAGTTTTTCTTGTTACGAATTCCCGACTTGTAAAATGTTAATTTTTTCAGTTTTGAGTTGTGTTTCAAGTGCCCTGATTGTCCTACAACGCTTGATGACTATCTGTTCCTGAACTTTATGGTAGTAACATTTTGCTCCATTGCAATGGCTTTTTGTGTAGCTATGCTACTTTCCATAGATTGCCATATTCTTGAAGCTTGAGCCAGAGTCAAATCAGTCTCTTGCAGTAGTCTTTCCTGAATTCGGCTATCTCTTATCACAAGAACAAGTCTATCTAGTAACATAACATTCAATTCAGCAAAATCACAGGTTGAAGAGAGAGTTGTCTTAGATTGGTTACAAATTGATCAACAGTTTCATTCGAAAGTTTGGTCTCTTTTAAAAAACTTGAAATATTCATAAACTTTATTTTTCACGGGGTTGCAATAAGCTTCAAATTTTGCAAGCACCGTGGCAATCTTTGTTTTGTCCTCATTTTCCAAGTACTCAAAAGTATTATAAATTATGAGGCCTTAAACGCCTAACAAATTGAGAAAAATTGCGATTTTAACATCCTCGCCTTTTGTGGTTTTCCTCTTGCCAGCAAATAAGTATAACATTTCATCTGAACTTCTACAGTGTTCTGACATTTTATTTTAACTAATTTTCTAGCAGCTGTAACCTGCTGTTTCCTAGTTTTTCCAGAAACTATCTTGATTGGGGACCGTGAGTAAGGTCTTTTGGTTGCAATCGCCCGTTTTTCTTTCCTCTAGAAATCACAGCTATTTCCACGAAATCACTAATGCGCTTTTCCGCTGTCACCATATCATGTCCTAGGTAGCATCTACTGAATCAACGAGAGACAATTTATTTAATTAGTGTCTTTATTGCGATACAAGAAGCTTATTACATTCGAATGACAGCATTGCCAAAACAACCATATACAAGGTGGCATTTCCGAACCTACCTAGTGGTAATGAAATATCAATAAATGACAATTTGGTTAAACACCACTTGCACATCTAGTCATTTAACCAATGAAAAAATCTTAACACTCTCAAACGTGGTTAAGTTCAAAGGTTTCATAGATATATTCAATAAGTTCCGGGCATAAGACTCCGATTTTCACAACAGGCAGGCAAGATCACAAACTCACAAATTTGCTTCATATGTGCTTGAAGTTGAAATATAGCGTTAAAATATTATGTATGAATAGTTTTTCCTAGAAGATATTGTGTAATATTCAAATAAAAGCTTCTCTAAAACCCTCAATTTCGGTGAGACATTCAAACACAGCGTTATTGCCGCTTCTTTTGATGTCAGTCCATTGATTTGGTATTTTACCGAGTTGCCATATTGAAATGAAGAGTTCGTATTCGATAGCTGTTCTTGATTTAGTTATTCTTGAATAATATGTATGTATACCGAATGCTATGTCATTACTTTTTCGGCCTGCTCACATTATAAAAAAATATTACGAATAACGCACACTGTAATTATCTTACGCTCTCAGCGATTGATCTGAACTTGTTACGTCACATCCTGGCACGGTTTCCGCAGTGTTCAAACAGGAACATTTCTTTTTTGAAAAAACTACTACGAAAAAAAATTGAAAATAAATCCAACCACTTTTCTCATCGTTCTGGACATTGTGGTATTTTTTCCAGAAATTAGTGATCTCGCCTATTAGTTCACTTCTCTAGCAAAGTCATTCAAAAACTTTTAAACAGTTTTCACTCACCACTTTATACAGAGGAACTTGGCCTTTACAGTAATGTTTTTGATGGGATATGGATACCACTATGAGTGTTCAAAATACGATAAAACATTCATTCCATTTGCCTCAGATCACTGATCCTCATTACTTTTTTTTTATTAGTATCAATATTCCAAAACTTCAGTTGATTGGGTTTTCAGGTAATGAACTACTCACACCTACGAAAATCTACGTGAAAGCTGTGATACCCGCCGTGAAGACGGGAAAAGTGAAAGCATTCGCTCACATAACTGGCGGTGGGTTAGTGGAAAATATCCCGAGAATCCTACCAGATGATGTGGGTGTTGAACTAGATGCCACGAAATGGATTATACCCGAGGTTTTTTCGTGGTTGGCAACTGCTGGAGGAGTGAATGAAACTGAAATGTTGAGGACTTTCAATTGTGGGGTTGGAGCAGTTCTGATTGTAGAAAGCAGAGATAGGGATGATATTCTTGGTTTGGTTGCATCTCACGGTGCCTCGGTCATAGGAAGGGTTGTCAAGAGAGAAAAAGGTAAGAAAAATGATTTTTTTTTCTTAGATCATTTTCCATTTTGAAACATTTCCCGAGATTTTTTCCGTGGTTTAAAAATGTTTACATTATTTAAATTTTATTTGAATATTGAATTTATAATTTTTATATACATAAAATTCCACAGCAAATATTTTATAATTGTTTGGATATATAAATATTTCATAACTACGGATTAATTTTGGGTCTAATGGACTTTTTATTCAATTGAGTTTATACCACTAGCTAACGGTTATCGGTTTTTTGTCGTTAGGTTGGCAATCAATTTTGTTTTTAGATATTTGATTGCATCCAGCAAAAAAAAGTGGAAGGCATTTTGCTGGGTGCAGCATAAAAGCCCTTTTCGAGTCTACTAAATGGTAAAAATGTGCGCTGGAAATATCAAATGTTATAGTAATCAAAATACTGTTTTAATCACTTTCTCAACAATCTCCAATTTTCCATTTTGGTTATATTTATGATTTTAATAAACAACAAAATAAACGCCCAGAAAACGTCAAATCATGAAGTGCTGAACTGCTTGAAATAAATCCAGCGGAAAATAAAAGCACTTCAACCAAGCGTAAAAGCGGCTGCAACCTCTACAAGCTGTTGGATGCACCCATTGAATTATGAAGTAATGTCAATTAGCATCTGACATCTGTCAATTTCAAATCCATCATTTTGAAATATAATTTAAATAAAAAATATCTGTATATTGAAGGGCTTCATGATCTACCAATTTTTGGCTACTTCTAGACAATCTAAATTACGAAGAGCATTTTTTGATACAGCACACGTGTAAAGGACTATCCAAACCGTCTCGTTGGTTTTCAAGTATAATGGACCCGCCAAATATATACCAAGAACTTCAAAAACTGCAGCGTCACGGACTCTAGCTTCTGGTAAACTTATGGCAGGTGTGTCGAGTACTTTACCTCTGTATCTTCTGCGAGTAGTGCACTGTCATACTTCAGATCTCTCTGTGCGTCTACACTTTAGGATCCAATAGTTTTCTCTTAGAATTCGCATCAATGACTGAATACCAACGTGACCATTTTTAATATGTTCCTCGAAAATCAAACGACTAATAACTTCGTGGTTTGATAGTAAAACATATGGATACAAAAATCTACTATATCATTTCTGTCAGAAATCTTGGTGTGTAATTTTATCATAAAACGGACACAGCTGGGAATCTTCTAATGACTCGAAACTTTCTTGTTGTATCAAACGAATGACTGATTTTCTTGCATCTTCCAATTCTTCAGCAGACAAAATTTCATTATGTTTACCCTCGCTTCATGATAATCGTTATAAATCGTTTGATCCATCCAACGCAACTAACAAATTTGCTGAACTTTTAAAAATAACTGTAGTACCATGTACATTCTTTGGTCACAGAAAGAGAAGAAACCACAGTTTTTCTTTATTTATTTCTTCTTCATCATAACCAAAACTTTGGTTCGGCCATTGTGAAATCGGATCATACAGCCACTTAGGACTCTCCCACCATCTTCCATCAGCTAATACTTTAGATGAACTACCTCTTGATAAGCATAAGCAGTAGCACTTGCATCACAGAAAATATGAACAGATTGATTAACTAATACAGTAGAATTCGAACGGGATATCCAACGTGGTATCTTGACAGCTATCAAATAAGGTCATTCTTGTAACCATTTCAAAAAATCATCTCGAACTTCACCATCGATTTTATTATCACAACTCAAATTCATAGACCATCTTGCTTGGCTTCGATTGTGTTGGATGCATTTAAATCTTGTTTAGGACACATAAGAGTATGTTTTCCTTGACAGATGTCATATTTTTCCTTTAAATGGCATCATCTTGCTATATGGCTATGGCCAAATCTAGTACACAAATGACAACATGCGGACTCTGACAAACTTCTGGTTCTTCTCTGCAAAACTCAAATTCAAAGCTTCTTTAAACTGATAGGAGGAATGTAATCCTTTGCAAAAAACACATCGCAGGACACCTTTACTGAATAATTCAGATGATGATATGGGCACGTTGTTTGTATTGTTACTTGTATTTCTATCTTCTTGCTTCTTCTTGTCGTTAAAACTGTTCATAGCTAGAGAAATCCTTCGTTCATCACTTCAGAGCGACAAGACACTACGTTAAACTTGATTCAGTTGAATAAAATTGACTTCTGTGTCAAGCTCTTATCAAATCTTCTCCTAACGCCACAACATAGCGGCACAAGTTACAGATTTTACACCTAAACTCTCTAGTGCTCTCAGTTGTGACTCTATGTTATCAAAAAAGGTTGATAGCCTATTCTTGGTATGAAGGTTTGTTAAAACTAGTTGAACGAGTTCTCTAACATACACTTCTATCAATAAGTCTTCTCTACCAAATCTTTGTTTCAAACTATCAATAGCCTTCTGATAGTTACCTATTGTTGCAGGGTAACTTTCCATAACTTGTCTCGCTCTAGAACTTGGTGTAGTAGCCTGAATGAGGTATTGAAACTTGTCTCCCTCCTTTAAATAAGAATCTTCATCAATCCTACTGAATTGATTCTGAAAACTGAGCCATCCCTTCAAATCACCTCCATATTGGCGAAATTCTAGTTTGGGAATCTTCAGTATACCTTTTGAGTCTGATTTCTTTGAGTCTTCTTTATGGCCCACCAAATTTTCATATCGTATTCGTAGACATCTGAATCCAACATCAAATCGAAGAAAAAGTTGATTCATTTCAGCTATCTGAAGCATTTTTACTTCCAAAACTTTGATATTACTCTGGATGTCGATAAATCATGTTCAATCTTGCTACTTGTCCTGTCACGATCTCCAAATGTTAGAAAACTTGTCGTTATCAACAGTTTCTTTCTGGAGGTCAAACTATTCAATATAGATCTAAAAATTTACCATCCGGAAACTAATGAATTTTCTACTTTATTTCCAACATGTATCTGACATCTACCCAAAATATATATTTATGACAGACAGTCCAAAAAAATTCCCGTTATCTAAATACAGGGTAATATACAACAAAACACTCCGAAGAAGGGATCCCACAGACTTGATAATATTGGTAACCATATCTAGAAATGTCGCTCCACAAACTGAAGTTATTAATGATTCCTATTTAATACCGGTTATAATTTATTACAAACCCTAATCAAGGAGTAAACATTTTCTCAGCTCATTTTTTCTTAAAAAAAAGTTTGTACAATTATGTAGAGTGTTTCAAAATGAGCAATGTAATTACTTACTTATTACTCCCTGAGCTGATGCCTGGCAAACTTCCCGAAAGTGTTGAATAAATCTATCTATATATATATATATATATATATATATATATATATATATATGAATCTAGGAATCGGTAGCACTCAGTCAGCCTTGATTGGATTCATTGGGCAATCCCAGAGATTGCAGAAGTATCGATTTATCAGAAACATGTTTTCATTCCACCACAAGTGATTTTAACAGAGTGAGATGGCATTGGTTGAGGCGAGAACTTTTGTTTTTTGATACTGAGTTAACAAAAGGAATAGTTTCAAGACCTTGAATGTTTTTAAGGACTCTTCCAAGTTTCTCTAAAGATTAAAATTTAACATTGAAAGCTCAGTGGGGCCCACCTATCCTTTCGGACTCTGATCGTAGGACTCCTGTCTCTATCTAGAACGGGAATCAGGTAGACTATCGTCTCTTCCTTCAGTTTCTTATATAACTAAAAATAACTTCTCTTTTTTTATTCTTTGGATCTATACACTACTTTCATATAACAGACATCACTTAAAACATCTTGAGAAGGTTTGAGTCGACCACGTTGACACTATGACGTCTTGACTAGAGATGAAAACAAACGTAGTTAGCACTGGTTGCTTTTGGTTGAAGGGAACACCAAAACAAATTTATAATAACCATCGTATTCTTACAGGTGGAAAAAAGGAGTAGTGAAATATTTTTAGTTGTAGTTTATTTAAATATATATTTATGATGATGATTGTTCCTAGAAAAATAAAATACTTCATATTCATTAACTGCAACAATCCTCAACTTTGGAGTGATTACAGTAAATGATGGAATCATAAATAACTTTAGTTTGTGAAGCTACATCTCTAGATGTGGTTACCAAATTATTTTCATTTATGGGAACTAGAAACACTGATGTTTCTACAAAAATGATAACTTCCACTACTTCGATCGTTCACTTTTTTCTATATTTTTAATTTTCAATACTTCAAAATAATAATGGATTCGAAGTTTCTAGATGTCCTCCACTCGACATTCAATAGCTCCAATATATAAAAACAAAATTTAACCTAATAGCTAGTGGAATAAACACACTTAAAGTTTCATTACAATGCTTATGCATATGTTAGGCCATCTCGTTTCTTCTTCAGATAGATCAAGCAACTCATTCTACGATCACGAAAAAAAAAATGTGGGTGTGTTTTTACCTTTGAATGACCACAGCAGGAAGTATTGTAATCATAAGAAAAATCGGATTTGAGCTTTTCATAGGAATCGATATTATACCATTTATAGAGCTTAAAAATACTTGTCCATTGGCCCCATGACTGAATTGTTAGGCCAATCTTACTCAAAATGCATATCAAGGTGTTTCAAAACATAATCCTCAGCAAATATTTTGAAAAATGTTGGCTTTTCCATAAGTTAGTAAAATTATATTTTTTGCAAGTATCACCTGAAAAAGAGTTATAGTAATGCAGGCAAAAGCTAGGATTCTATATAATGTGCTCTTTTAAGATATGAAAACTAAGTAAGATATAATACGCCCAATCAATGAGCTCAACTTTTTTGTACAGATTCAATCATTGAAAACTATTTCCAAGACATTTGTGTGAAAAAATTTAATTTCTAGAATATGGAAACCAATTCAATCAGTTACAAATGGTTTATAAATCACTTTTGTGTTTGATTAAAAATCCTTTTGTAACTGAAGCAACGACTATTAGTGATTTCCGCATCCAAAACATTTTTTACAAATTTCACTTTTTACAGAATAAAGAAGTAGAAAGCCAACTATTTGTTTTAAATCCAATGTTCTCTTTGCAAATATAATGTATCTTAAATTAATTACGCATTACTAAGGTTATTCTTTTTTTTTTCTATCAGAGCAAGTATCAGTCAAAAATTTCATGGAAGTATTGGAGATATCCATGAGAGCTTATGTGCCAAGCATAGTGAGCAGTTGTGCTATGCAAAAAGCAAAAGTGGGTGTTTTGATATCTGGAAGTGGAACGAATCTGCAAGCTCTTATTGATGCAACTCAAGATCCAGCACAGCATATGGGAGCAGAAATCGTGTTAGTAATCTCAAATAAATCTGGAGTTGAAGGATTGAAGAGGGCAGAGAGAGCAAATATCCCTACAAAGGTGAATGACTTGTTAAAACAATGTGAGAGATCATCGATTCATAGTCATAAATCTAAATGTGTTAGCAAAATATCCCCCAAACTAATAAGTTCGAGAAGGCAAAGTTTGACACCCTTTTTCATGGAATTCCTCTATAGATTTAGTATATTTTAGTGGGAAATAACATTAAACATCAGACCGGTGACACATCTTAAGAAATAACTATTATATTGATGGGAAGGTAAAATGTAAAAAAAGGATTCTCTGAGTAATAATAATAATGCTGCTTCCTATAGGTCAGAGGTCAAATGAGCTAATTATGAAAGTTGTAGAACTTTAAATTATAAATTAAAAAAGATCTATACATTTTTCGCATGCAGGGTGAATGACCCCAACATGCGGAAAATAAATAGGTGTATTTGTTGTCCATAGGGGAAAACCTCTGAAAATTTTTAGAGCAATCTGAAGTGATTTATTGAATTTTTCTACATCAAAACCTCCAATGATACGCTAGTCAGTACACAGTTCCACCTCTCTGGTCATTTCTGTGAGTCGAGCTTTCCAACGCTGAAAGCTAGTATTTTGTAGTAGGTCAAAGGTGCTCCCAAAGTTTTAAATTCATTTTTAATAATATGATTGGGAATACTGTGATAGGCAGCCAATAAATGATAACATAATATATCGTTTTTTTGCTATTTTGAAGTGTGACTATAACCAAAAAGTCACTGCTTACCAAGCCAGATTTTATTGTGATTGTGGTGTTTTGTTTTGATAAAGGGAAAGTGATTTGGCCAAGTCCTCATTACATCAGATTAGTTAAAGCCATAGACAGCGCAAAAATTTAGGTAAATTATCATATTTTATTTTTCTATTTTCTTTTGGTAGGGACAACGTACTGACTAATTTTTTGCATGTTGAGATAAATCACCCAGTATAATAAACCTTTCAGGCAGTGAGGCGCTTTGATGTTTTTACAGTTGTTTACCTGTTTTAAAACAAAAATTCTAAAAACGAAAATAGAATCGAATAAAAAAAAGACATCAAGCTTATCCCATCCATTTTGAGGTTTTATTTTTATGCCAAATTTCGATTTTATTC
Organism: Gonioctena quinquepunctata; assembly: GCA_018342105.1. Taxonomy (NCBI): domain Eukaryota; kingdom Metazoa; phylum Arthropoda; class Insecta; order Coleoptera; family Chrysomelidae; genus Gonioctena; species Gonioctena quinquepunctata. The sequence continues at coordinate 741,350 of JAFIRS010000042.1, read as the reverse complement.
GTCAGTCTGCCAGAAAAAACGGCCGTGACAGGTGTAAGTAATACGCTGAGGGTACTTTTTTTTTTAATATAAATATAGAACCCCCAATAACATGTCTTATGTTCTAGACCTACGGTTTGGATATCAAAACCATGAACATGTTACAGTAAAGCTTGGTTATAACGTACCATCGGGGAACTTAAGAATAGGTACGTTATATCAAAAGTTCATTAAAAAAGAATTAAAACTTATCTTTATTTACCTTCTGGAACTTTTCGTTTGGTACATTATAACCTTGGGTTCGTAATAAGTGTGTACGTTATGAGTTTTACTGTATATACTTTCATTAGTATATTGTTCAGAAACTGATCATACATGCATCAGCACAGATGTGCTCTGCTGTTTCTTCCTCGTCTTGGCAAAAGTGACACTCTCCGAAAGTACGATTCTTTGAAGATGCTTTCACAGTCTACAGTGACCTGACAGAAGTCCTGTTATAATCTTCATGTTTTTCATATTCATATCTGGATTCTATCCAACTTGATGCTAGAGCTTACAGTGGTGCTTCTGTTTTGGAGCCATTTGTGTACCATTGTAGATTGGCCCTTGTAAGTTCTCGTTATTTCGTCTCCCATTCATATCTTGCCTCTAGAGTTTGTTGAGATTTTCTCGTGCACTATTCTGTGATCTCCATAACTAAGGATATACGTTTTACTCTACTGCACTTGCTATTCTAACGGAGTGATAAGATGTTAAGACCACTGACTTTATTTAATTTTGCTCTCCATAACTAAGTACGTTAGTATATTTTTATATTTCTCTCAAAATGATCTTTCAAAGCAGAAGTTACAAAAAATTGTGTATGTTACTCATGGACTAAGGAGCAAATATGACAATTGTGATCACATCATTCGCTTTAAGGTTTATGTCACATTTGCATGAGGACGAGTGAGGTAGATGTTGCTACGAGCCGTAGGCAAGTAAACAAACACCACACGAGTCATCCGCATAAAAAATCTTGAGCTCATGTCGTGACAAATAATTTGCCTCTAAGTCCACTTGTTGCATAAACCTAATTTAAAGATCTTAATTTTTCATAATAACCTCAATTGACCTCTGACCCGTGGCAGCAAAATAATTCATTTTTAATTCATTTGAAAGTACCTGTCACAATTCTCCACTATATGCCATCAGTTCGATGTTTATATAGTATATTCCCGAGTTAATATACTAATTCTATAGAGGTTTTTTGTAAGTAGACTGAGGCAGGATTTAATGATCCAGCCTACTATAACTCTACAAGTAAATAAAACTCCAGTTATGGAAGCTTGGTAGAGCAACCATATTTTCTTTACATCTAAAAGTTTCTTATGTATGTATGTCTTCATTTGAACTGATATGCCCAATAAGCATATTTCTTATATTCAATGAGTGAATGCTTCATCTATTAAATTTGACAAAACTGTTCTCCTATTAACTATCAAGTGAAAAAAATATAGTTGATTTATACTATTGGCTAGGTGCACGACAGTGGCGCCACCTAGTGATAGCAACATTTCGTGACCCATGAATTATTTTATTTGACAGTTAGATCATAAGGCATGTTTTGATGATTTCTAGCAAAATAAAGTGAAAAACTTGAAGAAATGTGTAACATTATCGATATTTAATGGCAATTTATAATATTTATGAATTAAACAAATTGATATTATAATAAGAACAATTTGAAAGCATAAAACATAATATATCTTTCCAACCTCAAACTGTGATGAAAGGTAATAAATTACGACATGTGAAATGTTGAAGAACTGAGAATTACGGTCAAAGTAATTTAGTACAAGCCTATTGGCTATGTGCACAACAGTGGCACAGCCTAGCAAACGCAACATTTCGGGACTCTGGAATTATTTGACAGTAAGATGAAAAGCCATGTTTTGATAATTTCTATCAAAATCAAGTGAAAACCTTGAAGAAATTTGAAAAATGGCCGATATCTGGGAGCAATTTATAATATTTGCAAGTTAAATATATGGATTTTATAGAACAGGATTTGAAAGCATAAAACCTATATTTCCAACCTCAAACTGTGATGAAAGGTAATGAATTAGTTGTGAAATCGTAATATAAAGTTGTCACTTTTACCTTTTTACAGCAGCTATCTATCAGTTATTGGTGGATTTGGTGAGACTAATATGTTCCTTCTTGCTTCTTGCCATAAAACGTTTGTACAAACGTGTGAACTCATAATATCGCGCAAATAAAATTGATTCAGTGAAATCGTAATATGAGGTTGTCACTTAATTTTTCCTTTTTACTGCAGCGATCGATTTCTTTCTGTGTTCCAATTTCCAGGCCGATTTTGGAAATGTATAAAATTTACACCAACTATTTTTTCCATTATTTGTACAGTTTGCAACACAACGAACTTAACATGGAATTATCAAAACAAATTTGACAGTCCCGATATATTTCTGCCACAGTGTGCGCTGCAATTGATTTGACTGTCCCCACCAAGCACTTTGCACATAGCCAATATTATTAGGCAAACTTCAGTGACATTAAAACCCCACAAAACATATTTTTATGTGAGTACCCTGGGTTGTTGAGTTGAGCTGAATTCATATCAGTTACTTTTTTGTTTATTGGTTGATTTGGTATGGTTAGTGAGACTTTTTTCTTGCCATGAAACATTTGTATAAACGTATAATATCGCAAAAATAAAATTGATTCAGTGAAATTGTAATATTGAATTATGTCACTTACTTTTTCCTTTTTACAGCAGAGGTCCATTTCTTTCTGCATTCCAATCTCCATGCCGATTTTGGAAAAAACTGTTTTTTCCATTATTTGTGCATTTTACAACACAACGAATTCAACGTGGAATTATCAAAACAAATTTGACAGTCCTGATGTTTCACATTTCTGCCACAGTGCGCTGCAATCGATTTGACTGTCCCCATCAAGTACTTCGCACATAACAATAGGAAAGTTATCGGAAATATAATTAAATGATTGGAAATGATAAAATCTGGGAAATTACTTAAGAAAAGATATTGTTTTCTTCATGTATAAAAAGTTTAAGTTTCTATGGACTTGTGAAAATTGCACATTGGAAAAAACACACTAGTATAGTACGAAGGACTTCTGATAGCTTCATAACTAAAACATTTTACTTCAACTCGGGGGCACTGGTGGCTGGTCAGGTTGACGAGAGTCTTAGCGATATCTGAAGCCAAGCAACATCCGGCACGGCTAGTACTTGATGAGGGACCACCGGACAAGGAAGGTGCGCGTTAAAATGCTCCAACAACTGTAGCGTAGTAGCATAATCGTAGCTGCAGGAGCCATATCAATGAGCACGAGATATGACGATAGATATGCCGTCCTTCGGAGGGGACGTTAAGATAGCAATCCCGAGTTGAGCTCGTTAAAGAACCCTACCTCTGAAACAACAGAGGATTCGGCGTTGGGGCGTTGGGGGGCGTTTGCTACCGGCGTCTGTGTTAAGCGCTGGATGCAGAAATAGGCCGACGTTAAATAAAGAAAAAAAAATATTTCAACTTATGTGGAGAATATTTTCTTTTTATTTCAAAACAAATAGCATGTGCTTCATCGTTAAATTGTAGAATAGAACAGAATATTTTTTTATAATACTGAATGTTTCTGGCTTCTTTCTTTGTATGTAACTGAGCAGATTCATCCGGTATAAACTTGAAACTCCACTAGTTTAAACCATTGTTTTTATTGTTGAAGGTTTTGAGCCATAAGGATTACTCCAACAGAACAGAGTTCGATAGTGCATTACACAATGAACTTATCAATGCTGGTGTTGAAATAGTTTGTCTGGCTGGATTCATGAGAATTTTGACTGGGGAATTCACCGCCAAATGGAAGGGAAGACTACTGAATGTACATCCAGCACTTTTACCATCATTCAAAGGTGTGGACGCCCAAAAGCAAGCCCTTGAAGCTAGAGTGCAAGTCACTGGATGCACCGTTCATTTCGTTGAGGTAGGAATATATTATTTATGAATAAATAAAAAAAATCCATCATCACATATATAAATATAAGCCTTTCCAGTAATTCAAATATATTTAGTGAAGGATTTGAAAACACTTCAATTCATGTTGAAAAGGGAAACATTCTCAATTGAATATTGATAGAAAGATTTTTCTGTGAATTGAAAATTCCACGATTAAGATGTAGTTCAATGTCCAGCGTGGCTTTAGCCGGGGAAGTAGTTGTTTTCTGTTAGACATTCACAAAAAATAACTTCATTTTAATCGTGGAATTTTCAATTCACAGAAAAATCTTTCTATCAATATTCAATTGAGAATGTTTCCCTTTTCAACATGAATACCCCACAAGAGATTATCTTGACGATGGAAGATAGTGACTAAAGTTTATCTTTCAGTCGCAGATGATTCCACATCTGATTTTATGAACATCCTGTTTATATTTTCAACAAATCAATCTATCATACCCCATGACAGGTTTTAATGCCAGAAAACACTAATTTCAAAGTGTCTCGAAAAGAAATGATTCTAACTTTTTCAATCTTTGCAAAGTGAGATTGCTTCTTGAAAATGTGTTTCCCATTTCTTCCGGTCTTCCTGATGATCGTGGAAGCGTGAAATAGATTTTCGTCGACAAAAATGTATTGAAGACCTAGTGTATGCGATGTCTCTCATGCGTCAATGTTACGAATGATTTCTGGTGAGTACTCTCTTTTGGAAAACATTCTTCTTTGCCTCATTCATCTATATGAGTTCTTAATTAAGACTGGAATAGAAAATCAAATAACTATCTGAATGAAAATGCAAATTTTCAATTTCAGATTTTTTCTTTTGAGTTAGGGCCTTTCCAGAATATCTATCAGATGTAGTTCAATGTCCAGCGTGGCTTTCGCCGGGGAAGTAGTTGTTTTCTGTTAGACATTCACAAAAAATAACTTCATTTTAATCGTAGAATTTTCAATTCACAGAAAAATATTTCTATCAATATTTAATTGAGAATGTTTCCCTTTTCAACATGAATACCCCACAAGAGATTATCTTGACGATGGAAGATAGTGACTAAAGTTTATCTTTCAGTCGCACATGATTCCACATCTGATTTTATGAACATCCTGTTTATATTTTCAACAAATCAACTTCAATTCATTTTACATAATTATGATTATCTATGTAATCTTGCAATTTTGTAGGTAATTTGAATGTTTTAATTTTTTTTATCAATAATTATCAAGATATTTGGTTTCTATATGTATATATCTATATAACACGTTCGCGGACAGTTAAGAAAAATGGTGTTTCCCAAAAACGCAGTATTGTATCTTTTGTAAATAAATAGCAGTATACTTCAACGGAATATCATGTCTTGTCCTTAGACGTTGAACAGCATGTGCCGTTTTGTCTGCCAACGTGATAAAAATATCTTTGTAAGCGCAATATGTGGGAACGGCTGGACCGATTTGGCAAATTTTTTTTAAAATGTTTGTAATAGCTTAGCTTAGTAAAGGTCCGAGTAGCTCAGTGGTTAGAGCTTGTGCTTTGTAACTCCAAGGGCCCGGGTTCAATCCCCGGGCGTCTCCCCACAAAAATCTTTTATTTTAACACTCAAATCAAACACAAAACATTTTTTGTTGTTTGTAATAGTCCGAATAAGGTTTCTATGGGATTTTTGAAGACAATATAACACGATTCGAGGGATGGATATGTGTAATTCTTTGGTCGTGGAAAAGTTTTCGGGAATATATATATATATATTATATATACATATATAACGGATAAGGGGAAAACAGGATGACGAGATAACCTGTATGGGGTCGGCTTTAGAATAGCCCCATGGTAAATCCTGCCTGTCGTAAGAGGCGACTAAAAAGATAACCGTAGGTGGAAGATGGTCTCATCGCCCGGTGAAATACCACCATATCGACTTTGTGTGCTGTGAAATGGATCATTCCATGTTTCAGTGTTCGGTCGATACTTTCCGGTCTCCCTCTTTCCTTTTCCCCAATTCCTCCTTTATTTTCAGGTGCATCCTAATAGTAATAATGATGAAGTCTCCTAGAGTAAAACACTCGGAAGCAAAATACCTCTCCATTCGATTTCCGGGCGAGAGGTACTCGAGGGACTCAACATTAAAGATTAATTTTTGCAACATCCGCGGACTCAACAAGAACATCAATGACGTCCACCATCACCTACAGACGAAAAAACCGGATATTCTGGCTCTAACAGAAACACAAGTAAACTCGTCCACCAACAAGGTCCATATGCTTTGTCCTGGTTACGAACTCCATTCTCGATTCAGGTTCAAAGGTGGAGTCTGCCTTTATGCTAAGGCTAACCTTTCATGCCAGCGTGAAGAGAGTTTGGAACCGAAAGACTTTGATGTGATGTGGTTCAAGCTATCTGATACCAAACTGACTAAGTTCCTCTGCTGCCTTTACCTATCATCTAATGAACCTTCATGTAACGACCTCTTTGAGTTTTTATCACTCAAACTGGACTACATTCAGGAGAACCATCCAACAGCTGAAACCATAATCATGGGAGACTTTAATGTACATAACGCTGCCTGGCTCAAATTCTCTAACAGATGATGCGGGTCGTCAAGCCGAGGCCTTCGCCATCACTCATGGTCTAGAACAACTGGTCGAGCTACCAACCCACATCCCTGATGTCAACAACCAGTCTGCCAATACACTAGATCTTTTCCTCACCACCAATCCAGACCCGTATAGAATAGAAGTTTGTGCCCCACTTGGAAACTCTGATCACACCCTCATCTCCACAACATGCTCTTTCCATTTACCATCGAAAGAAAGAAAGAAATTTATTCATCATTGAAAATTCTACAACTGTAGTACATACATTTATAAAATTTTATCAAACTAGTCAGAACACACAAACAATTTAAAATATATTTAAAATTTGATTATTGATAATACCAAATATAGATAAAAAATATAAAATTGATCAGATAAAATACTCCAGGAAATGGGTATATTATGAAATTATTGGGATAGTAGAAATTCCTCAACAGAGTAAAAAGCATTTTGTATGAGATGATTATATAGAGCTGATTTGAAGCTTCTCAAGCTACATGTGTATCCAAATAGTTTGAGTGCATGGTTGTAACAGATGATACCTTGATAACTCGCAGAGTCTTGTCCCAGAGCCAGACGGGAATAGGGTAACCGTAGTTCATTACCTCTTCTGGTATAGTAGTTGTGAATCAAATTATTTTTGGTATAGTGTGTTTCATTTTTTTTAATATTCATGGTGATTATGTAGATGTACAGGCTGGGTAAGGTCATTATGGCTAACTCAATGAATGTACTCTTACATGATTCTTTATAATGTAGTCCAGCTAGACATCTTATTACTTTTTTTTGTTGTTTAAAAACTTTTATTGTATGGGCTGAGTTTCCCCAGAAAGGTAGTCCATAAGATAGAATGGATTGTACAAGTCCATAGTAGGTCAGCTTAAGAACATGTAGTGAAACTGTTCCACGTAATTGCTTTATTACAAAACACAGACAGCTCATTTTTGAGACAAGGTTTTCTATGTGTACCTCCCATGTTAATTTCTGATCTATAGTTAGGCCTAAATACTTGAACAGATTCACTTGCTCTATGGATTTGTGATTAACTTTTATTAGGGGACAGTAGTCATAAGAAATGTTTTTTTTGGAAAACCATGAAGACTGTTTTACTGATGTTAATAACTAACCCACTATTTTCACACCATCTGGCGAATTCATCTGCAGCTGAATTTGCTGCTTTTATAGATAGCGGGAGCTTATTCTGAGCCAATATTTTACTAGTGTCATCTGCATAGATGATCATTTTTTGCTGGACCATACTGGAGAGTTCTATGTCACTCATAAATATTATAAAAAAAAGTGGAGCCAAAGTTGAACCTTGGGGAACCCCCATTGAAACAGAAGCAGGTTTCGATTTCACCGAGTCAATAACCACTATCAGAGAACCCTAAAAAGTTACTGATAGCTATGCTCTACTAACAGCATACTTTGGTCATTTCTATTCCTCAATGAGCTATGGAATATTATTTTGGGGGGGTTCACATTATCAAGAGGTATTCATTTTACAAAAGAGAGCAATAAGAATATTATGTGGTCTGAAAATTGGTGACTCTTGTAGAGGGCATTTTAGAAACTTAAATCTTTTAACATTACCCGCATTGTATGTTTTTGAATGTCTAAATTTTGTCTATAAAAACAAGCACTTGTTCAATAATTATGTTAATGTAAATACCTATAGAACTAGAAATAAATACATGTTTTGTTACCCTCCCATACAACCTCTCTCAGAAAAGGCTGTCTCTATAAGTGCCTAGAATTTTATAATTTATTGTCGAACAACATGAAGGAAATTAAAACTTTTTTTAGTTTTAAGAAAGTAATTAAAAAACTATTAGTTTCTGCAGAGCCCTATAGATTGGAAGATATAAATCAAATGACATTTACTTAGTTGTTTTCTGTATATTTCCTTTATTATTATTGTTTCTCCTTATTTGGGGACCAGTAAGAAATGTTTTTAGAATATGGCATGGTTCCGTGGGTTTTATCGGGTTTTCCCTGGATGTAAATCAAATGCACCATGATTCAGACTGCTCAATTAAAGTCGCCTCGGTGCGCATCGCCATATCTTACATATTCTAAAACATTTTTTTTTTTCTTTTTTTTTTTTTTAACTGTGATTTCTTAATGGAAAATATTCCCTGCAATTTTGACATGTACCACACACAAAATTATTATAATTGTCTGTAATAATCTGCTGTTATTGGTACTCAATAAATTCTATTCTATTCTATAATAGATTATGGTTCACTGTGTCGAATGCTCTGCTTAGGTCGAAAAACAGAACAACAGGAAATTGTTTATTATTGAGGTGCATATATATGTCTTCGCAGAGTTCGTTTATTGCAGTTGAAGTCGATCTTTTTTGTCTGAAGCCATGTTGGCAGCTCGGAATAAGTTTATGATATTCAACAAAATTTACCAGTCTCAGATAGTAGCTGAAATCGATAATTTTCGCAACCTGTGATTGTAAACATACATTTCGGTAGTTGGCCACTTCATTTTTGGATCCCTTTTTCTTATATATAGGTATAGATTTTGATATTTTCAGTGCTTCCGGGTATGTTCCATCAACAAATGATTTATCTATTATGTGAGATAGTGGATAGCATATTACGTCACGGACAATTCTTAGGGCCTTACCATGGATTTCATCTATTCCGGGTGATGGGGTTTTGTTGTTTTCGTAATGATATCCTGTACTTCTATATAAGTTGTTGGGTACAAGAATAGTGTAGTATTTGAGAAGGGGATAATTCAGATTATTTGTTATTGGATCTGTTTTTTCAATTCCCATGAAAAAATCATTGAAGTGGTTGCCAATGCTATATTTGTCTGTGATATGATTATTATTGATAGTGAGCTCAATTTTGTTATTAGTGTTTACATTATTCCTTGTTTCGTTAATAATTTTCCAGCTCTCCTTGCTTATATTATTTGCATTCAATATTCTTTTGTTGTTATATTCTGCTTTAGTTTTTTTTACCAATTCTTCATAAATATATTTGAGTCGTTTATATTTGTTTTTTATTATCTCGTTTGCTGAATACTTCGCTATTTTACACATATCACATACCATTTGATGTAATTCCTTGATTTCTTTATTTATCCACGGTTTATCCCTATTACTTTTATTTGTTTTTATGTTCTTCAGTGGAAAAGCATTGTTGTAGTGGTACAGAAGGGTTGTATGAAAAGCATTATATCCTTCATTCACATCACCTGCTGTATACACATCCTCCCATTTTTTATTCATCAACAGTTCTCTGAAAGTTATCATCTGTGTAGTTATAATAATAATAATAATAATAATACATTTTATTATTCACCAAATGATACAATACATTAAACTTTAATTTTAACATTAGGTTCATATTCAGTGAATAATAGGAAAACTGTTAGGCTGTAAAGCCAATTCTTCCACAGCTCCCTGATTCTTCCACAGCTCCCTAATTCTTCCACAGCTCCCTAATTCTTCCACAGCTCCCTTACGTTTATAGATAGTTTCTACACTATAATTATGTGTTGTTGGTAGTGCAAATGTACAAATTTGAAATTTATGATCTGAAAGATGTGTAAATTCAACATGACAATCGATAGGGTGGAGATTTGTGTAAACTGCATCTATACTTCTATTAATACGTGTGGGCTCAGTTATAATATTTTTCATGTCAAATTCATAGAATATGTTCTTAATTTTTCTCGATTCAGAGTTGTCCGTTAAAGAGTCTATATTAATATCACCACATAGGATGTAAAATTGTGATGTCGTGAATATTTTGCACATCAATCATAAATTTCTTCAAAAAATATATCGATATCACTATTTGGTGTTCTGTATACTGTAATAATATACAGTTTATTTTTTTTATTTGGGATTTCTAGAACAGCTATTGTTGCTTCAAAACTTTTCTCTATACTTTTGTTGAAAGTGAAAGGTTTGAGATGATGATTTTCTTTTGAAAGAATACACACACCACCATGTTCATACAGTTTTCTACAATAACTATTTATCACTCTGTATTTGGACAATTTTAGTTTTTCTATTTTCGCTGAGGTAAGCCAGTGTTCCGAGAAGCATAGAATGTCTGGTGATTGTTGTCGAGCTGCACAATACCACCCCGTCTCATGTGGCATTACAATTCGGCCGACTGGGAAGGTCTTCGTATGTTTTTCTCAGCGTTTCCATGGAAGAGAGTTTGTTTCTCTTCAGTAGATCCAACACTATGTGCTGAGACAATTTCTGAAATCATGTTGGGGATGCAAACCTACATACCGAATACCGAAAGAAGAACATCATCCGATAAGACCTGGTTTAACAGAAACTGCTCTAGAGCTGTGGCTTCCAAACAGGCAGCATACCATCGATGGCTAAAAAATCCGGGCCCTGAGACCAGAGCAGCATATGTCGAGGCTAGAGGCATATGCAAAGAGACAATAGAATGCTCAAAAGATGCCCACAATGCCAAAATAAGATCAAAACTTGCTGAATGTCCTAACGGATCCAGTTCATTTTGGTCTTTCGATAAAGCTGTGGGAAGAAACTTCACTTCCAGCTCATTTCCTCCTCTAACCAAAGAAGATGGAACACTAGCAACGACTGCCCAGGAAAAAGCCAATATCTTTGCGCACCTATTTGCTGGAAATTCCACTCTGGATTCATCGGGAAAACAACCCCCGAACATTACACCTATTGACAGTCACATGCCCGAGATCACCTTTCGCCAACGTACTATCAGGAAGATTTTGCTGGGTCTCAACACCAACAAAGCCAGTGGATCTGACGGAATCCCGCCGATTATTTTCAAGAAATGTGCCCCCGAACTAACACCTGTTCTTTGCAAGTTGTTCAACCACTCTTACAATTTGGGGGTATTTCCGTCCAATTGGAAAATTGCAAGAGTACAGCCAGTCCCTAAAAAAGGCAAAAAGGCCCTACCTAGCAACTACAGACCTATCGCACTGCTAGCTATTATTCCAAAGGTCATGGAAAAAGCCATCAACATCGAGCTCATGAAATATCTGGAAGACTCAGGAATTGTCACGATAGGCAATATGGCTTCGCATCAGAGATCAACTGGTGACCTGCTCGCTTCGTCTTACATATATGGCAGCTATCTATTGAAAAGTATGGAGAAACTTTAGCTGTGGCATTAGATATCTCCAAGCTCGATCGAGTTTAGCACCAGGGACTCCTGCAAGCTTCCGTCTTATGGCTTGCCCCTCAGCTGTGTTCTCTGCTTGCTAGTTTTCTCTCAAACAGGTCTCTCCATGTAGTGGTCGATGGAGTTTAATCTGACACTCTACTCATAAATGCTGGTGTTCGCAAGGATCTATTCTCGCACCAACACTATTTCTACTTCACATCAACGACCTGTTGAAAGCAACTTCATGTCAGTACACAGCTTTGCCGATGATAGTACCCTCCATACGCTTTCTCATCCAGGGCCCCTATATCAGCCCGTGAAACCAGAAATGAACGAGGAAGAAATGTTAATAATATAAATATGGACTTAGCAACAATTCTCGAGTGGGGATCTAATAACTTGGTAGAATTCAATGCAAACAAAACACAAGCATGTCTTTTCTCTAAAATAGCCGATCTCACTGTGCCTAACATAACTTTGTCAGAAGTAACCATACCACTGAAGTCATCCATATCGATGCTTGGTATTACTATCAGCAATAACCTTTCCTGGGAAAATCACGTGAGGTCCATTGCCAAAAGTGCATCCCAAAACTTGGTTTTTTGTTTCGTGCCAAGAGCTATTTCACCCCCACTCAGCTGCTTATGATCTATAAGGCACAGATCCGACCTGTCCTGGAATACTGTTCCCATATTTGGAGCGTGGCACCTAAACATATCCTGAGGCTATTGGATTCTGTCCAAAAGGGCAATTCGTCTCGTCGGTGATGCCTCGCTTACAAACTCGCTCACTTGTCTGGAACACCGTAGAAAAGTTGGAGATTTGTCTCTATTTTATAGATATTTTCATGGGCGATGCTCTTCTGAAATATCAACAATCGTTCCTGCTTTGGCAGTCTCTTCGAGACTAACCCGTCAAGTTCAGTCATCACACCCCTTCGTGGTCACTTTGGAGACCTGCAGAACATCACTTTCCAAAGACTCGTTCATCCACGAACAGCGAGGCTTTGGAACTCATGCCTAGGGAGTGTTCCCGAGGCATACAACCTCCAGAAATTTAAGAAGAACACCAACTCCTACCTTCTTTCCCTTGGTTCCCACGATGTTCTCTGAACATTACAGGATATCCCTTTTCGTGGGAACCAGAACATTAAAAAAAAAAAACGGGAAGAGGTCAGAGTAAAAAAAAGCATAACCCAGATGGAACAACACAAAGAAAAAAGAAATTCTATGCGGACAAGAGTTTACAGGATAATTTTTTAGGGGATATAGAAATCTGGACTGTAAGGCTAGTTTTCATTTTTTTTTCATTTCATGCTGATTATTGTTAATGAAATATAGGAGTGTTATAATCAGGTTCTTATTACGTAGCTGTATATTATCCATTATTTACATCACGAAAATCCCAGGATTCTGCTACTTTTGCACACACATAGGGGCTATATTTCTGATACTGTAGCGGAATTTGGCTACAGTTGTTACCACTGATTCAAAGTGGACCTACACCGAGCAGATTGTATGTAGATTGAAGGGTGGAATTTCAACAAGATTATTTCGTATTTATGAAAATAACTCAGTTTTTCTATTTATTTCTTCTGGAGCCCGAACGTTTCATGCCTTATTTATTGGAACAATTTTAAGTGTTTCCACTGTATATATTATTAATTTATGATTTTTTTTCAGTTGCTTTCATCACTCATAAGAATTAAAAATATTTATTAATATGACTCCTTTAGACTTGTGTTTGTAGGGAGATTTCTAGATTTGCAACAACTTTCTTTTTGAATATGGGAACTAGTTCGTTTTCTTAAAAGTTTCAATTTCAATGATTTCATATTCCATTGAAACTCTAGGTTTTTGACAGAAATAGTGACAAATTGTCGATGTACTTTGGTGTTCAAGAAAATGTCAAACAATCATGGAGGAAATACTTTAACTGAATATTTCCTTGCCAATTTATTCAATATATTTCATTTAAATATTTTATTTGGAAATACTTTTTTCATTTGTTCTCGTTTAAACATTCCCACCTTTGGAATATGACAGAGTTGCCAAAAGGGTGTTTTTCAAGTGGATATTTTCCAGTTGGTTAAAATGAAAAATAGGTTTTTTCCTGACTTTTGTATGTCCTGCCAATTCTAATCTAACTTTATAATTTGTTTCCTCACTTTTTACATCTTACTTATGTTTGTTTTTTTTTATACTCTTTCAACATGATTTTAAAAAAATTATTACGAAAAATCTTACATTTTCCCTAAGATATAATTCTAAGCCAGAGTTTCTGAGATCCCTTATTTATGTTATGTAATTCATTTTAAAGAGACTCTGTAGCATAGTGGTAAAGCATTCGCTTGCCAAACGTTGGTTCGAGATCCCTTCTATGGGCAAAACAACCGCATTTTTCAGTAGAATTAATCTCCAGGTCGACTATGCCTATTAATATTTGAGGGTAACTCCCTAGGGATAATACTAGGCGGTTGAAGCGTAATGCTGGTCACACTACCTTCTCTTTCCCTATTTTGTTCCCTTTCCTTCAGTTTGACGAACTTTTCTTAGTAAATTCAATTATTTCACCAAAAAGGATTTTTCGGACAAAATACGGCTTTTTCCAAGTCTTTCTCGCAAACCAAAAAAATTAAAATGCAGTTTTTATTCAACCTTTGTAGACCATTGCCTATATTTGAAACTAGATAGAAAAATTGATATGAAACAATCTTGACAGTTCAGTTTATCAGAAGAAACTTTCTCCAAACTGGATATTCCCAATCATATAACTGCGGGACAAGTAATAATGTTTGCCGACCACACAACAGTTACAGTCTGTGGAGAAACTCTTGGAGAATTGCAAAGAAATGTAACAAGATCTTTCAATGAAAGGAAACAATGCCATCAAAATCGACTTACCTTAAATACTGACAAGACAATTTACATAAATTTTCATTAACATGTAACTTGTATGTAAAAAAAATTGACTGACTACCAAATAAACATTTGTTGAAATGGGCAACTAACTTGATCTGAATTTACAGCAAATGGAAAGCATCGAGTTGAAATTTTGATTATTACATTTCAGGAGGACGTTGATGCTGGGGCTATAATTGTTCAAGAAGCTGTACCTGTGAAAAGTACTGATTCAGTAGAAGATTTGATAGAAAGAATAAAATGTGCTGAACATAAGGCCTTCCCAAAAGCATTGCGCCTGCTTGCTGCTGGACAAATCAAATTAGGGAATGATAATAAAATAACTTGGTTGTAATGTAGATATTGTTGTTAAAATTGTTTATTTTTTTCTATTAAAAATAGTTATTAAGCAAATAATGTTCATTCCATTACTTTCACATCAACATTAAATCAGTGGGAATGATATTCAGTCCTTGAATGATGGACAAACTAGAATTTTATATTATTTCATAATAAACAGTTTATAATTTATTCTCCCCAAACCAGTTTATTTTCCTCATGAATATTCTATCACCTGAACATTCCTGTTTCACTCAATGTGTTTGTTAGTAATCATGTCGTCAAAGTTGAGTGAACATGATAACACTATTTTGAATTGTGTTTTCAATCCACATTTACCACTTGATGTCTCCAATGCAAGTGAAATACTTGAAGGTACTTGATTTTAATAGGTCCTTTTGAAAAAGCCAAGTCATATTTTAAATAAATTCACCTATAAAATGATACTGTTTATCATCAGAAAGGGCTGTACCTGATAACAAAGTATATGCAAATTATCAATAACTAGGGATTGTGCCCAATTAGTAACTCCTAGATGTTTGTCACTTTGAACAAAAATGCCATCTCCATGGAATCCATTTACTTTTTCATTATTCATTCTGCATTAAATCAGTTCTTAACAAGGAAATCATTTTAAAATTAACTCATATTTGTTTATGAAAAGTTGTTCAAATGATGCATTAATGTTCAATTCAAAAATATACACAAAAATAAATAATAGTTTAAAAAACTAAAAAACACGCTTTTATAGAAAACCAGACTAAAAAATAGAAAATAAGAAAAAAAATTATTTTATTTAAAAAAAAGCGTGGGGTGCATGGTATCAATAATTATATAGTACATTACACACCTAGGGCAGTAAAGTAAGAAATGTCTCAGATCACAGATAATTGTTGGCCGAGGCGATACCATGCACCCCACGCTTTTTTTTTAAATAAAATAATTTTTTTTCTCATTTTCTATTTTTTTAGTCTGGTTTTCTATAAAAGCGTGTTTTTTAGTTTTTTTAAACTATTATTTATTTCCTACTTTATAGTTTGGTTTATTTATAAATTAAAAAATGGAATAATTTGCAAATTAAAAAATGGAATGATCTCATCAAATTAGGTAATCATAATATCCGACCCCAAAAACCCCCCCATACCAATTTTGAATCGAATCGGACCATAATCACAAAACTCGGCCGCCATTTTGAATTTTTCAATTTTTACAAAAGAATCATAATATTCGACCCCAAAAACCCCCACATACCAATTTCGAATAGAATCAGACCATAATCACAAAAGTCGGCCGCCATCTTGAATTTTCCAATTTTTACAAAAGAATCATAATACTCGACCCCAAAAACCCCCACATACCAATTTTGAATAGAATCATACCATAATCACAAAACTCGGCCGCCATCTTAAATTTTTCAATTTTGACAAAATAATCATAATCTCCGACCACGAAAACCCTCAGATACCAATTTTGAAGCGAATCGGATCATAATCACAAAACTCGTCCATATAGTTTTTTTTTCACACAAAAATTTCTAAATGCATTGTCACCGGAATTATGTACACCTGCCAAATTTCAAATCATTCGGACGTCTGGAAGTGGGTCAAAATCGCGCCCAAAGGAGTCGGATACAAACAAACATACAAGTGAATATAAAGCATGTTAATAAAAAATCAAGGATGTATAGCCATTCGAAATAGCTCCAGAATTCAAATTACTTCACGTGACCGAGAACGCATTTTCGTTAGCATTGTTGACAGAATAGCGGCTAGAGTTCGAATGCTTTGTACTCCCCACTGATATGACGTACATGAATCCATCTAATGCACTTCTGTATTGGTTTACAATGATAATTTGTCGAGAGGAATTTGAATTATAACATACCTTGTTCATTCAAAGAATGAAACAAATGTAATCATTAAAAAAACAACATCCCAATTATATCAGTCAAATGAAATTGTTATAGAAATTCATATTCTGGAAATAAATAATTTACCCTGAATTACAATTTTTACAAAGGAATGAAATAAAATGAGTCAGTATATAAAAAATACTGTTTTTGACAGCTGAATCAGAACTGAATGTTTATAAAAAAAATTCCTACTGAATTGATATATTTTCAGTTCACTTATATAATTGAATTCCGCAATAAACTTACCTTACTTTTTACACACTTTATATTAGCTTCACTTGTAACCGATTCCTTTGGGCGCGATTTTGACCCACTTTCAGACGTACGAATGATTTGAAATTTGGCAGGTGTACATAATTCCGGTGACAATGCATTAAGAAATTTTTGTTTGAAAAAAAAAACAAAATGGCGGCTCCAAAATGGTGGACGAGTTTTGTGATTACGGTCTGATTCTATTCAAAATTGGTATTTGGGGTCGAATATTATGATTCTTTTGTAAAAATTGAAAAATTCAAGATGGCGGCCGAGTTTTGTGATTATGGTCGGATTCTATTCAAAATTGGTATGTGGGGGTTTTTGGGGTCGGAGATTATGATTATTTTGTCAAAATTGAAGGATTCAAGATGACGGCTCCAAAATGGCCGCGAGTTTTGTGATTATGGTCCGATTCTATTTAATATTGGAGAATAATAGTTAAAAAAAATTAATAATAATAATAGTTTGAAAAACTAAAAACACGCGTTAATAGAAAACTAAACTAAAAAGTTGAAAAATAAATAATAGTTTAGAAAAACTAAAAAACACGCTTTTATAGAAAACCAGACTAAAAAAAATATAAAATAAAAAAATGTATTTTATTAAAAAAAAAGCGTGGGGTGCATGGTATCAATAATTATATAGTACATTACACACCTAGGGTAGTAAAGTAAGAAATGTCTCAGATCACAGGTAATTGTTGGCCGAGGCAATACCATGCACCCCACGCTTTTTTTTTAATAAAATTCATTTTTTTCTTATTGTCTATTTTTCTAGTCTGGTTTTCTATAAAAGCGTGTTTTTTAAACTATTATTTTTCTGCTTGCAGTTTTCAAGTTATTGGATTGTCTGTCGAGCTGATAGTGGCAACCAGAATATTTTTTATGTATTTTAGATATGGACGGATTATCCCATTTAAAAAAGTTTCATTAGTTTCACCACTTGAAATTAAGAAATAATAGAAACAAATAATACATTTTTTACAAATGAGAATAAAAACATAAATTATTGGTAAATAAATTTAAAATTACACCTCTTTCTGAAAGATCTTTTGAGAGCAACTTTGAAATTGTGTTTAGACACATTGAAAAGTCTGCATTAACAGAATGAATTTGAGTTCTAGCCTCCAAGCATTTACAAGGTGATTCTGATACAACATGTGGAGTTTCCTGTAGTAAATCCATGGTGTTCATTGATAATTAAATTTTTGAAATGCCACCTCAAAAATCTGTAGATAGAGTTTAAATAATTTGGGAATAGCAGATAGTTTTGTTATAAGGCGATAGTTAACAATATTTGCATTATCATCATTTTTGAATATTGGAGATATGTAACTGTCCTTCCATTTACTTGGAAATTTTCCACTGGTACAATGATCTTATAAAACGTATCAATCATTACATCAATATCATTGTCATGAATGCATACTCTCAATCAATTGGTGCATAATAATTATTTAGAGTTATAATAGGCATTTCTAAGATCGAAAAACACCTCACTATGTGGTTTAAAATCATTGCAAAGTTTCATATCACAAACTACTGCTCTGTGGTGAGTGGAGAAAACTGTTAGCTAACAGTAAATCTATAGCCTCAAAAATGTTCAAATTATAGTATTTACTACAAAAAAAAATTGATCAAGAAAAACATTTTGTGAGTTTGGAATATGATTCACTTGTTTCAAGCATAAGAAAGAAAAATTTTCATTAATAGGTATATTGCATTTTACTTTTGGAAGACCAAGGAAAATAAAAGTTTGTTCCAAGAAACGTGATTTGTTTTTTTTTTATCTTATTCCGTAAGGACTTTACAGGTTTTAAAACTAATTTTGTTGGGGTTTCCAAATTGAAATTTTCAATATATTCAACCGAAATATTTTTGGATAATAAAATAGTACAAAACGCCCCCTCTGTATAAAACTGAAATTATGGGAGATATATTTTTATTGGCAAACCTAACTTTTCAAACTTTTGTATCTTATATATGAATTGAGAGTAAGGGATATTATCTGACTTTGAAATTTAGATCTTTTTGAAATGTACTTAGAATAAAGTTTTCAATCAACCCTATTGCTTCCTTGAAACAGTACGCATCATTTCTTATTACCACAGTGATTTCTTTTGGAAAGAATTGTGAAAATCATGACTCTGTAGATTCCTCGATTAACCTCAAATATAGGAAAAAAAAATAAGTATACCCAATAGTATGATTGCATATCAGTAACAATAAAATTGTATAGATCAAGAGGATTTGATACCAGAAATAGAAGAGTCTAGAAGACTGGAAGTTGAAGCTATACATTTGGCAGAGAATGGGAATTTGAATGAGGCACTGAACCTTATTAATAAAGCCTTGGATATAACACCACACAGACCATCGTTATACAACAACAGGGCCAATATTTACCAGTATTTACGAAAATTTGAAGGTAAGATTCTTCAAATATTTTTCAAATGTTGGGTTTTGGCAAATGATCCAAAAATTAACCAATTATTTTCCATGAATTCACCTGATCACTCCAAAAAATCTCTACATAATCAGTGAACTGATTCAAGAATTTTTCAATATTTGTAAATTTTTTTTAAACAATTTTTATAAGAGCTTTTCTTGAGAATGGTAACTTAATAGTTTGACATTTTAAATACAGGTAAGTAAAATCTCTATGAGAAGTTTGTGAATGATATGGAGACTGGTAATATTTTTCAACATGTTCATCATTAAAATGCCTGTTTAAAAAGCAACGGTAATATTTTTCAACATGTTCATCTTAAAATATATGTTCAAAAAAACAACAAGTTGATGCAAATAATAATTTATTGATAATTGAGGTCAACTGTTAAAAGGCCTTTGAAATTTTCATGCAAACAGTTCTTTTTCACTATGAAAATTCTTTTCCCTGGAGGAAGTACTCAACATAAAAACTTTTAAACAAAAAATTAATCCGACGAAATACGGAACTGAAAAGTAAAAAATGAAATAAACCTTCTTAGTCTCAATAACTAAGCTCCTAAACTAATGTAAGTAACTAATTTTGAGTCGGCGCCAAACAAATAAGCAAATGAATTAGGTAAGGTGTAAAATGATGGCATCAAGTTGCGCGGTGACATTCTGAATTTTTTTTTGAAGTAATTTAATGATCTTTGTTGATTGTTCGTTTGGCGCCGACTCAAAATTATTTACTTACATTAGTTTAGGAGCTTAGTTATTGAGACTAAGGTTTATTTTATTTTTTACTTTTCAGTTCTGTATTTCATCGGTTTAATTTTTTGTTAAAAAGTTTTTATTTTTCAATTTTTCGTGGCTGAAATCTATTAATTACTACCTACTTGTTTTTTGATTACTTCCAAAATACTTACTTACCCACCTTACTTCAACTATTACCAGTTGAATAATATGATTATCTACTTTTACAATTTCTTGTAATATAAATTATTTTTGTTGTTCTGGTTAGTTTATTTCATTACTTTGTATATAATTCCATCCTCTCATAGAGTATAATGATTGTGACGGATGTAGGAGAACAAAAATAATGACATTAGCGATCTGTCATTGTCAACTACATATGTGTGCCAATGTTCACAAGTGAAAAATAAATGTGTCCCTATTTTTCTACCCGTAAGGGTGGATAATTCCATTTGAAATCCAAATATGATCAACTATGAGGTATACCCTATCTAATAAAAAAAGAATCTTCCAAATAGAAGAACCCAGTACAAAGTTATGCCTGATAGAATCGGTTAACGGACCAGAATTCAGAGGGTGAGTGATCAATATCCTTCATTTTGCTACCCTTAGGGGTGGATTTCATCTTTTAAATTCAAATGGGACCACCTTCGAAGTACACCCTATCCACTGAAAAAAGAATTATCGGAATCGGACGTCTCAGTAAAAAGTTATGTGTGATCATACATAAAATAAAAAAATATACGCGTCGACTAGAGAACCTCCTCCTTTTTGGTTTCGTCGGTTAAAAAGTAAAAAAACGGCCACCTGTAACATTACACCTGAACTCATGGAATTCAAGGAGGTTTCTTTGTATGGTGATCTAAGCAGGCAATACTCAGAGTACCAACATGTTTTCAAGGAAGTGCATCAAAGATATCAAAATAAATTATCTGAAAAAAAAATACTTTGACAAAAAAATATCTGAATCCCATAATAGAAGCAAAACCATCTGGATTATAGTAAATGCAACAATGCATAGAAAAAATAAATCTAATCGTAATATTGAATTATCCGTAAATGGAAATAAAATAGGAATTGAAAACTGTGCCAAAGAGTTTCAACAATTTTTTCACATTGGGTCAGTCTATCCTAGGTAAAGACCATACAAAAAATGTTGATTATGACTACATCGATAGTAGTATCCAAGTCTCCAGTGCATCTCTATTCATTTGTCCTGCAGAACAACTTGAAGTTAAGTTATAAAAAATATGAGAAACTTCAATTTATCAGGCTGTGAGAAAAAAAAGTCTGTAACGTAATTATTGAACCACTTACTTAATTTCTCAAGGAGTTTTTCCATCAAGACTTAAAGTATAAAATGTTATACCATCACAAAAAAGGGCGCACTGAACAACTTACCAACTGTAATTCTAGACAGATAATGGTAGACTCTCAAACTGTCAACATTTTTTTAACAAAAGTACTGACAGCACTGTTGATGATGTCACTAGAGCTCTAGATACAAAAAAAGCGGAGCTAGGGTTCTTTATTGACTTCTCAGAAGCCTTTGGCCGGATAGATCATGCAGTTCTTCATAAATTACTGAGATATGGAGTCAGGGGAATTGCACTCCAATGGTTTGGCTATCAAGTTGGAGATAGATATCAGCAAGTAAAATATAATGGTTTTATTTCTGACTTGAAACGTAAATGGCAGAATTCCCCAGGGGTCCGTTCTGGGACCAACTTTTTTTCTTATATACATTAACGATCTCTTCAAGATTTGTTGCTTATGCTAATGACACTAATTACCTATTCGTAAACAGTAATATCAAAGAAGCCATAAATCAAGAGCATAATGTTTACTAAAATATCTGTAAATGTAGTGAAAAAAAAAATTATGTGTCTAAACAACGACAAAACTGTAGAAGTTGTCTTCAAAACGGCTAAGACTCAGACTGAAACTCTTGACGTAATAGTCTTGAACAACACTGATATTACATGCTCAGAGTCCGCAAAGCTTCTAGGGCTTACCCTGCAAAATACTTTGCAATGGGACACTCACGTTAATACTTTGTCAACAAAACTTGCAGAAATTATCAACAATGTAGTATAAGTATTGTTAAAAGCCTTTACTTTGGCTGTTTCCGTTCAAATATGAAGTATGGTATAATGTACTGGGGAAAAAGCCTATCGAATATTTCCTCTACGAAAAGAGTTGTCCGTATATTGAGTAAAATTGGACCATTACACTCTGCTTCAAAAGCCTCTCAATTTTATATATATATATATATATATATATATATATATATAATAATAATAATAATTAATGTACTTTATTGAATCAATTTGATCCAAAAGGCTATCGACCGAGGTCCTTCTGCCCTATATATATATATATATATATATATATATATATATATATATATACATATATATATATATATATATAGATGGGGAATATCGAGGGGAATGTTGAAAACAAAATGGAAGAAATTTAATGGACATAGCCCTCAAGGAAAAATATTAACCGTAGAGGCTTTCAGTCCTCATCAGTACGGTGAAGCCGCACATTTGTGGTTTCGGCTAGCAGACCCTGTATTCCAGGGCAACAACCAACGTCACCACGGTGGCAGCTATAGCTACCTGCGTGACATCCAAGTCCAGGATTACAAAGATGAAAGGGAGGAATATCGAGGGGACTGTTAAAAAACGAAATGGAAGAAATTCAATGGACATAGCCCTCAAGGAAAAATGTTAACCGTAGACACGTGTTTCGGACCTCATCAGTTCGGTGAAGAAGTCCAAGGATGAACAACACTTGGTAGCAAACGACAAATCAACGGAGTCAACAAACAGAAGCCAGCCGTACATTTGTAGTTTCGGCTAGCAGACCCTGCATTCCAGGGCTCCGTTGATTTGTCATTTGCTACCAAGTGTTGTTCATCCTTGCTCTTTTCACCGTACTAATAAGTGCCGAAAGCAAGTAACACGTGTCTACAGTTAACATTTTTCCTTGAGGCTAGTCCATTAAATTTCTTCCTTATATTATATATATATATATATATATATATATATATACATATATATATAGAGTTGTTTGCTTTGTTTTCAAAAACAAATATTACTTTGAGTCAGAAATGATACAAACTCTTACGGAATGAGAATGAAAAACAGATTGCTACCATCTAAACATTCCTCTACTCTATATCAAAGAAGTCTGTATTTCAATGGCTGTAAACTATACAATGTTCTTCCTAAATAAATAAATTGAACATTCTAAAAACTAAAGGCATGTTGATACAAAATATAAATTCAACAATATAAACCAAAACAATTTGAAACTCGCAATTGATGATGTAGAAATTGAATTTGTAAATAATATTAAATATCTTAGATTTCAATTGGACAATCTATCGACTTTTGAAAATCATTTTGGTTATATTTATAAATAAAATCACTAAAAAATTATATTTTTTCTCCAGAATCTCTAGTAACCAATCAATTAAAACAAAAATCACTGTATATAAAAGAATTATTCAACCGCATTTTGACTATTGCTCTTCTGTGTTATATCTGTTCAACTTAAATAAAATGTCACAATTACAAAAACTCCAAAACAGAGGGATGGGAATAATCTTAATGGTAAATCAATATACCCCTATAGATACAATGTTGAATTCCCTACAGTGGATTTTCAGTACCATGATATTTATATATAAAATATTGAACAACCTTGCTCCCTCCTATGTCCAAGAGTACATCACATTCAATTTTTAGATACATCAATATAACACAAAAAGCAATATAAACATATTTATCAGAAGAATGAACAAGAAACACTCAATGAACTAATTGTTTTTCAAAGGTTTTAATGTTTTCAACACTCTATCAAATGAAATCAAGTGTAGCCAAGTCTATCAGGGTTAAAAAAAATAGTGAACATTACACCAATAATAATATTAGGTAAAACAAAATATAGTATTTCATGTTAAAGTTCAAAGTATGTATGTTTAATCATAAAATGTTCATTGTCTTTCTTTTGCTGATATAATGCTGTTGTAATTTTTGTTATCAATATTTATATTAGGTGAACCTATTTAAATAAATTTTTTCTATAAAATACTCAAAGAATATATGCATCTTCAAAAGAGAGATGAAATATTTTCTGCTCAGGAAGTCCTACTATTCCCTAACAGAATTTTATAGTTATGTTTTGTAAAGTCTAATGTCTTTACTTAGTATCCTGTCTGTACATCTACCTACATTCATATTTTTTTAGTATCATATCTACACCCTATCTATATAGTGACATTATCACATTAGTGAACTGTATAGTAATTCTACTGAATTGTAATCTTTTGTGACTAAGAATAAATGAAATTAAATTGCGAAGCCTTATTCCAATTTTCAACCTATTTTCAATAGCCAGTTATTAAAGTTTTTCAGTTTACACCATAATTTTTATCTTGTATTAGACATTTCTAATGATATGATGCGTTACCGAATAAAGAGTTTTAGTTATAAATGTTCAATTCACTGTGGAGATCTTTTGTTTTAGATGCATTTAATGATGTGACAAAGGCTATTGAACTAATCACTGATAAACATAAAAAAACAAAGTGTTTAGCCTACTGTCAGAGAGGCATTCTCCATCGAAGAGCTGAGAGAGAAGAGTTGGCTAGGGCTGATTTCGAAATTGCTGCCAAAATGGGCAATAATTTCGCAAAAGGACAGGTAAATTATTTCGATGTCTTTGTATAACATCAGTAAGATGTCTAGAAACCCTGCTGTCATTACTCATACCTGTAAAAGTTTGTTACACCTGCTTAATGAAAGGAATTAACCAGTTTCAGATGGCGCCGATGTCATTTCTAGATATCTCATAAAACTGCGCCATCTACTAATGAATTACTGAGCATCATTTAACTGCAATTGGTATAGCCCAAAAATTCTGAACAATATCGAATCAGTAAATACAATCGGGTTTTTAGACATCTTAAAAATAAGGAAGGTTTTTGCTTTGGATGACAGCAATATACCGGGTGTCAACGTATTCTTTAGACAACCATGGTTTCCAGAGTTCCAAGGGTATGAGATTAAAAAATTGGAATAATTTTCAATATTTGGTACTCTCCCATCACTTCCGGTTTCACCGTAAGCGACCCCAATTTGGGAATTTCAAATGGAACACCCTGTATATTTAGATTTTTTTGGATTTTAGACGATTGATGGACATGAATGATGGGTAGAAAATATTATTTGACAGTTTTTTTCATCTAGTTGAGTACCTATGGCAGTTTGATATTTCCAAAACCACTCATTGTATTATTATTTTTATTATTGACATCTTTTAGATACACATTTCTTAAAATCGAATTTTTAAGCCAAATCCATTGATGGTTTCGATTCGAAAATTGAATTGATTGGTATTAAACTATATAATGCACTTAATGACAACATCAAGTCTGTCCCCAGCTCCCAAAAAACCCCACATACCAATTTTGAATAGAATCAGACCATGGTTAATTTAATTTTTACAAAAAATCATAATATTCGACCCCAAAAACCCCCACATACCAATTTTGAATAGAATCAGACCATAATCACAAAACTCGTCCACCATTTTGGAGCCGCCATCTTGAATTTTTCAATTTTTACAAAAAAATCATAATCTCTGACCACGCAAACCCTCAGATACCAATTTTGAAAGAATCGGACCATAATCACAAAACTCGTCCGCCATATTGGAGCAGCCATTTTGTTTTTTTTTAACACAAAAATTTCTAAATGCATTGTCACCGGAATTATGTACACCTGCCAAATTTCAAATAATTCGGACGTCTGGAAGTGGGTCAAAATCGCGCCCAAAGAAGTCGGTTACAAACAAACAAACATACAAGTGAAGCTAATATAAAGCGTGTAATAACTATAAATAATATAATGAATAAAACGAAAATTTTATGGATACATCAATGTTTCGAATTAGCTCTTTTAGTGGACTGTATATTTCAAAGAAGTTGAGAATTACCTCTGATGGATTGATTTCTTGACATTCAACGATTTGGGAGAGAATTTAAACGGGCTTACCTTGGTCGATTGACGATAATGCACCATCTGGTCAGCAATATCTCCATCAGACCACACACAAATGTTTTTGTATAGCACTCACTGAGTAGGATTTGTTTTTGGAGCGAATGTATCGAGGTGAACCTTAACAATAGAGTCCTTGTCACCTTATTTTGAATATGCCCGAGCAACTCGTCCAGGAAAATGGAAAACAAACGCAAGATCGCACATTTTGGCAGTGAGAAATAGGGGAGGGGGATTCTCAGAGAAACACAATAGTAATAATAAAGTAATACTAAATTAACAAAGGGAGGTGAAGACGGAACAATCAATATGCCAAGATCATACTGTCAAAGCTGGATTTGTGTGGACATTAGTGCATTCATCCACTTTTACACTGCACCTATATATATAGTACCAGTCACCTATTTAAAAAATCTGATATTTCTTAAATTATTAGAATAATTACAATGTTAACGAATTTCATCCACAAATATTGAAATTTTATAGTATTATTGGAAATAAATTGAGACTATATTGCACACAAGTAATGATTTTGTTGAAATAAACTAGTATAATAGTTGAAATGGTTATTTTTCAGCTTGTCGAACTGAATCCATATGCAGCTCTATGCAACCAAATGTTGAGGCAAGTGATGGACACATGGAAATGAGGATATGTACAATATATTTACTATATAGAATATATCATTTGAAACAATACAAATCTTAATTGCAACAAATGATAATAAATTATTCAATACCAAATATATTTCAATAGCACCAAATACATAATCATTTTTATACCTAAAATCCACAAAGTGGCTTTAAATCTCTTCTGTGAGGTATCAATAAAATAAAACTAAAAAAAACTCCTGACAAAAATAAACAAAATGCATTTGTAAGCCCAATATTAGCGATTGCTAAAACTACAATACCTCTCTATGATTTATTAAAACTATTTACAAAACCAGACTATAAAAATAAATAAAATCATTGTAAGTAGGGAAGATCTCCAATTCCAAAAATGTTTTTGGGAAAATAAATGGAATCCTACCCCGACACAGCACAATCTATACCATAATCTAAATGTGCAGAGATAAGAAAATTTTAACTATACTTTGGTCCTACATCAAGTCATCCTAAGAATTCAAATCATCTCCATCCACCATTTCGAAATCCTTGCCAGTACTTGATCTTTGACTTGACTCACTCTCGCTCTCTGACCCATTCTCTACAGGATTTTGTTCATTTGATGCACTCACAGTAGTCCTAAAAAAAACAGGTTATGAATATATTTTCCAAAGAATTTGGTTCTTTCAATCCGTTAAATCAAGGATTCCTATAATCTCAACATAGGTTGAATCTTCCCAGCCAAATGAAAAATATTTGCTTCTTGGTGGCATGTTCTTTAAAATGAATAACGTATACTCAATATTAAAAATAAAACTTTTTTCTGCTGAGAAATATTAAACATTGGAAAATGTTGTTTGTTGACAAAACATCCCACTTTTTATGGCCATTTTGTTGTAATGTAATGTTCTACTATAAATCTTTTGAAAAATACCTTAGCATAAAAGTTAATTTATAAAATGCAATGCATAAAGTACACAAAGTCGTCTTCACCAAGGATTCAGTATAAATTGAAACTCAATTGGTAGACCACAGGCGAAAAACAACTACTTTCCTAGCAAATACCACACAGAACGTTGAATGATATTCACCTGACAATCCATGCAAACTTCCATATAAATGGAAATTGTTCGCAAATGTTTCTTTCTGATAAGCTCGATTATGTTTAAATTCATGTCATGTCCGCCTAACAATCCGCATTCCGGTTTCAGGCTTTTTGGCCCTTATCAGTACGGACTAGTCACCAGCCAGAGATCCGGAGAGCTCTGGCCGAAGCGAGACACAACATAAATTAAATCACCATCGCGCTTACAACATCTTTAGGTACGTCAGAAAAGATAACTCTTAACCGGCGGCACCTAGTGACAGAAAGAAACACTCCACACATTTCTCCTACCTCGCTGTGGTCTACCAATTGAGTTTCAATTTATATTGAATCCTTGGTGAAGACGACTTTGTGTACTTTATGCATTGCATTTCATATTTTATCTCCCTCTCCCAGAGCTCTACGGATCTCTGACTGGTGACTACTCCGTACTGATGAGGGCCAAAAAGCCTGAAACCGGTATGCGGATTGTTAGGCGGACACGACATGAATTTAAACATAATTGAGCTTATCAGAAAGAAACATTTGCGAACAATTTCCATTTATATGGAAGTTTGCATTGATTGTCAGGTGAATATCATTCAACGTGGTATTTGCTAGGAAAGTAGTTGTTTTTCGCCTGTGGTCTACAAATTGAGTTTCAATTTATATTGAATCCTTGGTGAAGACGACTTTGTGTACTTTATGCGTTGCATTTCATATTTTATCTCCCTTCACTTGGCTTTTTCTTTCATTATAAAAGTTAATTGCTGCAAAAGTTAGATATTCAAACGGTATAAATACCACCTAAAAAATGAAAATAAGTCTGAAAGAGAAACGAAAAAAAAACTGTTAATATTATAGAAAAACATTGTACAAATCAATAGTTTTTTTTAATAGCAGAATCGAAAATGTACTCTTTTCCAATTGGGAAAACAGTATGTGATACGCATGTGCTGCCAACAATCATATAATGACAGGGGACTACGGTGGGCTTTGTAGTCAAACTCAATTACACAGGCCTACAAGGTATTCCCTTTCTTGATTTTGAGAAGCGATCCCTATAGATTTTAGTGTAAAAAACAGTGAAAAAAATTCATCACATCACAATTTTCGGTAATTTAAATTTTTAATATTATTCTATAATAGATGGACAGAATAGGGTATAGATAAATAAATAAATAAGGATATTTTTAGTATATTATTTTTATGTACCCATCTGCTATCAGTTTATTTATCAAATAACTTGTTTTTATCATTTTTATAAAAAATCTGTGGTTTAAAAAATTACCAGGTAAAAAAAAATTACAGGTTTTTAGTTCAATTTTCAGGGTTTTTATAATAACTTTCTAATTATCAAAGGCATAATTGATTGAAAAATAGAGGTAAATTTTTTTTGCCGACGGAATATTGTTTATTGATATGTCTAGATAATACAAAAATTTTTTTATTCCTCAATATTAATATTTACTTGGTTAAAATATTTTTTTTTGTTCAGATGTCAGATTCGGTCGGCATGCACGAGAGCTAAGCCGCGCGTTTTCTGCCTTTTTTTCGCCGCTAAATTGAAATTATAAATATTGCCGGCAGTTTTTTTAGGAAATTTTCTGCTCTTTAAGGATCTTTTTTCAAATTTCGGATATCTCAAATAGTTTTTGAGATATTTGCAAAAAACCTCAAAAACTTTTTTATGTTGAGTTAATTGTTTATAACTTTTGCAATTTGTTTCTCCAGATATTAGTTCCGAGCTAGGATTTTCTTAATGCAATTACGAATCGTATGACACCTCGATCATAATTTTCGGTTGGTCTTAACTCTAATTTCGGAAAATGGCTCTTGTGAACCAGAATAATGATCGCAGACTTCTGCTGGATATTTAAGCGTGATCATCCAAACAAGGCTCACAAGAGGAAATCACTGCAAAGTAGCTTTCATGAAAAAAAAAACAAGGTTTCACAAGTCTTCGTAATTTTATAAAATACTTATTCTTGTGTATGCAGTATATATAAATACAAAAATATATCAACTATACTCTTATTTTTGTAAAGATTTTTTTTCACCAAAGTACCTCAATTATTGTAATTATAAAAAAAATTATTGTGAAAAATCCTGATGTGATAGAAAAAACCGATTTCAGATTCGTAAATAGAAGGTCCCAAATCCTCATAATCACCTATAAAAACCGAGAAAGGGAAAAAGGGTTTAATTTGCAGGTCTGTGTTATCAGTAAAGTTACAACACTGAAAGGTTTGTGATGTCATGTCGTTTTCGGGAGAGTCAACTTCCACTGCATAATAATGAATTTACTGACTACAATTTCAGTGAAAGAGTTAGCACAACTCTAGGGTTAAAAATATATTTTTTATTTAAATACTTTTGAAGTGCTTTGGAAGATACTTTCATTCAGTTATGCTAAATTGGGTGGTATAGAGAAATACACAAATATCTCTTCATTTCAGAAATGTACATGAAAAATCTGATTGTCCTTTGTGACTAATCATTTTTCTTACTATCTGAATCAAAATTTTGTGTGGGGAGTTCTGAATAGAAATTTTGTGTGGGGCGTATTTTGCACTGTCAACTTTGAATGATAAAATGTGGACCTGTATTTTTTAATTTCTCTTATGCAAGAACCAGAATGTTTCCCTTTTCAAGACATTTTGGTTCTTGGAATATTAAATAACCGTTAACAAAACTTATTCCATAGACTACCTATTAAAATAATTTAAAAATTTTTGTCGATTCCAATAACAATTTTTTAATGTCTCTCTATCTTCAACGAATTTTCTTTGAGAAGCACTTTTTGCTAGCTTTTACAAATGTGTATGGTAACGATCTGAAATACTTTCAGATTTTCATAAAATAACAGTGAACTGAAAAAAAGGGATTGGTATTATTCTGAACTTCTCAAGAACTAATTCTGATATTTTTGATTGGTCTCACCACAGTGCTTTCAGATATGCAACTTTTTCTCTATTTAATAATCTTATCAATTCACAATTCTGAAGTTACCAAAAAAGTGGTCATCATGTGTGAATTTTATTTTGTGAATTTATTTCACAACAAACATTGTTGAAGGGAAAAATACTTTCTGGAAACAAAAAATCTGACTACAATTAAAAAAACTATGTTTTTAAAAGTTTGCAACAAAAAGGTAAGTGTACATGTTATTTTGTTTTATGAACTAAAAAATCCTCAACAAGTACCAAGTAAAACATAAGTGCCATGTGAAGTGGAATGAATAGAAAAAGTGAAAAAAAATAATCTGCAATAAACATTCAATATAAAATTGAACCAGAAAATGGTAGATCTCAGGTGAAAAACAACTACTTTCCTGGCAAATACCACGCAGAGCGTTGAATGATATTCACCTGAAAATCCATGCATACTTCCATATAATATCAATGGACATTGAATGCAAATGTTTCTTTCTGATAAGCTCGATTATGTTTAATTTATATGCGTGTTCACCTAACAATCCATACGGTTTCAGGCTTCTTGGCCTCATCAGTGCGAGTAGTCAACCAGCAAAGGTCAAGAACTCTGGCTGAAGTGAGACCTAGCGTAAACAAACCATCATCGAGCTTGTAACACCTATAGTGCGCGAAAAGATAAACTTTAACTGGCGGTACCTAGTGACAGAAAGAAACACTCCGAAAATCTCCCACCTCGATAGGTTTCTAAATGAAAGATTCCTTCTCAGTAGGAGTGGCAAGCCCGTCTAGCATATAGTGAAACATAAGTGCCATGTGAAGTGGAATGAATAGAAAAAATGCATTCAATGTCCATTGATATTATATGGAAGTATGCATGGATTTTCAGGTGAATATCATTCAACGTTCTGCGTGGTATTTGCCAGGAAAGTAGTTGTTTTTCACCTGAGATCTACCATTTTCTGGTTCAATTTTATATTGAATCCTTTATGTGAAGAAAACCGTTTAATTCGATTTTTCTATTCATTCCACTTCACATGGCACTTATGTTTCATTATATGCTAGACGGGCTTGCCACTCCTACTGAGAGGAATCTTTCATTTAGAAACCTATCGAGGTGGGAGATTTTGGAGTGTTTCTTTCTGTCACTAGGTACCGCCAGTTAAAGTTTATCTTTTCCGGTACCTATAGGTTTACAAGCTCGATGATGGTTTGTTTACGTTGTGTCTCACTTCAGCCAGAGTTCTTTGGACCTTTAGCTGGTTGACTACTCCGTACTGATGAGGGCCAAGAAGCCTGAAACCGGTATGCGGATTGTTAGGTGAACACGACATAAATTAAACATAATCGAGCTTATCAGAAAGAAACATTTGCATTCAATGTCCATTGATATTATATGGAAGTATGCATGGATTTTCAGGTGAATATCATTCAACGTTCTGCGTGGTATTTGCCAGGAAAGTAGTTGTTTTTCACCTGAGATCTACCATTTTCTGGTTCAATTTTATATTGAATCCTTTATGTGAAGAAAACCCTTTAATTCGATTTTTCTAAGTACCAAGTACTTAGAGGAATTCTTCATTTATTGATGTTGCTTCGCTATAATACTATTCGTAACATTTCATTTTATTTCATGCAATAAATATTATTATATTATTATTATTATGTTGGTGAATTTGAATTCACATAGATCACAAGAGCAAACATTTTATAGAGGAGGAAAAATAAAATATAAGTGTTTACTTACTCTTCCACTTCAACCACTCCAGAATTAGAGGGTGCAGACTGCTTTTCAGATATTTCTTTCTGCTCTTCACCTTCATCTTCTGCATCAGAATCCTTGTCTTTTTTCTTCTTCTTTCCTTTTTTACCAGAGCTACTTTTGTCACCTTTGTATTTATACTACAAATCATAAATGTCAAGTTAAAATGCACCAAAAATTCCTCGTCAGTAACTTACAGTGTAAAGTGGCCAAAATGACGCGAGGAATCCAACATCTTCTGTCAAATTGGGCAAAATCCACAGGTGATGTTTACCCATTGTCAGTATCCAAATCAAACAGAATATTATGAGTCGAATGAAAGCTAAAAGTATAATTGATACCAAAAATCCTGCTGCTCCCACACTCAGGTAATATACTCCCAACCTATAAAAAAATACCCACTGTATAACAAGCTTGCTAAAAAACTACATGAATAGTGAAGAAAAGTACAGTGACGACAAAAAAACTGGGAAAACTCTTGTGTTTGAATGTATGTATGATCTGGCTGCAAGGAATGAAGGATATATCTTCTCTTGGGAAAATATATTGAATTTCGCACAATTCACTGCCCAAGAAGCATCAAAGTGACAAAAACTGATACTGCAACTTCGACTCGGTGGTTATTACGTAATTACCACCAAATCTACCACTATACAGTAAAAAAAACTTCATTTTATATTTGCATGGTTGTAGTCACGTAATTCCCATTTTTTGTCTTTTGTGGACACGATTTTAAAACTCATTTTCCGATTAATAAAATGTTCACTGTAAAACCGTAATGAACATGTACCCGCAATTTGAGGTTATAACTTTGAAGTGACAGGTTATAATAGAGGCGACATGTTTGCCACTTTCAATTGCAATTTTTAGTTGGTGAGTCATGGCACCTGCAATGTGGGCACCACTTTCTAGTGGTGGAAAAGTTCCACTGGTCACTTTATGGTGAAACGTAAACGTGAAGTGGTATATTTTCAGTTTCTGCCACTTTAAACACTCATTTTGGGTTCAAAGCACTTCAGTTATATTCTCCAAAGGCTGACATATTGACAGAAATATGCCGGGTCACCATTGTAAGAGAACAAGGTGAAGCAGATTTTTTTTGGCTGTCTATTAATATTTGTTATTGTGGTACATATTCTACATTATTATTTATTATAATTTTTAATATATTGTCATTAATTTACCTGTCAGTCGTTGTGTATATTCAAACTCAAATACTACAAAAAAGTACCTATATTAAAGTTGCATAATAATGGAGATTTTATCAAGTTTAAAAAATGGGAAATTAAAATACGGACCTGGCGAAATAACTTTTCGCGGTGTAACGCTGACAGGTTTTTGCGTTTGTACTTACCGTGTAGTTTTCTAACGGGCCATTGGAAAACGAAATGAGAAGTTCCATCTGCAGCTAATTATGAAATATACTGTGAGAGAGCTGTCATATGTCTCATTTGTTGTTTTTTTGGTTATTTGAATTCTCGAAATAAATATGTTTACAATAACAGTGAATGCCAAAAGATTTCTGTTATCACCATATTGTTCGTAAAAATCAGTGATCATGAAAGTTATGAATGGAAAACGATAAGACAGGAACAGTTTTATCTAAACCGTTATCCCGCCATAGGGTAGTGAATCGTCCTCATGCTGGTCGATGGACACATAAGCAGTGAATAATGTGGAGAAATAAACTTGGGAAACTTTCACCTAGGTGATTTTTGGTAAAATTATTTATTTTTACAATGTCTACAACCTGTTAAAAAAGATGCCTCGACTTTGAAAATATCCTGTATATATTGTAAATAGGTGTGTTTTGAATAATAATTTCCACATTAAATTGTATTCCCACTTTCACTTGCTAAACCAAATATAACTACATTTGTTTGACAAAAGCATTTGATTTTCTGATGATTCAGATCAAAAACCTACCTTACAGAGGGAGGCCACAATGGGAATAGACAAACTCCAATGGCACCCAAAACCAATAAAGTACCAATTATCCAATAATGGAAGGGAATGGGATCATATATCCAAACATAGGCATCTAAAGTATCAACAAATCTTTGATCATTATGCATTTCCAACCTGATCTTCTTCTTGCGCTTTTCCTTCTCTGGCTGAAATATATAACCATGACTATCAATGGCAGGAGCGTTTGCATTCTTATTATAAATATGTTTCTTAACAGTGTTTTCCACATAAACTTGATTTTAAGAGTGTACATTCTCTGAAATATCTCTTTTGCCTTGATTTTTTCAATGAAAAATTGCAAGGGAAATTAAATTATAATCTCTATACCATAAGGCGGAAATAATAGTCAGTGTCTCATCTTAACTCAATCGTTCAGTGTTGCAACCTCCACGCCGCCGTCGATAAATATCAGTACAATTGCTAACCTCGAACAAGAACTTTCGTTAAAATTGAGGCTGCTTCAAATGCTCCGTAAGATCTATTGCACGGGCTGAATCAAATTTGGCACCGGTGCACTGTGTCCACATTTAAAACAAGCGGCATATTGTGATTATAGATTTGGGATACAATAGAGTTTTATTGTAAAATATTATATTATTTTGCCGCTCTTTTGTGTTGTTGATGTCACTGACTATTATTTCCGACTCATGGTATACTTGCCAACAATAATTGTAAAAGTCTATTTGGAATATTAAACTTTTTATTATTAAAGTTTCACAAAATACGAATCCCAGCTCTGTAGAATTCTCGCGTTCTACCTTTTTATAGGCAGATTAATAACACTTTATAAACCGCAAAAATGAATGGATTTTGGTTACAAATTAAGGTGGCATATGAAGTCAGTAACAATGCCTACAGAGAATGAAAATGCACCTTTTCAGCAATATCTAGAGAATTGCCCTGCACAAAGTTCTAAATAAAAATTTAATTCTCATAACGAACTCTTTTGAGGAATACACATAGATTTTCATTTGGGGATCAAAATCTGAGAAGAATAAATGTGAGAGATATTCAACATCAACATTATTTTCTAGCAATGTTCTTTCTACAGGTTCAGGAGACAAAATATTCGTTTTTGAGGATCAACTACAAAGCATAAACTCACCATTTGTTCTTTTTCTTTATTGCCCTCAACAACACTACTCTCTGCATCAGTTCCTTTGTCCTTTTCTTTTTTCTCTTCATCACCAGATTCACTCTTCTTCTCTTTTTCCTTCTTCTTTCCTTTTTTGCCCCTCAGTTCCTGTTCATCGACGGGTACTTTACGAGCTCTATGGAAAAACTTGTGTGTTAACATAAGGTGAAGATAGTCGCATATTTCTTCTCTTGTTTTGAATAGAGGTTCTTCACTAGTTGCAAATGTTGAAGTTAATAGAGCATCTACCGCTCTAGAACCTGAAAGAATGAATATCTTGTAAATTTTCAAAGTTATATTTCTTTTGGCAAGTTTAGTTGAGAGTAAACTTGGGAGCTGTGTGGGCACACTGTTACGAAAATCTGACAGTATGAAGTTAGCCACTAAAGAGGCCCAGACTGTGAGCGTGGTAGGATGTAGGTTGAGTGGAAGAAAGCACTCGTTCGACTCTTCTTCTTCGCACAAGGTGGGTCGGTTCAGAAGAACCCCGTGCATGTAGGCCTCTCTATTTGGGCCCATTGTACGCCCACTTGCTCTGAGGATCAGCTGGGCATGCCGATTTCTTTGACGAAATTTAGCAATTTCCTCAGCTGAATCTCCTTGACGTCCACTGGGTTCAGAATTATGCTCCCAAGGTTGATCTTCGTCTGGTGCACCAAAGCGGGGCACTCAGTGAGGATGTGCGACGATGTCTCGTCATCTTCCAGGCATAGGGGATTATCTATGATCCCGATGAGTCCCATGTCCCATCTGTTCGGCACTCGGACACCAGTTTAGATACAATCCTATTTGCGCCTGACACCATAATAGTAGTTTTGTGTCCGAGTAGATAGCAGTAGGTCCTCGACTTTTATTGTAGAGGTTTTCCTGGACACAGGTGAGTATAGCATATACTTCAGCCTGGAACACTGAGGCATATTTGCCTAGGGGAACTGATATTTATCTCTTTGTTCCTTCTTCGTAAACCCCTGCACCGGACATTCCCCCAAATCTTGATCCATCTGTGGGTCTGCCGGGGGCATTGTCTTTCCATTCCTCCTTGTGGGGATGGCTATATTGGGCCCTTTTCTGAAGTCCAGAACATCCATTAATAGGACTGGACATCCTTCCTTTGCCTCTTTCCAAATAGCTGAGTGTCTGCCTCAGTACCGCCTTTGAGTCTGCATGCAGTACGCATGGCTTCGTGCTCAATGACAAGATGCAGAG
Source organism: Gonioctena quinquepunctata (assembly GCA_018342105.1). Lineage (NCBI taxonomy): Eukaryota > Metazoa > Arthropoda > Insecta > Coleoptera > Chrysomelidae > Gonioctena > Gonioctena quinquepunctata. The sequence goes on along the minus strand of JAFIRS010000042.1, from coordinate 704,255 downwards.
GTGGTAGTCCTAGTAGAACTTCTAGAGCTCTAGTAGGCACTCATTACTGAGCTTTAACTAGAGCTAACTCAGCCTTTTCATAGTCAAGTATTGATCAATTGTTCCTTATTGCTAATCATTTTCTATCAATAAAAGCGATGATTATTATTATTATTATATACCCAAGGCCAAGCGAGTATCATCTAGCTATACACAAATGCAAGGAATGTACGAGCACGAAGCTCAATGACAAGATGCAGAGGTGGTAGTCCTAGTAGAACTTCTAGAGCTCTAGTAGGCACTCATTACTGAGCTTTAACTAGAGCTAACTCTGCCTTTTCATAGTCAAGTATTGATCAATTGTTCCTTATTGCTAATCATTTTCTATCAATAAAAGCGATGATTATTATTATTATATACCCAAAGCCAAGCGAGTATCATCTAGCTATACACAAATGCAAGGAATGTAACATAACATGTCGTTATATATTTAAAATCAACAGAAAATCAGTTCATGCCCAATAGCTTCGCGATAAATGCACAGTAGTTCCTGTCAAAATTATGTTAACCCATACAATTTCTATAAGGAAATAGGAAATGAAAAATTTATTATATATGGGATGGGATTTTGAGCTCACTACATACAGTGATTTGATATTCGAAATTCAAATATACCTTTTATCCACCCCAATGAACCACGAGTCTCAAGTGAGGGATTAACAATTCAGAAAGAGCATTCGCAGAAATGTAGATAGTTGGGAGCTAACTAGTATAGGGCATCTGCAATTGAGAATGTTTCCCTTTTCAACATGAATACCCCACAAGAGATTATCTTGAACGATGGAAGATAGTGACTAAAGTTTATCTTTCAGTCGCAGATTATTTTATGAACATCCAGTTCATATTTTCAAACCTAAATCAAACTGTTAAGAATCTTATATGTTGTTACAATATCAAAGTTCTTACGTCTAAGTTCTAGTTTTTGAATACTCAGCAATCTATACAACTCATTATAGTCAATATCAGCATAAGAAATGTTAAGTTTGAAGGCAATGTATCGCAAAAATTTTCTGTAAACTTTTCATTAATATATTTATCATAGTAGGGTGAACACACATGTGTTAGACTCCATCTGACTACGAACTAGCGAGAAGTATAAAACTTTAATTGAATTAATATTACTAAAGTGCTGGGTACGTCTCTTAATGACCCCAACATCTTATAAGCTTTATTGCATAGATCTTCAATGTGCTTCGAGAATGTGAGCCGGGAATCAAAAAGCACTCCAAGGTCGCGTATCATCGTAACTTTCTCAATTGTCGAATTCATCAAGGAGTATTGAGGTACGAGTGGTTTCAGACTTTTAGTGAATTGAATGATATCGTCTGCAAAAAGCAGTACCTCGGAGTGGTTAAGCAGTTAACATCATTGATAAATAGGTTGAACAAGAGAGGAGCCAAATGGGCACCCTGAGGTACCCCCGATGTGACCAAAAAGGGATCTGAGTGAAAGTTGTTAATTTTGACAGTTTGAGTTCTACCCGACAGGTATGATTTCAACCGATCTAGAAGCTGTCCATTAATGCCGTACAATGACAGTTTCCTGACTATCAAAAGCCATGTTGTTTTGTAAAAATTAGGTTCTTGAATTTTTCAGTTAAAAAATCAGTTACAATGCTCTCCAGAGCTTTTGCAAAGTGGCAAGCCAATGATATCGGACCGCTAATTAGTAACGTCATCCTTTGTCCCACAATTCTTGAATATTGGAGTTACATAGTTTAATTTCCATGCATTGGGAAATATACCTGTTTCTAAAGATAAGTTATAAATGAGCCACAGTGGATGGGATAAAGCAAATGTACACTGTTTTACAAAACTGGCCGGAATACAGTCTGGTCCAGGTCCTTGGTTAATATTTATTTGTTCAAACTTCTCCAATACTTTGGTTATTTGTACATGTATCTCATTAAGATTGCAAAAACTTGTAATATTTGGTTCAATAAAATTCGGAATGTTCGAGGTGTTGGGTGAATAAACTGATGAGAAAAATTGTGCAAAAATATTATTGATTAGACAACGTAAGTCATCCCTACTAGAGTCTAACAAATGTTTGGTGAAGTTTTTTGAAGGATTTATAAATGCCTTTGAATGGACCAATCCTGGTAAGTGACGCCAGGTTCTGGTACGACAAAATCCTTTGCAACCCCCTCTTTAGCGAGAGAGAATGCTGCCTCATTACCTTCCAGGCCGGAGTGGCCAGGAATCCAGACCAGAGACAGATTGTTGAATCTTCCTACTGACGAGTGTTTTTTTGACAGCTCCACACTAACTTGGACGTTGATCGGCACGAGTTAAGTGCTTTTAGAGCCGCTTGGCTGTCCGAGAAATTTTGTATTGTTTTATGTGTGAGGTTAGTTTCCTCCAATCTCTCTGCACATAAAACAAAGGGCGTGGATTTCCGCCTGGAATACGGCCGCGTAGGACCCTAGGCAGGTTGAGATTGTTGTCCTAACTCAAATAAATTCAGAAAGAGCGTAAAAAACTAATGATTGTAAAATTTTACTACTCGGTTCAGGATTATCTTGCAGATGTATTCTAATATTAAATATTTATTATACATTCTTAACATATCTGGTTTCCTATACACTTTATGCAGCAGGAAAAAAGACATCAAGTTTCTATAAAATAATCTTTTTAAATGTTGCGACGACCTCAAAGTTGAAGGAGATTCTGAAGTGAGTACAATCCTAGAAGAAACAATTCATGAATTGCAGGCAGATAATCAACTGAAAGTAGAATATATAAAAATATTAAAAAGGGAACACGATTCCATAATATCAGAGGCAATAAAATCTGAAGCAGAACTAAATATAATTGTAGAAGAGCAAAATGAGAACATTGACGAATTAATACTAATAGTGAACCAACAAAAAAAGGATCTAGCCGAAAAAGTTAAAGATGGAAAAAACTGTGCATACCCAAACTGAAATTATAAAAACCAATCTTCAGTAAACAAGTGTCAACCTCTGAAAGAGACGTCCCAAACAGGGTACCAATTTCTAATAAAATAATGAATAGTCTAGCAAAAAATGCACCAATAGCATCCAAATCAAACTTACCAAGGCTCGTCATTCAAAAAACATATTATAGTAAAAACGATATCGCGTCCACACCTAAAAAAAGAATTTTATTTGTAACAGGAAGTGATGGGAGAGAAATAGCCCAAATGATTGCCCAGCTGACAGGTGAGTCATTCAGGATTCATTCTCTTCTGAAACCTAACGCGAATAGCCACGTCTTATTACAAACAGCACTCGAAAACTTTCTTAATTTTTCAAAAAATTACATAGTCATATTTTGGTACCAAAGGGCTAGGGTATGCTCTATGAATAACTTTTTTTCTCAAATGCAGCACACAAAGGTAATCATTATAACGGAACCATATCGGTATGACTACGACCATATTAATGAGATTATTTATGAAAATAACAAAAATCTGGCAAAGGTGGTGCACAACACTTTTTCTAGTTTTCCAAAGTCTTAGAATGCAATAATATTCTCCGGAAAACAAATTATGGTGCAGATGGCCACATATTGAAGAAAATTGGCAAGTGGCACTTGGAGCAAGGAAATAAAATATTTTTTGTATAACCAGTTCTCATCAGTCCAACAAGATATTGTAAACACCTCTAAATTTGATACAACACCAGTGGAGTGCACTAGTGAAATCAGCATTGATGACAGCATCGCAAGGAAATCAATTCATACAGTTAGCACCAGTAACAGTCATTCAGATAGAGACCATTCGAACACTTTTTTAGAATAAGGCATAGTAAAAACCATTTATCAATTTTATTACTTAATAATCAATCAGTTCTAAATAAAACAGGCGAACTCTCTATATTCTTAGAACAACAAAACCTACCAAATATTGTTTGAAAGATGACGAACCTCTTCATATTTCTGAGTAAGACATAATTTCAAAATATTGTAGAAAGAATTCAATACATGGAGGAACTATGATAATGGTCAGAAAGAAATTTTTAGAATGTTTTCCTTTCGTCAATATTTGTAAATATGACAACCTGATTGTAGAAAAACAGTTTCTATAAGTCACTCGCCAATATATAATATTTACATACCATGTATTTATTTATAGACCTCCCTCAGTAGATCTCAAAATCTTTATAGAACGATTAGAATTCTTATCACAACTACCCCCACTCGCATCTATTATTTTAGCCGCGGACCTCAATATAAATTTTGCTAATAAAGTGTCTACTGATACCCAAATGATGATCAATCTGCTAGACTGTTTCAATTTAGTAATGCATGTAGATGAACCCACTCGTATCTCTAAATTCTCATTCACTATCATAGACTATGCCTGCACGAAAATAAGTGATGTAGTATGCTCTATTACCAATCCTGGACTATCTGACCATGAAGCAGTTACCGGTTTCATCCCAAATATATTTGTTAAAAGAACCGCGAATTGTCAGCAAAAAAAACTATACCAAATTCCGACTTCTTTGTCAAAAAATGGATTGGAATTCTATACATGAAGCTGAAGATCCAATCAACGATTTTCAGAATTATGTTGTCGAAATATTCAATGAAGCATTTCCACTACAGACAATAAGGAAAAATAAATCGAAACCTTGGATTACAAGAGGACTAAAAAACTCTTGCTGTAATTTACGTTTACCATTAGAAAATTCCACAGCAATAACATTTTCTTCATGTCTTACTTCAATAACTACCGTCGTATCTACAAACAGACTATTAAACTATCTAAAGATTTGTACTACAGAAATAGATTAGATCAAGCAGTTAACAAATAAAAAGAAATGTGGACAATAATCAATGATTTGAGAGGCAAAACAAAAAATCTGAGTCATAAACTAATATTATTGTTCTATAGCAAACAAATTAACCCACAAAACTTCTACGACAGTTGAGCCTCTCGATTCTCGATCATATAAAAAATGTAGCCTCTCCGATGCACTCTCTATTCTTATACAAGACGGACTTGTATGAGCTTAAATCAGTAATAAGTGATATAAAAAACAAAAATTCCTCACGCAAAGACCACTTATCACCTGATGAAGCCCTAAGTGCCCTTGCCGTGGCCATAAGTAAGTCTTTTGCTACAGCTACTTTTCCTTCTACCCTAAAGACAGCAATAGTTATACCCCTTCACAAAGGAGGTGCCACTGATGATCCAAACCACTTCAGGCCTATCTCACTATTATCAACACTGTAAAAAATCATCGGGAAACTTGTAAAATGTAGAATGATGAGTTTCTTGCAGAGACACAATATATTGGCGCCTGAACAGTTCTGTTTTCAAAACAACAAGGGTACAAACGATGCAATCTTTGATGAGCCTTAATGAGAAAGAGGCAGCCGCAGCTATATTCCTTGATCTTTCTAAGGCTTTCGACTGTGTAAGTCATGAAATACTATTGAAAAAGCCCTTACATTACTGTTTTTGCGGAACAGCACTAGACTGGATCAGATCTTACCTCACTGATCGAAAGCAAAGAATTATACTAGGCAACAACTCTGAGTTTGACAAAACAGTACGAGGAGTACCACAGGTCCCATTATCTTTCTCCTATACATAAACGATATAGCCAAGCTAGATATCTCTGGACACCTCACACTGTTTGCTGACGATACCACAATCCTCTGGCAAAATGAAGATCGTACTGCTTTGGCTCAAAATATTCCTGCAGATGTAGAAAAAATCAAATTATGGTGTGAAGCAAATATGCTGACATTGAACATCACAAAAACAAATTTGGTCAAATTCAAGTTCGATTTAGAAGAAGTACCCTTAGGTCCTGAACTGATTAAAAGCAAGCCTGGAACAAAATTTCTTGGCATACACATTGATAACAATCTGAAGTTCGAGTCTCATATTATAGCTCTAAAAAAAAGCTGTCCTCCGGTTGCTACGTTGTCAATGTAATATTCCGCGAACTTGGAATGTCGGCTTCTTTAAAGGCATACTACTCATTCATTGAGTCTCACTTACGGTATGGAATTCCATTCTGGGGTTCTATTCCAAAGTATATTTGTCCTCCAGAAACGAGCTTTGAAATTTTCAAAGCAAAGACGCGTGAATCTTGCAGGCCGATTTTTTCAAATAACAAATTACTGACATAAATCAGGCTCATAGCTAACGCAAGTTATATTGAACACTGTCGCCCAATTTTCATCAGTTTTGGAATTATGTCTCTGCCCTGCTTATACATATATAGTACCCTACTTGAAATCCATGGAAATATCAAAAATTTCACAATGCAATCTGATGTACATAATTACTCGACAAGATCTGCTAACCTGATAAGAACACCCAGATTTCGTTTGACAAAATCGTTCAAAAACTCTTTGGATATTAGACTCTATAATATCCTACCTGAAAATTGGAAAACCCTCCAGTCTCACACTTTCAAATCCACAGTAAAAGAATACCTATTATACCACTGCTTCTACTCTATAGAGGAATATTTGGAAACTCCATTTGCCTCCCCATGTCTTTTCTCGCCACACTTAGCTATATGATTTTATTATGTTCTCTTACAGTAATTGTTTTAATGACTTAATTTATGATTGTTTTAATGTTTTAACTTATGTGTGTCCTTGATTTTAGTGAATCTAAGTACCTCTGTGTCAGTAACAATGTTTTATTATTTTATATTCTGGTATTTTGACAATTATCTGACCTGCTTCAAACACTTCTATCTATCTATCTAGGAAATTTTATTTTTAGAGACAGCTTGCTTGATACAGAAATATAGGGAAAAATTCACTAACTTCAACTCTAACCAATATACACGCCAGGAAAAAAACTTGCTCTACCACTTCCCACTTCTACTCTCACAAAACAGTCTTCGATTTACAGAAGCAAGCAGATTTATAATCATTTACCGAATCAAATCAGATAAATGAACAATATGAAAGATTTCCAAAAGTCACTTAAAACACTTCTCATAGGGAAATGCTTCTACAATTTGGAGGAATATCTTGCATAAGCATTGTAGTCGTTCTATATTCTGTGATATACCTTACATTTTACTTTGTTTATGTGCTCTTTGTAATTTTACAATTTACTATTAGAATTGGTGTTTTTATCTACTTGTGAGCGTTTTCATGTAATGTATTAAAATATCTATGTACATTTTATATTCATTATCATTAGAACACATTGTGATAATTTTGACTTTGTCGACAAATGTTTTCATTTAGACAATAAAGCTTATCTATCTAAGATTTGAAAGTTCACTAGCCTCAGATTGCTATGCTGTATGTATTGTTTTTAATCAGTTTAATATTGCTAATGCAAGAAATGTTTACTATGCACTGATTGGGGCAACTCTAATTGGAGTTTGCTCTTGGGGTATGTGTTCACCATATCTTTATGACATTGTCCAGAAAAGGACAATTAGATAAGTATGCATAACCAAATACTGTAATTCCTCTTCTTAATTTTTTTGGGTCAAAAATAATTCTGATATGGGACACCCGAACGGATAAAAAGCTGAAACATTCAACTTTTCTATTCATAATCGAGTTATATTCACCTAATTCAATATCCACAACAAAATGGATACTTTAAGTTGATGATTATTCATTAATGTTCAGTTTCAACTATCTACGAGAAAAATCATAAATCTTATAGGTCAGTTTTTGTGATAAGTACGTTAAAGTGTTCATTTTTCAATTTCAACTACTCTGAGGAATTTTTAGGACAAAGTGGTTCTTTTTATGATTTTAGGACAGTCCCGTTTTAGAAACAGCGTGCATTATTGACAAAAAATGAAATAAATACCACCTCAACAGATAAGAGTTTTTCCTACCAAACTCTTTTCAACTGCGATCTCAAAGCTCTCAGAGAAATTCCTGATTTATTTTTTTTTTTTTTTTTTTATGTTCTGGTTCCCACGAAAAGGGATATCCTGTAATGTTCAGAGAACATCGTGGGAACCTAGGGAAAGAAGGTAGGAGTTGGTGTTCTTAAATTTCTGAAGGTTGTATGCCTCGGGAAACACCTCCCTAGGCAATGAGTTCCAAAGCCTCGCTGTTCGTTGGATGAACGAGTCTTTGGAAAGTGATGTTCTGCAGGTTTCCAAAGTGACCACGAAGGGGTGTGATGACTGAACTTGACGGGTTAATCTCGAAGAGACTGCCAAAGCAGGAACGATTGTTGATATTTCAGAAGAGCATAGCCCATGAAAATATCTATAAAATAGAGACAAATCGCCAACTTTTCACGGTGTTCCAGACAAGTGAGCGAGTTTGTAGCGAGCATCACCGACGAGACGAATTGCCCTTTTGGACAGAATCCAATAGCCTCAGGATATGTTTAGGTGCCGCACTCCAAATATGGGAACAGTATTCCAGGACAGGTCGGATCTGTGCCTTATAGATCATAAGCAGCTGACTGGGGTGAAATAGCTCTTGGCACGAAACAGAAACCAAGTTTTGGGATGTACTTTTGGCAATGGACCTCCAGTTATTTTCCCAGGAAAGGTTATTGCTGATAGTAATACCAAGCATCGATATGGATGGCTTCAGTGGTATGGTTACTCCTGACAAAGTTATGTTAGGCACAGTGAGATCGGCTTTTCTAGAGAAAAGACATGCTTGTGTTTTGTTTGCATTGAATTCTACCAAGTTATTAGATCCCCATTCGAGAATTGTTGCCAAGTCCATATTTATATTATTAACATTTCTTCCTCGTTCATTTCTGGTTTCACGGGCTGATATAGGGGCCCTGGAGAAAGCGGTATGGAGGGTACTATCATCGGCAAAGCTGTGTACTGGACATGAAGTTGCTTTCAACAGGTCGTTGATGTGAAGTAGAAATAGTGTTGGTGCGAGAATGGATCCTTGTGGAACACCAGCATTTATGAGTAGAGTGTCAGTTGTAACTCCATCGACCACTACATGGAGAGACCTGTTTGAGAGAAAACTAGCAAGCAGAGAACACAGCTGAGGGGCAAGCCATAAGGCGGAAGCTTGGCGAGGAGTCCCTGGTGCCAAACTTCGATCGACGCCTTGGAGATATCTAATGCCACAGCTAAAGTTTCTCCATGCTTTTCAATAGATAGCTGCCATATATGTGAGGCGTAGCTGAGCAGGTCACCAGTTGATCTCTGATGGCGGAAGCCATATTGCCTATCGTTGACAATTCCTGAGTCTTCCAGATATTTCATGAGCTCGATGTTGATGGCTTTTCCATGACCTTTGAAATAATAGATAGCAGTGCGATAGGTCTGTAGTTGCTAGGTAGGGCCTTTTGCCTTTTTTAGGGACTGGCTGTACTCTTGCAATTTTCCAATTGGACGGAAATACCCCAAATTGTAAGAGTGGTTGAACAACTTGCAAAGAACAGGTGTTAGTTCGGGGCACATTTCTTGAGAACAATCGGCGGGATTCGTCAGATCCACAGGCTTTGTTGGTGTTGAGACCCAGCAAAATCTTTCTGATAGTACGTTGGCGAAAGGTGATCTCGGGCATGTGACTGTCAATAGGTGTAATGTTCGGGGTTGTTTTCCGATGAATCCAGAGTGGAATTTCCAGCAAATAGGTGCGCAAAGATATTGGCTTTTCCTGGGCAGTCGTTGCTAGTGTTCCATCTTCTTTGGTTAGGGAGGAAATGAGCTGGAAGTGAAATTTCTTCCCACAGCTTTGGCGAAAGACCAAAATGAACGGGATCCGTTAGGACATTCAGCAAGTTTTGATCTTATTTTGGCTTTGTGGGCATCTTTTGAGCATTCTATTGTCTCTTTACATATGCCTCTAGCCTCGACATATGCTGCTCTGGTCTCAGGGCCCGGATTTTTTAGCCATCGATGGTATGCTGCCTGTTTGGAAGCCACAGCATTTATAAAACCAATAAATGATTACCTAGATCATTTTCCAATCGAAAAAAAAGTGAAATTAAATAAAGAAAAGAAGTTCAAAACTTTTAAAAAGGTTATTATAATACAAAGAAATTATGATACAAATAAATTCTATTTTTAGAATAAGCAAACTGTGCTGAAAAGGGAAACATTTTCAATTGAATAGAAAGATTTTTCTGTGGATTATTCAATTCACAGAAAAACATTTCTATTCAATATTCAATTGAGAATGTTTCCCTTTTCAACATGAATACCCCACACAAGAGGTTATCTTGAACGATGGAAGATTTTCAAACTGTGATTTAAAACTGTGATTTAAAAGTATTTTTATTTTTTTGATCTTTCAGGCCACTTTGACCATCCATAAAGCATATTCATGGGACAAGACAAAAAAAGGCTTATTATACCCAATTCATGCAAAATTCTTATATGAACGAATGGAATTTTATAACAGTCTTCCACAATATAAAAAAGATATTGTGGTTGCAAACAGATTTCTGAAACCTGAGAGTTTTAATGTGAGCTAGACCCTTACAATACCAAGGAAAATTTCCTGGCCTGCAGCAATTTTAAATGTCTGTAAATCAAGTTTTATTCAAAATTGTATTAAATATGTAATGTATCAAAAATTATCTATATTTCATTTCATCTATGTGATCTATGTATGTATGTGTCTAATATTTCAAATTATTTTAAATGTGTTTTAAACTTGGATCATTATCTCGAATTTATATGTAAATCTATTCGTATTTTACTAGTTATTGACGTATTTCTCAAACAAAATATTCTGCCACATGGATGAGTACTCTGTTGAAATAAATGTATCTTTTATTATTTTCGATTAACTATGCATTGTGCATTTTTATATGATATTTTTTAAATTTTATAAATAACTTTTAATCATTGCTGAGAATTTCAATCTTCAGAAAATAAAGTCTTGATTTGATTTGGATAAGAAGGCAATTGGAAAGTCGAAAGCATCCAGCAATACTTTTGGATATACAACTAGAAACTGCCCTATAATCATTATTATTACAATTTCAGCCAAATACTATGGACATGAATATATTTTTAATAGCGTTGATTGGGAAGACTAAAAAAGTGTTGATAATGCAGTCTCCATTTTCTATGAAGTATTCATTGAATTACAAAATATTATATTGGAAAAGGAAAAAGATCATAAAGCCTACAAAAATAGTGACTCATGAGATGACTTATCTCTGTTTCTCACATCTAAGGCCTCAATGCAAATCACTAAGTGAAATCTGTTTCAATCATTTCATAATAGAACCACAAAGTGACTTACCACATGTTAATAAATTCTGGAATTTCATCAATCATAAAAGAAAAGAAAAGAAGGTTTACCAAATTTCATGTTTCTGGGCGAAAAAAGGCACATAACAAAGGTGTGTGTGGCAGATCTATTTGGTAAAAATTTAATCTATTTAAAAAAAAGCGATCTGAATAGACATAGATAGAATACATCTTTTAGCAGTGTAGATATCTCAAAGTGCACCATAGATTTAAGAAATGCCTTTGAAGGATTAACTGGCCTAAATTCAAACAAGGGTTTTGGTCTTGGAGGAATGTAGATGTTCACTGGAAAAACCCCTTCATATCTTCTATTTATCAATTGATTCTGGTGTATTTTCTGACGAATGAAAAAGTAGTCATGTAACACCAATTTCCAAAAATGGCAACAGATCAGACATAACCAACTACAGGCCTGTCTCTATTCTAAGTGCAATGCCTACATTATTTGAACTGTTTGCAACAGAATTAAACATCAAGTTGCCAATATTATTGTTGAGGATCAACATGAGCTATGCAAGGGCCGATCTATCGATTTACAATATATACTGAAGATTCAAAGGCATTTAACAGAGAGTGAACCATAATATTCTATCAGAAAAATCGCAATATTTTGGATGTTTTCGTAGTAAAAAGTTTTAATGGTTCATCAGCTATATCAACAGCAGAACTAAACTGTTAAAAAAAGTACATTTTAAAAATGAGTAAAATCTGGTGTTCCAAGGAAGCCATCTTGGTCCATTTTTTTTTTTTCAACATCTACATCAATGATCAAAATTTAAATTTGAGTCAAGCATTATTTGCAGATGGCCTAACTTGTCAAAGCTATCGTATCTCCGATTGAGTGTTACCATCTACAATTAGCTCTGGATAACATGAAGAAATGGAATGAGAATAATGTTACAGACATCAATACTTTCAGCAGAAAAATCAATCAAATACACTTTGATTAGGGCATATTACGACTATGAAACAAGACAAAACAATAACTTTCACCTACCTAAATGCAGGATATCAAACTCTATGAAAATATTATTATTATATAAAGGTCTAAGTCAATATAATGAATTACCTCAAGTAATAAAAGAGGTCAATAATATTCATGAATTTAAATCAAAACTAACTGAACATATGAAAAATAATTGAGATATTAAATAACCAATATATATACTTGTAACTATTATACTTGTAACTATTAGTCATAAGTTGTAAATCACTGTGCAAAGAAGAAATGTAAAATATTAGGATGTATACCTATATAAACAATAAACTCATTCATTCATTCATTACCAAGATCCAGCTATTCTTAAACGTGAGCCTAAGAATGGCAGTGAACGCTCCCAGATACGTCCCGAATAGATTTATCTACAGGGACCTGAATGTCAATCCGAACTTCATTGACAACCATCTTCGGAACCACGCCACCGCGACGTTCCTGAAGACGGACACCCACACGAACCCGGTGATTCAAGACATCCACGCGAATCTAAACCTGGACGATCCCAGGTTTAGAGAAAGGAAAAAGTATTTGCGACCAGTCTACCAAAACGACCGTCCACCACCGAGAGTAGCACTCCGGCGCGTCAGGTGAGTAACAACTCAACACAAAACACATAAGATCAACACATCCACATCACACCATACACTTACACACCCATCAGGTACATCACCACCATGCACACACAGCACAAGTCAGGTAAACATACAACAATCAGATATCAAGGGGTTTAAAGCACTCAGAGGCTGACTTCATACCACAGGAGGTACGATTTCAATTTCGCAAACGTGCCATTTGCGAGTTGAGGACCGCTCCAAGGAGGAGCGGGGGAGGATGGAAGTGGATAGTAAATCTCGTTCACACATAACATGAAGGGGATTTACTATCCATGGGCGCTCAACCTTAAGGGGGCATGGTGTGTATTCATTCATTCATATGTAGGGGGGCCGCCTCAACAGGTTTTATCTGCAAAAGATATAGGAGTCACCCTGGACTCAAAACTAACCTTCAACCTTCACTATGACTTCAAAATGTTAGGTTTTATATATCGGAGTGCCTGGGACTTCTCAGACACCAAATGCTTCAAATTTCTATTATTCTTTGGCACGCTCCCTTCAGGAATTTGCATCTATAGTGTGGTACAGTTTCATCACAGTTATGTGTACAACTTAAAAAAAAAAGTTCATAGGTTTGCAACTTACAAACTCCATATTCCTTTACAACAGAACACCCTAGAAAATGTCAGAAATACTGTTGCAATGTCTAGTTTAGAGATATGCAGAACATAAGATTTAATATTTCTGTTTAAAATGGTCAACAGATATATGAACTGCCCGGAATTTCATAGATGCAACTATGGACAATTCTCCGTCTTGGACCAGATTAACCAGAAATGATAATGGAGTCCATTTAGATTTGTTTCTCTAAATCTTTCAAAACTGCCCTCAGAAACAATGATTTTAAATAAACATAGATCGAATTTTTAAAATTATACTCTGACTATTATCATTTGTTTTTAGTGTTTCATTTAGTTAAAACTGTGTTACGAGTGTCATTTATTATTTCAATCTGTACAATGAACTGATTTATCTGAGTAATAAAAAATTAAGTAGGTCTGTCAAATAGGTTCAATATAACACCGCAACTTATTAGATTGTTTTTTGAGGATACAGCATCGAAGATTATGATATGTTGAAGAAAAATGGATAGAAGAATATTAATTTCACTTCAAATTAAAAGGGTTAAAGACATTTCAATTTTGTATGAAAATAATGCTCAATAGTTGAAGTAGGTACAAATGAACAGATCCCTATTTTTTAATATTTCGAATCTTATTGGAAACATTTTGGTGTTATCTTCTCCTGGAAGTAAAAAATGTCAGATATCTGTTCAAAAATGCCAATTACTAAATCTGTCCCTATACGTTTTCATATTATAGGGAAGAAAACCAAAAAAATGAAAAGCAATATTCATATACTTGCCCAAACAGTATTTATGTGTTATTATATGTTATTATATGGAAATTATATCCAAATAAATTTCAAAATATCACATTTTGGCAATGCGAATGTTCAAAGTATAAATGCGCTAATCAAAGAAAAAATTCCCAGAAATACAACCTACAGTCACAAATATATTTGGGGAATATTTATGGAATTTTGCTGCGAACGAGAATATGAATTAAATGAACATAGAAGCTTAGAAGAATTGGCGTTGATACTAAAAGATTGGGCGGTCAATATGAGAAAGAAAGACGGGACCGAATTTAAAGAAGCAACGGTGAAGACAATGTGGAACGTTTCGTGCAAACTTTTGCAAGCAAAGTACTATAATGACTATAATATTATGATTGATCCGTTTAACAATATAGTATTTAAACCAGCCCGAGATGCCCGCGATGCAATCAGGAAGAAACTACAAGCAGATCCATGTAAACGTAAGTCCAGTTCAGTTTCGTTAAATTTGACTGAAGTTAACAAAATAATATTGCTATGGGATGAAAATACTCCTGAAGGTCTTATGCGTAAATTTTACCATATTGCGGCTGTAGAATTAGCGTGGCGAGGAGGAGAGGCAGTTGTTTATCTGGTGGATTTTTTTCAAATCAAGAAAAATAACGATGACTCTCCAACAAATTGCATTGAATACAATCCGGTGTTCAGTAAAACGTGCCAAGGTGGTTCTAAAAGCTGTAAAAGTAGTAAATGGTTGGTTTCCAATAGTGAAAGACAAAGCTGCCCTGTACGTCTTTTTCATAAACTGATATCAAAAAGAGGTGACAATATTACCTCACCACAACTGTTCTTAAAACCAAATCGACACTGGAAAAATGAAACTGACAAATGGTACGATAATGTACCTGTTAGAAGAAATACAATAAATGGATGGACTAAATCTGCTGCTGAGGCAATTGGCTTGAATGTAAAGGACAAAAAGATAACAAATCACCCGAATAGATCAATAGGATATTAATATTGGGCTGTCCGAGTTGTGTCAAAATTAAATCAAGATGGCCGCTTGTAGGCACACATATCATTTTTTCTAATGAAAAAGAAAGTAGAAAAGTCTATTAATTTTTCTGTGAGTGATTGTGTTGCTGCTTGCTGAAATTCGTTGTTTGAGGCTGATATTACATATCAATTTTCAACATAAAAACATGCCTACCACATGTTGTGTTGTGAATTGCGGAAGCAGTAGGGATCGTAATCGAGTTAACTTTTACAAAATACCTAGTGAACTACATTTTGCACGTAGAGTGGACTTGTACGAAGTTTCAAAAAGGAGACGCCAAAAATGGATACGCTATTAGAAGAAAAGATCTAACAGAAGTCAAACTTAAATACACTAGAGTGTGCAGTAAACATTTTGTGTCTGGTGAGAAAATCCTTAAAAGACTATATTCCCGTGCTTCATAATTCCATCTTACCAATTTTGGAAAAGGTGCTATTAACGCTGATAAAGTTGAGACTGAATTTGGATTTCAAGGATTAAGCATGCCGTTTTGGTATCAGTCCCACTACAGCATCATCATAGTTCAAGAATATCATTGTTGTTTTGAACGACAGGATGAAGAAATTTCAGAAGCTTCAGACAAGCATATTGTTATAAATTCCAAATTTCTGGATAATATTATTCCAGGTAGAGTTTGACTTACATCAGTAAGTTTATTTATTTTATATTTTCCATTACGTTTAGGTGGTGTGATATTAGCAGACAGGGGATTTTCGATACAGGATTGTATAAAACTGTTTAAAGCTGAATTACAAATTCCTGCTTTTACCAAAGGAAAGAAGCAGTTGCATCCGATTGAATTATTTTTACAGGTAGGGGGTTACTTGGAGTTTATTTTTATTTTGACAACCTGAGTTCTGTTGGTCAATAGTCTTTCACCAAATCCAAAGCAATACGTCTGATTCAGATAAATTCGAGGCAATCAAACAAGAGTGTATGGTTAATGGTATCAAACGCCTTCGCTAGGTCCAAGAATATTGTGCAAAATTTTTTCATTTTGGTAGCTGGTGAATATGTTATTTATCAACTCAAATGAAGCATTTTCGGTAGATAGGTTCCTTCTGAAACTGTATTGTGAATCAGATAATAATTCATTGATATTACAATAATCCATTATTCTGTTCTTGATGCATTTCTCAAAGATTTTGGGAAAATTGTTGATCACAGTTATAGGTCTATAATTCGTAGTGTGTTTACCTCTTCCAGATTTGAAGATGGAAGTTGTTATGAAATCTTTGAATTCTGAAGGCACTTTACCTTTTGTCAGTGTTATGTGACACAGAGAACTTATTATATTTTTTTATGAAATGTACTGATATTGGGGCCCAAGGATGTAATATTTTTCAAGCTTGAGATGATTTCATTATTGGATATGGGGTGCAGGAATGTAGTCTTTGGAGCGCACATTTGTTTGTTGAACAGGAATTGGAGGTATGTCAATTTTTTGTGCCATTGTTAGAAAGGAAGGTGTTGAAAAGGTTTGCTATATCTTCATAAGAGGATAATTTCTTGTCATGTTCGTCAACTATGACTAGGTTATCAGAATTCATTTTTTATTTGACGTTAGTGATTTCATTGATATTTTCCCACATTTTTGTAGAATCTGTTATACGATGTTCATAATAGTTATGTTTGTTTACATTTTTATTTTCTTCAGAATATTAATTTTTGTGTTTTTGCTATAGTAAATCTCTGTCTGATTGATTTCAGCAACGCCGATGTCATCCAAGGTTTCAGCTTTACTAACTTATTATTTTGTTGTTAGATTTGGGTACATTTCTCAATACATTGAAAGAATGTTTTTAGGAATATGTTGTAAGAAATTTCTGGATCATTTTGATAGACCGGGAGCCACTTTTCTTGGAGCAAGTATTTTTTTAGTTTGAAATGATTCAAATAGCTATTAGTAACTGTAGATTCCGATATGATTTTTATTTTCTTCTATAGGCCTATCTATTGATAATAGGATCATGAAACGATGTGTTAGGTAAAGTAAAAATCTATAAACATATTAATAAATACCTGTAAAATATTCCACATTATGGTTCAAGAACTTAGTTTTTTTGATCTGCACATTCTTTCTAATCCATTTCGCAACTTTAAATTCTTCCTTTGTTGGCTTATCCTCGATTTCTTCTCCGGGATGAACATATTCCTGAAAAAAACAATCAATGAATTTACCCAGGCACATAAATACCGATTTTACATTAAAAAAATACAAATATAAATGTATGTGGCCCTTTACATTTCACTAGTTTTCATAGGGGATATTATCATAATCATGCCAAAAACTATTAAAGGAACTAGAATGAAAAACGGTTTTGTGAAGAACTGATGTTTACCTAACGTTTCGTTCACCAATATTGAATTTTTCATATGACCAATTAACTATTGGCGTGTTTCATCAGTTTGAAGTACCTAGCAAAGATCAACACCATGAAGTTTAATTTTAGAACCTCAAGTTGAAATGAATTCTTCAGACAATAGTGCATTCGACATATATTACCTTAAAAATATTCGATATTTTATTTTTCAGTTTTCTAGATCAGCAGTAATTACAAAAATGTACGAACACGAAGAATATTGTATAAATAATAAAAATGAATATTACATTGAATTAAATAAAATATATCTACTTCATGTTATTTGAAAGTTACGAAGATGACTTACATCTTTTCTCTTTCTGCCTTTCTTCTTTTCCGCCATTTTAACAACTGTTACAATTTCAACTTTCCAACTTCCAACTCGCACAGTTACGGATTACGGTGTTTACTGTTGTATCAGCGTTGTTCCTAGGGCGAAAATTTTCGTACTGGATCGCCTCCATAAAAGTACTAGATGTATAGTAAAAAGTACTAGAAAGATGACCTTGACTATATTGATCATTTTGGTGTAACTTTAGTTTTATTTGAGGGTTCATGGAGCTACAATGTATATATATATATATATATATATATATATATATATATATATATATATATATATATATATATATATATATATATATATATATATATATATATATATACATAGAAAAAATATATAAACATACAAAAAATCATAATTTCATAATTCAGAGTATTCACTTCTCAGTATAATTCAAACTGGAAACAGGAATCGAAGAAATATGAATATTATAAAATGAAAAATGATCCTTGTTGAACATAAAAGCCAAAACGTAAAAGTTACAATCAACGAAAAAGGAAACGGATTGAATGAAGAGGAACAGAAAAATAATTTCCAATGTTGACTTCATATATGTATTAAGTACCAATATTGATAATAAAGACAGCAAATGTGAAGCCAAAACAGATGAAGCATGACCATCACTCGGAGTCTTTCATTTTTTTTTTTTTCGAAATAGTTTTTCCAAAAAAAAAACAAAGAAATGTTCCCGTTTGAATACTGAGGAAACCGCGGCAGGATGTGACGTAACAAGTTCAGATCTGTCGCCGATCGCAGAGAGCCTAAGATAATTAAATTACAGAGTTGCCAAGCGTTATTCATAATATTTTTCACAATGTGAGCAGGCCGAAAAAATAATGGCATAGCACTCGGTATACATACATATTATTCAAGAATAACTAAATCAAAAACAGCTATCTAATGAGAATTCTACAATTCAATATAACACATGCTGACACAAGTTCTGTTTCATAGGAGGAAACAGAGTAACATTTCCTCAGAAGTTCCTCAAAATAGTGACACTGGCAACTTGCCTATCACCGAGAGTACAGTTATACACACACACATTGGCCTCGGACCTGCAACTCGAGATAGGCACAGTTGCCAGTTGCCATCTGTTAAAGTGTGACATTTGTTTATTTGGAACTGTGTAAGAAAGAGGGTTTTTTCGATAAAAACGATGATATTTTGTGCAAAGTTGTGCCGAAAATAAGTGAATATAGGGTGCTGGTGAAAAGAAGGAGGCATTTTGAGTGATTTTTGTGCGAGAAAATGGTGCTTGAAAATAAGGTTGTTTTTTTTTGAGTTCTCTAACTTGGAAACTGTATGAGACCGCCGCAGTATTTTCCCTATATTCAGAGTGCTTGTGTAGAGTAACATTCTATTCACCAAAAAATATGCTTGACTATTATCGAATATCAAAAGGAGTTCAATTTTTCTAAAAGTGAACATTGTTTCCAATTACATAAAAAATAATATGACGTTGCAAAGAATGCATTGGAAAACAATTATGTAGCGTGTTGAATGAATAAAATTATTGTATGGCGCCTGGTGACTCAATGAATGTATAAAAATTAACAATCGAACATGGAGTTCACATTTGCTAGAACTCTACAAATGTGAAATCTACGTTAGAAACTCTGCCTACAGTTTTATAGGATTTGCTAGATTTCACTAGAATTTGACAGATTTCTTTTACATTCTCAGACTCTCAATTGGTTTGACTGGAATTCTCCTTCAATGGTGAGATTTCAAGTGGATTGGCACCAAACTGTTCACCTGGATGTTAAGTTAATCATACCTGCACAAACATTTTTTTTTTGCTCTGTATAGGCAATCATGTTTTTGATATTGGAATACAATTCTAATCAATTTATATGTGTGTGTCAAAACATGATTTTTATTTTCATTTATTTCTAATTATCAACTTGAAATAAATTACTTTCTATTATTACTAGTTTTATTGACATAGGAGAAATATAGCGTCTGTGAATATATATACATATATATATATAAGTAAATGAAAATTGTGACATTGCAGAAAAAAAAATTAATTAAAGAAAAAACATTTGTTCAGTGGTCGGAGATCAACACCTGACCCTTACTGAAGCCGTCAATCCACGGCCATGTTAGGAAAAGGTAAAATTGGTCTTGATTCTTGATGGCCACTGATAGTACATGAGATCCCTCACCTCCATAATCCATTCCCACAACAAAACTAATATTAAATTCTAGAGAAAAGTGAAATCCTCGAAATGCAATGGAATCTGTGGCCTCGATAGCTCAGATGGTTAGAGTATGGACTAGAAATCCAAAAGTCGTAGGTTCGTTTTCTGCTCGAGGATGGTTTTTTCTTTAATTTAAAAATTTGTCTGCAATGCCACAATTTTCAATTACTTTATTGACATATTTCAAAAGTTAAAAACTCTGGCTGCTTCCATGTTAGTTTACGGATTTACACCAGATTTACTATGCCTTGGTTTTGTAATGTTTTTTAATAATATTTTGTATTCATGGTTAACGCTGTTGTTATTATTTTCTTATGAATGTTCTTCAGTTAACGTATTTCTTCACATCATATGGAAGTTTCTCACTATTCCATTAAATTATATAATAATATATGTTTATTTGTGCAATAGTAAAAATTAATAATTACAAATACAAAGAAGCAAATAAACAAAAAGAAACCGCAAAGCCAAGCGGCTGTCTGTTTTGGCAATTTTGCCAAGAATACGGAAAACCAGTTACATAATGGGTTAATTCACAACGAAATACACTTCAGTTCGGTAAGTGTACATTAGATTTAGGATTTGCCTTGAAGTTTTACATCTAACAGTAACTAAGTGTATACGTATCAGTAACAAATTGCACAGCCTGGAGGCTGTACTAGAGAAAATTTGTTACTTGTTCAGGTTTCACCTGGAGTAATATGTAACTACCAAGTGTCAAATTTAAGTTTTAATATTAGTGAGATGATCAACAAACAGAACTCGAATTGAAGTTTTGAACGCTAGCCTATAAAACAATAAATTAACTATTAAAAAATCTTTCTAGGGCAAGTTTTCCTTCAAGCCGTGTACTTGAACGTATAAAATAAGTTAGGTCATCGCTGACAATGATTTAATAATTTTTTGTTGAATTATTTGGTTTCAAAAAGCTTGTCGTGCGAATTATAATAAAATTAATACTTCGACAAGTTGTTACTTACCAACCAATCATTATCCAATGAAATTAACTGGTACCTACTTTTATGAAAACTTTGTAAAAATGAATTACTTCGACAAGTTCTTAATTACCAAACAATCGCAATGCCCAATCACATTAATTGGTACATACTTTCATGAACACTTCGCGTGACAAGCTTTTTAAAACCAAATAATTTAACAAAAAATAATTAAATAATTGTCAGCGATGACTTATTTGATAGGTTTTAGTACACGGCTTAAATAAAAGCTTGTCTTTAAAAAGGTTTTTTATTAGTTATTTTATTTTTTGCGTTTTAGTTAGTTCGCCCTAATCTGTTCATTTCTAATAGAGCATCGTTATTACAAGGTCTCTTATTCCCTGTAAGTTTTGAGCTGAAATAAATCATGATTTCCGAACCCAAAAACTCCCACGCCAATTTTGAATCGAATTGGACCATAATCACAAAACTCGTCCGCCATCTTGAATTTGTGAATTTTGACAAAAAATTAATAATCTCCGACCCCCGCAAACCCCCACGTACATACCAATTTTGAATCAAAACTGACCATAATTACAAATCTCGTCTGCTATCTTGGAGGCGCCATTTTGTTTTTTTCTCTAACAAAAATTCCATAATGCATTGTTACCGGAATTATGAACAACTGCTAAATTTCAAATTAATCGGACGACTAGAAGTCGGTCAAAATTCACTTGCAAAATTTGATCCAAACTAACAACCGAACGAACTAACTAACAAGTGAAACTAAATAAAACTTTATAAAAAGGGACAAATGTTCAAATATGCTGTTGTTCAAACTTAGTTTTGGGATTCTATAAAATGGGCTACAAATAATCTGAAACCGTCTCCGAATACGAGTAATGCGCATGCGTTCCTACTGCATAATTTTCTCTTTTTAAGAACGCTATTACAGAACGATAATTCCCTTCTCCTCTATGTTTAAGTGCTGTGCTTGAGATAGAGCTCTGTCTCTCTCTAATTTTGTTTGTCTTGTCTAGCCTTCTCCTCTGTGTAACTACTCTGTGCCGAGAGTGCCAGGAATTACAGCGTTGCCAAGCGTTATTCATAATATTTCTTTACAATGTGAGCAGACCGAAAAAATAATGACATAACACTCGGTATACATACATATTATTAAAGAATAACTGAATCAAGAACGGCTATCAGAAGCGAAGTCTTCTTTTCAATATCACATATGCTGACCCAAGTTCTGTTCTATTCCTAGGATGAAACTGAATAACATATCCTCAGAAGTTCCACAAAATAGTGACACTGACAATTCAAGTAAATGCGAAATCATTGGACTTATAACGTCAAAGGAAGCGGCAATAACACTGTGTTTGAATGTCTCACTGAATTTGAAGGTTTTAGAGCAGCGTTTATTCGAATATTATATAATATCTTCTAGGAAAAACTATGCATACATAATATTTTATTACTATATTTCAACTTCAAGCACATATGAAGCAAATTTGTGAGTTTGTGATCTCGCCTATTATAAAAAAATCATTTGTAAGCCATTCAAACACACGAAATTAATACGCACAAAGAATAAACAATTTATTTGACGCCCATACTGATGTCACTGTCTTTTACAGATTCTCGCATGCGCCTGTAGCGGTGATTATGTCTTTGTTTTCAGTTCACCGAAGTTTGTTCTTACTTCCAAACACCAAACTGTTCCGTGCGTATCTCTTGGTTGGAAATTACATTTTGGTGACCCAGAGTGTAACTTCTTTTAAGGAAGAATAGGGGAGTGCCGCACAAGTTGCCAACTTAAAAAAAAACTTCAAAAGATCTGCCTTTCCAATGGCAATTGTTTCTTTGGTTGTGTAGAAAATCGCCAATTTGATATACCCATTCAATAACTTTTGGTCATGAAGTGCTTATGAATTTCTAGTATCACATGTGTCATTCATAGATATTTTCTGTATAAATATCTGAATAGTTGGTAGCACAAACAATATACTGGGAAAAAATATTGAATATTCCAAAGCGTGCGACAGTCGATGATACAGAGATACCAATTGTGTATTGAACAAAATGGTGGTCGATTTGAACATTTGCTTTAATGCCTTGTTTGTTTCTATGTAGTGTACAAACTAAACCGTTTCTATCATTTAAGTAGATTATAATACACAATAATTCTTTTTCTTCATCAAAAACATGTTGATTGGATAATATTTTCCTAGATAATTCAATCAGAAATGACTTTGATAATGATACTCCAACATAAACTTCAACAAAGTAAGAGTACTTATTTTCAGTGTTTCAGACCTCAATTCTTATCTAAGTGGAGTATTATGAATTTGAGGTTGGGTTTGTTTGTCAGTTGATCTGTCAAAACAATAATATGCAAGAGAGTATATGGTAACATATCAGTGAATCCACGACATCGATTCGATCAAATAGTATGATGAATGAAAAAATGGAGCCATCAGTCTCATTCTGACTCACCCGTACTATGTTTCAGATTCTCCCAACAATAAAAAATGTTGGGAGGTTGACACATATTCCGATATGTTGTAAGAAATTAGCATTATGCGATTATGTCTCTTCTAAGGACATATCTTCAGTTTTCTCAATTATCTCAGAAACCTCCACTTTTAGGTTGAGTATCGGTGAGCCGAACTAATGTCGTCAAACGCTCATTCACCACCATTCACTTGTTCCAAGAAAATATGAAGGAACATATGACCAATACTATCGTAACCTTCAGGAATTTTGAAGAAAACAAATTAAATCTTAATTTTTTTCGTACTTTCGACACCCTGTATCTCAGAGGGGATGCATTTTAGGACATACCTTGATAGCAACTTTTCACCTCGAAATGAGGTGAGGAATCTGAAGTCGGAGTTTGTCGATCTTATTCTGACTCACCCTGTATATATATATATATATATATATATATATATAGATTCTTTATTATATATATATATATATATATATATATATATAATAACCCTGGTATCAGTAATATTTGAATGATTCCGATAGGGGTCATATCAGAATGATTAATTATCCTATAATGTACGGAGTATGGAGGGTAGAGGTAAGGAGAACTATCTCAGTTACAAAAAGTGTCCCTAAAAAAGTATTAAATTAAGATGCGTTAGTGTCCCAGAATAACGTTTTTTTAACAGATAAACAACGAAATTCATACCCCACACTCTGGTTTATATTGGCCAATTAAGATTTTGAAAAATTGAGGACCTCTCATTGAGCCGGGCTCATTCTCACATATTTCTCTATGGATTTCTCACTGGGCCAGTCCGGCGCTGCCACACATTCTAGTTCACGAGTGCAATGCTGATTTCTTTCTGACGCGTACCCTCCATAGTACGGACAAAGATTACTCTCTGGTACGGAGGCACGAATCAGATTGGGACAGGCACCAACACTCGAGAGATAGACACAAAATTCCCTATTAATATAACTTTTTTATATAAAAAATATGAATACTTTGGGACTAAAAATGAATGATCTAGCATATTCAATGTGTCATTCTCTACACAACCCCGATGAAATGGAGAGGCAGAAGTTTTTGAAGTTGGCAACTTGTGCGGAACTCCCCAGTCATAGAGAAACTAAAAATATTTTTAATTTGTCCCCAGTATTGTAAATATTTGTCAACCGTCAACAAGTGACAGGTCGATAGGACACACTTCAATTCGTCCCAAAGAAGTCAAAGAACTTAAATTTAAGTTCTGTGCGTCGTTCCGATTCAATATCCCATACAGTAATTTTAATGTTGCGAAATGAATTGAACGAAACAGTTATGCATACATCAGTAATGCACACCTCTAGTGTCACTTCTGTAAATCTTCCCACCGCAATTTCCATTGGTTGTGAAGTGTAATAAAGTAGGTCTTGAATATTTTTTTTGGAAATTATTTGAACTACTTCATTTGAACTAGAGAGAGAAGAGAGAAACCAATTTTGGCCTGACAAATGGGCCCCATAATGGCTTCCAAACAGCAAGGGATAGATGTTGTAGAAAATTGGGAAGAAATTGATGAGACTGATGTAATTATCTTCTGAAATAGTCCAACATAAACGATAGCATTCATTAATTACCAGTATATTTTTGCAATTTTTCAAAACGTGTGTTTTCAGGTTATGTGAACTAAATATTTGTTTTTCAGGTGTTGGACAAAAAATTTTGTGATCTGATTACACCAAGTAGATCCTTAGATAGTAAAAGGTAGTGACCAGAATTTTGGTATTCTCATTTTTCTTTTTCTCAATGAATTTCAGTAGTAATGGCAATCTAGAAGAACCTGTGAAAATTATATTAACTGGTGATGATGCCTTAAGAACTCAGTATGTGCCTCCAGAACCAACGGTCAAGATACTTAAGCGGCCATCCAAGGATTCCCAAAATAACAGTGATTCTAAAGTATATCAACCTAAAAAAACTTTGCAGCAACGTGAACAAGAATATGCTGAAGCTAGACTTAGAATATTAGGAGAAGCTAGCCCAGAAAAAATGGATGATAAGATTGAAAAGTAAGCAGATCACTCGATATATCTACTTTAATTATTGTTAAGATATCTTTTACGCACCCATATTTAATTGGTGCAATTTTAAGAACCTGAAAGTTTAATTGGATTCAAGGTTTAAATGCATTCATTCATTTCCTGAAAAATGAAAATCATAAAAAAAAAAAATTATGTATTGGGAAATTGATCAAAATTCACAAATTTTTTTAAAAACAAATAAACAATTCAAAAAGTAAATATCCAGTAATTAGACTCGCACAATTCAAATACTTTCCGAGATACAAGCTTCCATAAGTACTAAAAGCCTTATTTTTCAGCGCTATTTTCGGCCACTGAAAACACTCACCATTCGTCCTTTTAACAAAACACACACACACACATACCCTTATTCACATGTTTCTAGTACTTTTTTGTACGAAAAACTGCCGTTTTCTAAAATATCCACTTTTCTTCAGAATGTAAATACATACCATGATTCTTAATTTTACCCACCAGAAGCATATTGACTTTTATATTTATGATGTTGATGGCCTTAACTCGACGATCAATAGTCATAGCTGCATTTTGTTGACCTCCGATCTGTAATCTACAAGCCAAGACACGCCTTAGGCGTGGATGTTTTCTGCAGACCTAACTTGACTAACACGGTGAACTGTAAAAGTTGTCCTAGTTTGAACATTATATCTCTATCTAACCAATTCGAATGTGCAGTGGTGGAATGTCAGTTTGGAAACATGCCAGCTGTAGTTGCATCAATATATAGACCATCGGCTAGTGACATTGATATATTCTTTAATAAAATGTAGGAATTTTTATCAAAATGCTTTGATATTCTGTTTATAGCGGGCCACTTCAATATTGACATTCTAAAGCACAACCAACAAACTATTGACTTTTTAACACTCATTTGGATTAAAGCCATCCATACTCGAATATACCAGGGTCTCCAATGATATCGTTAGTTGTATTTACAATATTTTTACAAACTGTTCACCTAAACAAAGCTTTAATTTAAAATATCACATTTCTGATCTCACAGCCCAAAAATTCTGCTTTGAATAAAAAATCGAAAATATCAGAACTTGTAGATGTGCTAGATTTTTTACAGAGGAGAAGAATAGGAATTTTTTTGACACCCTAAAACAACAGGACTGGTCATTAGTGTATCACACTGAGGAAAGAGATGTCAATAAACAATGGAATATTTTTGATCAGCACTTTTTTTCATCAAAAACAACATAAAAACGAACGTCTCACTTCAGAATCATGACATTAAGGATTGTAAAAACAGGTTAGATATCTTAATAACAATATCACAAACCGACAGGAGATACAGAGAAATTTACAGACAGACAAAACAGGAATATGACAATTTATTGAAAAGACATTCAAGCCAGTGAATATGAAGCAAGAGTCAGGAGATCAGACAATAAAAACAAATGCATGTGGTCAATCTGCAAAGAAATTACAGGTAAATCAACAGAGGGCCTGGAAATAAAGATTAATGGAAATGCTAATGATATCCCAAATTAATTTAACGAACACTTATTGTCAGTGATACCTGAACTCTTAGAAACCTGTCCTTTCAGTAGTTATGTCCCTGAAAATGACTAATCAATGGTCCTAACACCACTAACCCCTCAAGAACTTTGTGATTTATCAAAACTGCTCAAAAATAAACACAATAGCGGTATTGACGAGATCCCTACAGAATACATAAAAGACATACTCTGCTATGTGATAAATAACTCCTTCAAACATGGAATTTTCCAGATAGATTGAAAGTTGCTGTAATTAAACCAATATTCAAGAAAGGAAATCCTGAGTTGATGGACAATTATAGGCCAATAAGTTTACTGCCTGGATTCTCTAAACTTTTTGAGTAAACGGTTGATAAATTTCATTAATAGTTCCAAATTATTTATGGCTACATAAAAAGCAGTTCCACCTATACAGCAATATTTCAATTCATCGAAGCAGTATTGAGGCATTTAGAAAATGGAGAATTAGCAATTGGAATGTCCTTGGACCTATCTAAAGCTTATGATTGTCCAGACAAGGAGTTACTTATCACAAAGTTAGATAGCTATGGTATAAGAAGCAATAGTTTAAACTGATTCCATATATCCATATATATATATATATATATATATATATATATATATATATATATATATATATATATATAGAGGTGACACATATAATTTGTGAGGTGAAGCTTAGACCTAATGACATGGAATTTGATGACAAGAAATTTAGTGCACATCAATAGATCACCAACAGATGTCAGTATAAGCCAAAACACAACACCAAAAGTCGTACTCCTAGTGTGGTCAGAGCATAGAGAAACTAAAAATAAAGAGAGTTGTCAAACCTGCAGAAAAAGTTGGCACAACGTTTAGACAGTGGCGACATAACTCGCAACTGGCCGAACTAAGTTAGTACAGGCGGGTTTTTTAAATGTATTACTTTTATATGGTTGATATGGTATATATTTCATAAGTGATCGATTTGCATTCCTGTATTTCATATGAATGGTTGTATCATATGAAATACAGGGATGGCAAATCGATCACTAATAAAATATATACAGTAATCGATTCGTAGACTGTTAGTTCGTGGTTGAAATAAAGTTTCAAAATAAATCTTTTTTTCATGATATCAAGAACAAAATAAAAGTTTTTATAAAATAAGAATAATAAGTTTAACGCCATAAAAAAATATTTTATTTTATCTAGGATAAGGTACAACTACAGACAAAACAATAATAAAACTGTGAAAAACAGCAAAATTAAAAATATTCTTCAGTCTTATCATAAAATTAACCAAAATGAAAACAAATTACATTTACAACATACCTTCAATAATTTTGTTAATTTATTAGCACAAAGGAGAACGAGTAGGTATAACAAATACTCCAGTTTGATGATAATCATTAAGTAGACCATGTACTTCGTACTTCCTCAAATGGTGATAGGAAATGGAAACTTTTGGATGGAAATAAGTACCAATTTGTGAAAAAAATTCTGCAACTGATGGATGAATAAGTATCAGTTTGTGAAAAGCAGATTATATTTTACCTTGTGAAAGACTATTTCCAGGAATTTCAGCATCAACTTGAATAACAAAATATTCTATTTTCGATGTTGGATTCCGAATTCAAGTCCATAGTATAATTTCTATCATAAATTTTTCGATGACAATAACAGTAGAATTATTCTGAAATTATTACGTGGTTTGTCATGAATCCCTGGATGCAATAAACGAGTAGTTTCTTGGAAACAAACTTATCCTCAATAAAGAAAAAACAAATATAGTCTGTTTCAGGACGAAACATTCCAGAGTAAAGAGACTCACCGACATTGATATAACTGGAAACATAACTGCCTCAGAACACACCAAATTTTTAGGAGTTCACATTAACGAATTTTTGGATTGGTCACAACACATACAAACACTGTTGAAAAAACTAAATAGAACAATATTTGTTCTGAGAACTGTAAGCAAATTACGAATCTGCAATGAGATATGGTATCATGTTCTGGGAAAGTGACATCTCCATTCAGAAAGTTTTTGTTTGTCAAAAAAGGATTCTACAGGTTATAAAAAAAGGACCTTAACCAAAGTTGTAAATCACTTGCATAGACCAACATAAAAATTCATAACTTCAGAACCATTCAGGATAACTTAACCAACTTTTTTCCTGTCGATTCCTTAGACTTTAGCGCATGTTTTGAGATAAGGCGAACTCCGAGTAGTTTTTTTTTAAAAGACAAATTACAAATGGTAATAACTCGACTTTTTCAAATGTCCTATGTTTTATTGCAACATTATATGAGATGTTTCAAGAGCTTTTTGTCGATATAGGGTTTGTGGGGTCTACTTTTTAAAGTTTGCAAAATTTGTTTTGATGATTTTTTCAAAAAAAAAAAAAAGGAATCGAATAGGCCGCTGTTGTAAAATATGACACATCTGTGTACTTTCAATAATTGTACACGTCTAATTGTTAATAATGAATTTCACTTGCGAAGAATTAATGAATATGGTCTACTGTATTGGCGAAGCTGACAGAACTCCTTTATTAGCAAGCAGAATCTACCATCAAAAATATCCAGAAGCAAGAACTCCACGGGTGTCTTCATTTCAAAAGTTAAGAGATCGGTTTGAACTCACTGGTAGTGTGTCTTATACCAAAAAGGAAATTGTTGGTGATCGGATCAATAAGAAAAATTAGTTGCAAGTTTTATTGATACTACAGGAAAATACTCACTTAAGCACTAGGGAACTAGCAGCGGAAACGCATATTTCACAAAGTAGTGTGAACAGAATAATATTGAAACATAAGTTCCACCCTTATTATCTGAACCTACATCAAGAATTGTATGGTAATGATTGGCAAACAGAGTTGCCTTTTGTATTCAAATGAATGGCCT
The DNA here is from genome assembly GCA_018342105.1 of Gonioctena quinquepunctata. Taxonomy (NCBI): domain Eukaryota; kingdom Metazoa; phylum Arthropoda; class Insecta; order Coleoptera; family Chrysomelidae; genus Gonioctena; species Gonioctena quinquepunctata. Next base: position 674,214 of record JAFIRS010000042.1, on the reverse strand, counting down.
GATTGATGAGGATTATAATCCAATCTAGATGTGGTCTGTTATGCTGAGGACACGGTTATTAGATAGATAGATAGACTTTATTAAAGCTTCAATTTGAACAGTTGAAAAACTCAAGTCAATAAGTACAAATACACGTAGATACAGATATATATATATATATATATATATATATATATATATATATTTATATATATATATATATACATAATAATTTGCAGATATATGTAGAAGTTGCCTTCAAAAGTACAAAATTTCTGAAATGACTTAACTTGCACTAGAATTAAATATTTAATAACATATCACAGTCAAAAGAATAAAATAAAATACCTGGTCACAATCCCATATAATATACTATAGAATATAGATAAGAAGGGAAAATAAAAAATATATGATATGATAAAAGTTATTTTTCATAGAATTCTTTTATTGAATACGGTTCGATGTCACACAATAGATCAAATACGTATTTTTTGAAAGTGTTTTTGTTGGTGCTCTCTCCTCTGATCATCGAGGGTATGTGATTATAAAATTTGATACATGCATAATGTGGTCCTTTCTCAGTATTTTTTAATCTGTGCTTGGGTATAACGAAATTAGATTTATGCCTTGTGGAGTACCTATGTTTGTAGGATAACACGTGGGATCTTGTATATAAAAAAGGAGAAGTGGCTATGCATAAGGTTAAAACATGGCTCTATAACAATTTATTGACACTTGATGTGGACAAATCTAACTTCATGTGTTTAACTTTAAATAAGGGAACCTATCCTAGTAATAATACCATAAAGATTCACACTAATGAATGTCATGACTTCGTAAATTGCAATTGCTCTCAAAAAATTTCATTGACCACGTTTATACCGTGTCTGTGTATGCAGACTAATGATTTCTTCCAACCAAATTCTGTTAGTCAGTATGGTATAAACTGCGCACTTGGTCAAGTAACTAGCTTGGTTTGGTACCGAAATTTGTTGTGTACCAGACTATAATACTAAGTTGACTAAGATGGTGTAAACAGTATGATAAATTTTACTAACCGTGACTGTAAATTTTGGTTTGAAAGATTGCTAAGCGTTCTGTTGTGGTTATCGCACTGGCTGAATGAACCGAATGGAAACAATAGCCATAAAAAATAGAACGAGAGAGAGTTAGTGAAAAATATGTTTTGTGATTCCTAACCTTAGTTTCCGCATCATTACCTCGGAAATTGTTTTATATATTTTTGTTAGTATTTTTTATATAAAATGAGTTGCTGCAGTTCAGAACCTCCTATAAAAAAGTCCAAAGGTATTAATTGGACAGATGAAGAAACCAGTGCGTTTCTCCAAATTTTGTTGGACAAGAAAATTATATCAATTTTGGATGGCAAACAATTAAAACACCTAGACATTTACAAGAGCCTTGAAGAAGACATGTTGAGTAGGGGCTTTACAAAAACTGCTGAACAAATGAAATTTAAAATGACTGAGTCTGAGCTCACTGACATCCAGACATAGTCATTGACAGATGACACAATTCCGAATTAGATAGCAGAGTTTCAAACCTTTCTCTTGGTTACATGATTAAATAAATACCAAACCAGAACCAAGTTGGTTAATTAATCATTTGACAAAACACAATGTAAATAAACGATTACTGAAACATTTGGTTTGAATTTGGTCACATACCCAAGGTTACCAAATTCACATTTGGTATAAACGTGGCCATTATAGTCCTTAAAACTAAATATCTAGAATTGTTCTTTGATTCACACGTGAAGTGGCAGCACCACGTAGAGTATATACAACTAAATTAAGAAAAATGTACTACAAATTTTATCAAATTAGAGATTAGTTACCAAAGAAAAACCTAATAAATGTATACAGGGCCTTCACTGAGTCAGTTTTGAACTATGGCATTGTCACATGGGGCTCGGCATATAAATCCGTTTTGTCTCCACGAATTATAGCCCCAACAAAACAACTATAAAAAACCAACTATTCAAAAACAGAAGAATTTCCATAGAGCAACTATTTGACGTGTCTAGAGAATTACATGTATTTGTTGATTGATGCTGAATAAAAAGTATATGACACAAGAAGTTTCACATCATATCACTACCCGAGCTATAAGTCTAAATCAAGTTAAATTTCCAAGCACCCCCTTTACATCAATACAAATATCACTTTATTATATTGCCCCAAAAGTTTTCAATATCATACCCTCACAATTAAAAATCCACCATATAAGGTATAACAGTAAAAAAAAATGATTGCTAGATAATAAAATACCTCTTACTGTTTAAATCATTACTATAAGTACTGATTAGCTTTCAAAGATACTAGCTTTTAAACTAAATATTATTGTTAATATTAATACTGTTCTATTACCACTAGTTTCTATGCATATTTGAAATTTATTCTTTCAAGAAAATTGTGTGTTAGATAAGAACAAAAATGTAACAGATATATGAAAAATAAAATCCCCCCTTTTTTTTTAAACAAAATTCTGTTATCTGATGAAGCAACACTTAAGAACAACGGGTCGGTCAACAGACATAATTTGAGTAATTCTGCAATCGAAAATCCTCACTGGTTGAGGACTGTTGATCAGCGATGTTTGTTTAATGTTTGGGGCAGAGTTGCAAAAAATCACGATTTTTTTGAAAAAAAAAAAAATGTTTTTTGATTAAATCGTGATTTTTTCGATGAAATCGTGATTTTTTTTATTTATACTTATTTATCTTTTCCTTAAATATGGAAATAATAAGCTTTAAAATCACTTATTTTCATAATTTTTCTCTATTCGCCCCAAAATATTTGTTGTCTAGATTTACAGTTAGAAAATCTCCTCAATGCCGGAGCTTTCTTGTCGGAACAAGAAAATTCGTTCGTCTTTATAATGTGCGGTTGACGCGAGACATATCATTTCTTAACTTATAGTCGGCTCATACGTTTATAAGTAAATTGCGTGTTGCGTGTTCCTATCCTTTCTTGTTTTCAAAAGATAGCTGAAATGTCCCGAAGTGGTGGTGAAAAAAAGACCCTATTTGGCAATATTTTATTGAAAAATCGAATAAATCAAACGGAAAAACGGGAAGCAGAGCGACCTGTAAAAAATGCAAATTTGAATTACAAGGAATTGTTGAACGAATGAAAAAACACTGGGAGGTATGTCAGAAAACAGAAGCAGTTCAAGCAGTTATATGTAAATACTTAGTTTTAAATAAACTATCTTCCTTTTTTTGAATTTCGTGATGAGTTATCTGCTTTGGCGACTTGTTTTTACAGCAATTTATAATTTGATTTAAATCGTCACAACCCTGGTTTGGGGAGGAATGATTGGAAATTACATTATAGGACCCTACTTTTTCGACAATATGCTGAAAGATATTTACATTTTCTTCGCGAGCATCTTCCCAGAATGTTAGAAGAAGTGTATTTTAATACTAGAAGGACTATGGTGCTGCAGTGCATAACCAAAGGATAGTGTGATCATTTTTTGATCAATCCTATCCTAATCGTTGGATAGGCAGAGGAGGTACTATTCCTTGGCCAATGCGATCTCCAGACCTTACTCTTATAAATTTCTTTCTTTGGGGGTACGCGAAGGAAAGGGTTTTCAGAGATCATCCAACAACTGCAGATAATATGAAAAATAGGATCACGGAAGCCTTCCGTTTAATTGATGGAGCAATGCTTACTAGAGTTCGGGGCTCATTTAGTAGAAGACTAATAGCTTGGGTGGAACATGATGGTGACCTATTTGAGCATTCATAAGTAGCTTTTCCTCAACATTTCTTCATTGTTTCCTGTTAATCATCCTTTCATGTTCTTCTGTAGATTACTAGGATTGTTTCCTTTGTGAAGTAACCGTCACCCTCGGGACCGGGACTATGACGGTTAACTGAATAGACGGATAACAGAAATTCCGTTATAAACGAATACAGTTACTAGATTTCAAATGGTTTGGGAATGAAATTAAACCGTGTATAAGTGAATAATATATATTTATATTTGAATCACAACACCACACAATTAAAACGGCACTATGAAACACTGATCTGCACTCGTCAGTCGCTATTAAGTTACTGAAACAATAGACAATATCTCAGTTCGCGGATGACGGATAACAGAGAGTGGTGATTAAAAGAGTGACAGTTGATCGAGGTTCCACTATACTCCTGTTTCTATTAACAATTTTATTTTGTTGAAACATATTTTTTTCAGAATTTTCAGCGGCCTACTCGATTCTTATTTTGCAACAAATCTCGCAAATTTTACAAAGTAGAACCCACAAACCATATTTCGGCGAAAAGCTCTTAAAAAATGCAATAAAATATAGGGTGGTGCATTTGAAAAAGTCGAGTTTGCCATTTGTAATTTTCAAAAAATCGTAATAGGCGATGGAACATCTCAGTTCGCCTGCATCTCAAATGATGCGCTAAAGCCTAAGGAATCGACTGGAAAAAAAATGAGTTAATTTTTTATTTTTTATTTATTGAGTGATTTACAAAATAAAGATACATTGGTAATACAAATAAGTAGTAAATATATCATAGTTTTATATACATATAAGCACCTAGGTCTTAGTAGGACCTGTATGTGCATACTAAAAATAATAATTATTGAAATAGTTGATATTGCAGTTTAGTGTATTATTACTATCTAATCTAAAAGTCAAAATACCTAAAAGTCAAAATACCTGTGTTATTACAATAGAATAGTGATGTGGGGCTGGTGAAACAATATGTAATATATAAAGTAGTGCAGAGATCAATTAAAGTAGAAGGTTATCCTTAAATAATGCTTGAGTATTGTGAGTAGTTTTATGATATGGATCTTACATTTTCCGAAAACAGTTTATAGTTACCTATGTTTCTTATTTCTGGTGGCAAAATATTGAATATTTTTGGAGCAAGACATCTTGTAAATCTCTGATTAGAGTCTTTGATAGAATGGCACTGATAATTGTTTACTTGTAACTTGTCTGGTATTGTACATGTGAGAGACAAAAGTTTTCATTTCCTGGTGTTTATATAAAAGGTACAATTACTATGAAAATAAATCATCCTGACATTAGGAGTATCGGAGTTTTATATAAATTTTCAGTTGGGTATAATTTGCCTTTGTGAAAGATTATTTTAATAGATAATTTTGTATAACATTGAGAGGACTCAATGCATTGCTATAAAGCCCTCCCCAGACCAAAATACCATATTTTATGATTGATTCTACTAGTGCTTTATAAACCATCAAAAGCAGCTTTTTATTTAAAATTTTTTCTGAGTTCATAGAATTTATATATAAGTCTTCGTAATCTGTTAGTTAGATGGGTAATATGTTGATTCCATTTGAGATTTTTATCTATAGTTATTCCAAGATATTTAGTGGCTTCCGATTCTTTTACTTCAAAGTTGGTACTGGGAATTTGAAGGGTACTGTAGTTGGGCCTATTGGAATTCGTTAGTGAAAATGCAATATATGTAGTTTTTTTGACATTTAGTGATAATTTGTTATGATCTAGCCAATTTTTTTCATTGAGGATGCCATTTTCTGTTTTATTTTTAGTTGGTTCCAATTTGTATCATGAAATATGAGAATTGTATCGTCGGCATAGGATATTATAGTGCCATCAATATGAGAATCTAATAGTGAGTTGAGATAAGTGATAAATAAAATTGGCCCTAGAACGGTTCCTTGGGGAACGCCAATTTGGATAGTTTCGTTATCACTTATTTCATCTCTTATTTTTACCTGTTGCTGCCTATCTGATAAGTAACTTTGGAAGATCTTCAACACAACACCACGAATACCATAGTGACAAAGCACATCAAGTAGTCTCTTGTGGGGTACTGTGTCGAAGGCCTTCGCAAGGTCAAGGAATACCCCTATGCATTTCTTTTTATTGTCTAGGTTTTTTTTTATGTTATCAATTAAATCAAACATGGCCTCAGAGGTACTGATTCCTTGCTGAAAACCATATTGTTTGTCGCTAAGAATTTTATTGCTAGTGAGATACTCATATAACCTGCTTTTAAGACATTTCTCAAAAATTTTGGAAAACATACTTATTAGGCTAATTGGTCGGTAGTTGACAATGTTATTTTTATTACCTGACTTAAAGATAGGTACAACAATAGATTTTTTGAAATCAGCTGGGACATCACCACATAAAAACATTGAATTGATTATATGGATTAAAGGTTCTTGAAAGGTTCTGAAGTAATACATTTTTCTGAACTTTTTTTTTCCCTCTGATGATGGTCTTGTCTCCAGCTGCACCCCAGCCTCTTGGGCTTTTTATGCCTTCCGGTTTTTGTTTAACAGCACCCACTCCGTAACTCTGGTCCCATGGAGTTTTTTTCGACTCTGCATTAAAATGGAATCACCACGTCGAATATGTTACTGCAAAAATCAGAAAACTCTATTTTAAATTCTACCAATTGGGACAATTGTTAGGGAAAAAAATACTTTTGAACGTATACAAAGCCTTAGTAGAATCGGTATTGAATTATGGCCTGACAATATGGGGAGCCAGTTGCCAAAACATCATTAAACCTCTAAAGATAGCTCAAAAAAAACAAAATAGAACAACTCTACATAAAAGCTGTCACAAGATGCATATTAAAAGGTAAAATACAGATGAGCAAACTGAATCACCCTACAATAACAAGGTCCTTATCTTGCAGCAACGTTATTTTTTTTATTTTATTTTTTATGTTCTGGTTCCCACGAAAAGGGATATCCTGTAATGTTCAGAGAACATCGTGGGAACCTAGGGAAAGAAGGTAGGAGTTGGTGTTCTTCTTAAATTTCTGAAGGTTGTATGCCTCGGGGAACACCTCCCTAGGCAATGAGTTCCAAAGCCTCGCTGTTCGTTGGATGAACGAGTCTTTGGAAAGTGATGTTTTGCAGGTTTCCAAAGTAACCACGAAGGGGTGTGATGACTGAACTTGACGGGTTAATCTCGAAGAGACTGCCAAAGCAGGAACGATTGTTGATATTTCAGAAGAGCATCGCCCATGAAAATATCTATAAAATAGAGACAAATCGCCAACTTTTCTACGGTGTTCCAGACAAGTGAGCGAAGTTTGTGTGGCATCACCGACGAGACAATTGCCCTTTTGGACAGAATCCAATAGCCTCAGGATATGTTTAGGTGCCGCACTCCAAATATGGGAACAGTATTCCAGGACAGGTCGGATCTGTGCCTTATAGATCATAAGCAGCTGACTGGGGGTGAAATAGCTCTTGGCACGAAACAGAAAACCAAGTTTTTGGGATGCACTTTTGGCAATGGACCTCACGTGATTTTCCCAGGAAAGGTTATTGCTGATAGTAATACCAAGCATCGATATGGATGGCTTCAGTGGTATGGTTACTCCTGACAAAGTTATGTTAGGCACAGTGAGATCGGCTTTTCTAGAGAAAAGACATGCTTGTGTTTTGTTTGCATTGAATTCTACCAAGTTATTAGATCCCCATTCGAGAATTGTTGCTAAGTCCATATTTATATTATTAACATTTCTTCCTCGTTCATTTCTGGTTTCACGGGCTGATATAGGGGCCCTGGAAGAGAAAGCGGTATGGAGGGCAAAGCTGTGTACTGGACATGAAGTTGCTTTCAACAGGTCGTTGATGTGAAGTAGAAATAGTGTTGGTGCGAGAATGGATCCTTGCGGAACACCAGCATTTATGAGTAGAGTGTCAGATGAAACTCCATCGACCACTACATGGAGAGACCTGTTTGAGAGAAAACTTACAAGCAGAGAACACAGCTGAGGGGGCAAGCCATAAGACGGAAGCTTGGCGAGGATCCCTGGTGCCAAACTCGATCGAACGCCTTGGAGATATCTAATGCCACAGCTAAAGTTTCTCCATACTTTTCAATAGATAGCTGCCATATATGTGAGACGTAAGCGAGTTGATCTCTGATGGCGGAAGCCATATTGCCTATCGTTGACAATTCCTGAGTCTTCCAGATATTTCATGAGCTCGATGTTGATGGCTTTTTCCATGACCTTGAAATAATAGATAGCAGTGCGATAGGTCTGTAGTTGCTAGGTAGGGCCTTTTGCCTTTTTAGGGACTGGCTGTACTCTTGCAATTTTCCAATTGGACGGAAATACCCCAAATTGTAAGAGTGGTTGAACAACTTGCAAAGAACAGGTGTTAGTTCGGGGGCACATTTCTTGAGAACAATCGGCGGGATTCCGTCAGATCCACAGGCTTTGTTGGTGTTGAGACCCAGCAAAATCTTTCTGATAGTACGTTGGCGAAAGGTGATCTCGGGCATGTGACTGTCAATAGGTCTTATCGGATGATGTTCTTCTTTCGGTATTCGGTATGTAAGTTTGCATCCCCAACATGATGATTTCAGAAATTGTCTCAGCACATCGTGTTGGATCTACTGAAGAGAAACAAACTCTCTTCCATGGAAACGCTGAGAAAAACATACGAAGACCTTCCCAGTCGGCCGAATTGTAATGCCACATGAGACGGGGTGGTATTGTGCAGCTCGATGGTAAATGGAAAGAGCATGTTGTGGAGATGAGGGTGTGGTCAGAGTTTCCAAGTGGGGCACAAACTTTTATTCTATACGGGTCAGGATTGGTGGTGAGGAAAAGATCTAGTGTATTGGCAGACTGGTTGTTGACATCAGGGATGCGGGTTGGTAGCTCGACCAGTTGTTCTAGACCATGAGTGATGGCGAAGGCCTCGGCTTGACGACCTGCATCATCTGTTTTGTTAGAGAATTTGAGCCAGGCAGCGTTATGTACATTAATGTCTCCCATGATTATGGTTTCAGCTGTTGGATGGTTCTCCTGAATGTAGTCCAGTTTGAGTGATAAAAACTCAAAGAGGTCGTTATATGAAGGTTCATTAGGTGATAGGTAAAAGCAGCAGAGGAACTTAGTCAGTTTGGTATCAGATAGCTTGAACCACATCACATCAAAGTCTTTCGGTTCCAAACTCTCTTCACGCTGGCATGAAAGGTTAGCCTTGGCGTAAAGGCAGACTCCACCTTTGAACCTGAATCGAGAATGGAGTTCGTAACCAGGACAAAGCATATGGACCTTGTTGGTGGACGAGTTTACTTGTGTTTCTGTTAGAGCCAGAATATCCGGTTTTTCCGTCTGTAGGTGATGGTGGACGTCATTGATGTTCTTGTTGAGTCCGCGGATGTTGCAAAAATTAATTTTAATGTTGAGTCCCTCGAGTACCTCTCGCCCGGAAATCCGAATGGAGAGGTATTTTACTGCCGGAGTGTTTTACTCTAGGAGATTTCATCATTATTACTATTAGGATGCACCTGAAAATAAAGGAGGAATTGGGGAAAAGGAAAGAGGGAGACCGGAAAGTATCGACCGAACACTGAAACATGGAATGGTCCATTTCACAGCACATAAAGTCGATATGGTGGTATTTCACCGGGCGATGAGACCATCTTCCACCTACGGTTATCCTTTTAGTCGCCTCTTACGACAGGCAGGATTTACCATGGGGCTATTCTAAAGCCGACCCCATACGACCTAGACCTGTCCGAATATTGCTTGTCTTTTGCGGTCTAGTGCTTCGCATTCTGACAATATATGTTTGGCCGTTTCTGTCCCTTTGCCAAATTGTCTGCAGGAAAGTTCTCCGTTGTACAGCCCCATTTTGTGCAGGTGTGCTCTCATTGGGCTGTGACCAGTGAGAAGGCCCGTTATTGTTCTGACTTGGTTCCTACTCATCTTCAGTAGTTCTTCGTTTCGGCGGTTCTATAATATATGTTTTCCCGTGGTGAATGAGAGGGGCTTCCTTCCAGCGCTCTCTTTGTTTTCGTTTGACCCAGTCCCGAATGCAGCCTCGGATGGCCGATTTTTGTCACTCCGAGTGCAGGCTCTGGGCCCATATATGGAGTTGATCAGCCCGCCCTAGCTAGTTCATCAGCTTTTTCATGTTGTTTTCTCTCGTGCATTGCACGCTTGCGTACATTTCCGCTTGGAATACAGAAGTATTTATTACCAGTGAAGTGCTCATTTGGGAATTTCTTCCCTCACTGTATATACCAGCACCAGATCCTCTCTCCAGGTTTGCTCTTGGTGGTGTCGTCTGTCATTCCCTTCGGTCTTGTATGATCACCTTGTGTGGTCCGTTGGTTTCATTTCAAGAATGTTGCTTCCCACTATTTCCTTTATTTTGTTGTGATCCGATCTGTTACTCGTATTTTGTAGCATTAGAAGTTCCATTCTTGCCTCACCCATGATTATTATGTCAATCGGTGGAAGGTCCAGTAGTGCTTCCATGGCTGCTGTTGGTGACGTTTTCATAGCCCCCGTTATGCTGAGGCAGGCAAGTCTTTGTACCTTGCTCAACTCAGCCGTGGCTATTTTTTGGGTTATCTTTGTCCACCATACCAAAGATGCATAGGTGATTTTCCGCGTGTTCGTCTGACTACCATTAGAACTTAGTTGTTTATCTTATTTTGGGACATCATGTATATAAATAGAAATATTTTCAGAATGCGCCTCATTGTCGGACCTATCGTTTAAAAAAAAAAATTATAGCTTGGATAGAAAAAAAAGTCATGGCCCTTGCACGCACCCCTGTATATCTTTAGACAATGTTAAAACTATATTATCACTGTATTCTCAGATGGAAACACCAGCCTTTTCTCGATAATTTTGTTTCTATTAAAGGTTACAGTCATAATGCTGTAGTTTAGTTAGCACCATATTTTTTGAGCTCAATTTAATTGTATTTATAGAAATGTGATATTATATTCCAGATGTAAAACCTTATTCTCACAGTGATTTCTGATGCCTTATTCGAGTCACATGCAAGGTAGGCCAACTTCCTTTAAGTCCTTTACTGATAAACTAAGACAAAAAAGTGTGATTGCTATGATTTAATTTCAGTATAGAAAAAAAGGAATATTTTACTTAAATTTCAGTATAAAAAAGGGATATTTTATTTTCAGTTGAGGAATGCAGCATTGTGCGTGAGTTATTAAACTTTAATTGACAAGTCAATGATAGATATTGGAAATAAAAAAACTCATTCTAAACTTAACTTTTCCAAACCAAACACAGATTTAATTTCTCATTATTTAAGCTTTTTGAAATATAAGGCTTGTTATCCCCAATTCGCATTATTTGAAATGACATGTGTTTCCTTAAAGGATTTTTATGTCATTACCCGATACAATGATAAGGGGTAGATTATGATTTTGTTTCAAAGATATAATGGAAAATTATCCAAGAGATGAATTGATGATATGGATTCGGGGCGAGTGTGAAAAATATGTACTTCTTGCAAGTAGAGTTGTCATCAAAGATCTCTCAAAAAAAGACATCCAGCCAAATATTGCATTTCATGCTTTATATCAAGACTTGACAAGATGGGAAATGTATTTTATGACAAATACTCTACTAGTTATGAGAAATTTCACCTTTACCAGTCCCAGTTGCATCAAGAATAATTGCCTGCTCATTCCATCCTTAGGTAGATACTGCATAGGGTGGTAATTCCATATATTTATTAACTACCAATATTAATAACACTCCATAATAATAATAATAATAATAATAACGTTTATTCGCACAATAATTGACAAGATACATATACAAATTAGCAAATAAACAAAAGGAATCTGCAAAGCCTAATGGCTGTGTGCAGAATAAGTAATCACTTAGATAACATGAAAATAAAATAGTTTTAATGATTTTATGTCTACTGCAATCAATATACAAACAATACAATACTAAACAATAATAATTGGAAAGTGAATAAATGATAGTGTAATCCCATAAAAGAAGCCTTGCATGGGAAACACTGTAAATGATCCCCAAGGACTGCAATCAATATACAAACAATACAATACTAAAAATAATTAGTGTAATAACATATCATGGTGACAGTTGCATAGTTTTTTTTTGGGGGGGGGGGAGTTATGAAGATGGAGTTTTTAGAACAAAAGTGGTATTTTGGCTATTTATAAATTGGTGTATGTCTTTTCTAGGAATGCATTGGATCCATTTTTTAATTTTATTTTTGAACATGTTGAGTGTGTTTAATCTTTTGATTACATTTGGTAATTCGTTATATAGTTTGGGACCAAGGTAAGTGAAACAACTCAAGCCTATAGCTTTTTCTGGGCGAGGTACAATCATCCTTCTATCGGTGTTATGTCTGGTGTTGTACACATGGTCAGTATGCTTTGAGGTATTCCTATCTTTATGTTGTTTCAATAAAATAATCCTAGTATAGAGCTGGTTGATGTCGAAAATTCGAGTTTCACTGTATAAAATATCTGTTGAGTATTGGCGAGGTTTTTGTAAATAACTTTCAGTATATACTTCTGTATTTTCTCCAGGTTATTCTTGAAATTAGTTGACGTTGCTCCCCAGGCTATAATACCATACGCTAGATGGCTTTCAACTAGAGAGAAGTATAATGTTTTCAGTAAATTCAGGGTAAAGTGTTTGATAGGAATTTAAATCTGTATATCATTGGTCTGAGTTTTTTATCACATATTCAATATGTTTGTCCCATCTGAGGTGGTTATCTACGAAATGCCAAGGTATTTTATATTTTCAGCAGATTTCACTGTTAGGTTCTCGTTGGAGTTGTTTTTATGTGCAGCTCTTTGTATTCAGGTAAGTATCTGGAGTAAGAGGAAAAGGTACAAAGAATGTTTTTTAAATTAACGGTTAAAAGTTTATCTTCAAGGTAGCTGAAGATGAACCCTAAATCCATCTCAGCAATCTGTTTCAGCTCTTGCCAGTTTGCAGCTTCAGAAAAATTGCTGTGTCATCTGCAAATGTTGTGATCTTTCCTCTGATGTTTAGCTGGAATATGTCGCTTAGATATATATTGAATAGGAGGGGACCTAGGATTGTGCCTTGGGTACTCCATATTCTACTGTTCGCATAGCACTCAGCTCGCTCCAATACTGACGCACTGTTGTCTTTTGTAAGTAACTTGTGAACAATTTGTGCGAGTTTCCTCTAATTCCAATATTTTCCATGTACTGGAGTAATTTGATGTGGTCAACAGTGTCGAACGCCTTAGCCAGGTCAACAAAGATACACATAGAAGATAGCTTTTTATCAACTGAGTTGTTGATAGTACTTATTAACCTGGCTATAGCATCCGATGTTGACCTATTTTCTCGGAATCCAAATTGTAAATCAGAGAGTATATGAAACCGGTTCAGATAACTATCAAGGCGCTTTTTATAATTTTTCGCAAACTTGTCGCTATACTAGATATTATTGATGTAGGGCGGTAATTTAATGGGTCTGTGTGGCAGCCATTCTTGTAAATGGGGTGATTACTCCCACTTTGAAGACTTCTGGAAAAATACCCTCAGTGATTGCCTTATTTATTATATAAGAAAGAGGTTTAGATATGGTGTTTTTAAATATTTCAACGCTTCCGACCTGATACCGCTCTACTCCTGGAGCTTTTTGTCTTTCAATGTTTCAATTGTTTGAACTATTTCAGTTTCATCAGTCATCATCATAACTATAGAGTTGGGTATTCTTTCTAGTATTTGTGGTTCTTCGGATGCTCTGTTGTTTAATTTACTCTTTATATTGTCCGCCAGAATTTTACCTATACCGGAGAATTTTTTACAAAACACGTCTGCTATTTGATTTGGGTTGTTTATGATTTTTCCATCACTCTTTATTTCTTTAATTATACTTCTTGGTTTTTTTTTGCCTATCATTTCATTCAAACTGTCCCATAGAGTTTTATTGTTGTTTTTGTTTTCATAAACTTTTTTCGAATAGTAATCTTTTTTTGTTTGTTTCATCAAATCATTGAGTTTATTCCTATAGCTTTTATAGATTTCAATATTTTCCTGTGTATAATGTTTCTTCATTACTTTAAATAGTTCGTATTTTTTGTTTATGGATTTGACCAGACCTTGTGTTATCCATGGACTTCTTTTACATGTTTTCGAATTATATTTGATAGTGTTCGTACACTTTTCTTCCGCTCGTTTCAGTATATTAATGAACGATTTGGTGGCTTGGTTAATATCCGGTGTTGAGTAAACTTCAAGAAAGTTTTCATTTTCCAGAATATTTTTATATTTTTGTAATCCAGGTTTTTTTATTTTTCACTAACTGGTATTTCTGTCTTTCCCGGAAAAATGCAGTGGATAGCTGGAGAGTAGTGGTCAGTTATGTCAGATTCAAGTACCAATGATATTATTTCACTTTTTAAGGAAGATTTCTGCCTAATAAAAATATGGTCTATGCACGATTTTTCATTGCCCCTTACTCTTGTATTTTCGTTAATTGCACTAACAAAATTTGATTCTCCGAGCATATTCAAATAATCATGGGTAATTGTGTTATTTGTGTCTAGAATGTTAATGTTGAAATCTCCAGCAATAATTTGGAGATCATAATTTTTTTTAATTTTTTCAACGTAAGTTGAGAAGTTTTCAAGAAAATGTTTTTCGCATGTAGATGGGGGTCTGTACATGGAGCTTATCAGTATTTTATGTTTATTTATGTTTGCAGTAATTTCTATAATATTGAACTCTTTTACTGAAACAACAGAAGATGTACATTTAATGTTATCTCTAGAAAAAATTAGAACCCCGTCGTTTTGGTTGATTGTACCTTCGTATAAAATGAACGTATCCCGGTTTTGAGAATATAGAAATGTCAGGAATTTGTCTCGTTTCTGTGAGTACTATGAAATCATATTCTGTTTCTATCTGATGTAGTAATAAATTCAATTCGTCCATGTTCTTCCTGGCACTTCTTATATTCATCAGAAACAAACTTATATTGAAATCTTTGTTAATTATATTTAGTGATTTGTTGTATACTGATATATTTTCCATTACCTTGGTTTCAATCGACTCAACTTTGAAGTTCCTGATGTAATCATCCATTTTCGATTTAACAAAATTACTGGAGCGCTTTGAGATTTGTTGTTACTTTCCTCTCTTCAGATGTGTCGATGATGAGTTGGAGCGTAAGTTTGATTGAGGATGGGTTTTCAAGGGAGTTTTCCTTCTTATTTTCTTTCGGAAATTTCTGATGGTCTATTTTTCGGTGCAGTTTAATTCCTCTAGTGAGTCGTATTCTTTGATGAGATTTTGTGTTGGAGTGGCTGGTTGACTGTTTCCTTTGATTATTTTGGTTTCTTCTGTTCCATTTCTTTCCAATTCATCTACTGAATATGCAATCCCATCGATTATTAGTTTACTGCCTTTTATGTAACAGTCTTTTCCATTTTGTTTTTCATAAGCCTGGTGGTGTCTTAGTGTTCTAAAATCTTCCCGCTTGTTTAATGGTTAAGTCATTAGAAATAGTAATTTTGGTTCCTTTCAGTTTTGCAGCGTTTTTTAGGATCTGCTTCTTTTTTAGGTGAGAAATGAATTCCACTTTGACTGGGCAGTTTTTTGTTTTTCCAAGACAGTATGTGTTATTTATATCTCTTTCAGAAAGTTCAATTTCTAATAGCTTTTTTAGTTCATCTGCAATCGTATTTGCTTGTACTTCTTCGTTTGTTTTATTGAGTCCAAAAATAACGATATTGTTGAGTTTATTATCTCTTTCAAGGATCTCCAACTTGTTTTTCAGAGCACTGTTTTCTACTTCTAAGAGTTTGATTTTGCTATTTAGATTTTCAATTTTCATTTGTAGACGAGTCTCACTTGCAATTATTGTATTCTTGAGTTCGTCCTTGCTCTTCTGAATCTCATCTAGGATTTGTCTAACTGCAGCATCATTCATTATTTCGATTTGGTGTTCTCTTTGCAAAGTGTATGTCCAGCTTTATATCGTATTTCTTTTGGGTTTCCTTATCAGAGAGTGAGGACTTTTTTGTGCGGCTCACCTGTTCGAATATTACTGTGGATACTTTGTAAAACGTGAAGTGCTGAATAACTTTTTCATCTGGTGAATTATTTAAATATTACTGCATACGTAACAATGGTCATAAGAACCTCTGTAAACGAATGAAGTCAGAAAATCAGTCTGTCCTTTATCATGCGGGCACTTAAACTACTTGCATGCCCAACTTTTGAATTAGTGCGAATTTACACGATCCAACAATTAACAATAAAATTGACCAATATGGGTTATATTTACACTTGACAATTTATTGGTCAATTTTGGCAACAGTTTTCACTCAGGAATACCAACATACTGTCAAGAAATGTTTCAAGTATAGGAAAAGTTCCGAATATTATTCGATAGCTTATTGGATTGACTCTGATCCATTCTTAAATATCGTTTGAATTGATTAAGATCTGCACTCAGGAATTTTTCGTGAACTTATGTCAAGTTTCCTTTCCCTCTTTTCTCAATCCAAGATCTAATCCACCATCTTCTATATCTCTGTCTTTTATATTCAGCAATGCACATTGCTGTGAATGTAATGCAACGTAAATTATGTTTTTTTTTGCAATATCATTTTTCTCGCGGTTAGGGTAGGGTATGTGAAATCGCGTAAATAATAACATATATAACCTGAAAATCTCTGTTCTAGCAGGCATCCAATTCATGGCCGAAAGTTACTGCAAATTGTCACTAAAAATTGATGAAAAATTAGAACCGATTCTAAACTCATCAATTTATTGGTCAAGTTCAAATTGACGACAATTTTCTGTTTACACCTATCAATAAAATTCAAGGTCACAAAATTGACCAATTTATTGGATCGTGTAAATTCACACTTACAACTCATGACATAAATATTTAAGGTTAGTTTAATTATTTGACATTTTGATCAGAATACCAAACGACACATGAAAAGAAATGTCACAATTTTATGGTTATGTTACCATAATGATAATTTGCAACAAATGAAATAAGCTTGTCATACTCCAACATTTTTCCAGGTGAAATAATGACTACTAGATCGAGATGGACGAACAAAATCGCGTCTTTGATAAAAACATGTTTTTTTCTTGGCGCATGCGCATTCACTTATGAGCGCCCGATTTTGAAAATCCTTATTAACTATATTTGAAGTTAATAAATATATGGTTAATTCATTAAACAATTGTTGCTAAATGTTTTTTTTATTAAATAAACAAAATAGTGCAGTCAGACAAATATGCCTTTCAAAAAACGGTTGTGTAAATTGGCACAATTTTCAACAGTCACCAATCTCCCCAGGGGAGCTATTTTCAAAACATATGCATACACGATTATAAATTTCAAAATCAACAAATCAATTCTTGCTTAATGCGTGAAAAAACTCCATAGGGCTCAAATTGTCTAGAGTAACTGTCCAATAAGATCGAGAATCTGTGTCCGATACACTCACTTGCAACTAGTGCATTTTTTTATTAAAAAAAATCAAAACTATCACTGTGTGAAAAATTAAAAAACCGCTAAAACTTTTTAGAAATACTACCTATAGCGAACATCTCACTTCAACCTCTTCGAAAATATTTCGGTATATCTTTGCTTATTGTGGTCCCTAGATCTCCTGTTCAAAATAATAATAATAAATAATACAATCATTTTATTGAACTAAATTACATTGATCCAATAGGCTTTTGACCTAGGTCCTTCAGCCTATTGTGATAACATAATCAATGCCTTATAAACATAAATACATGTTATGAACAAATAGGAGTTGAGAAATTGCAAGTAATTAAAAAGGGAATAATAGTAAAAAGAAACAAAGTTGAGATAAAAAAAAATAGATGTATTATTATTATTATAAACGATGAGTGCAGAGGCATAGCCTATTATAGCATCATATACAAATTGAGGATGTATGTAAAAACAAAATCAACAAGTCTATGAATGTCAAAGGCACAACGAATCAAGTCTTGATTTGAATGTAGCCATATTTGGTGCGCACACTACTTCCATTGGGAGTGTGTTCCAATTTTTGAAGGCTCTATTCGATATGAAATGCATTCTATGGGATGTACGGAATTGTTCTGTCTTGATTTTATAAGGATGAACTCGGAGGCGGATGTCGGTGTTGATGTGTACCATTCCTCCAGGGGAAGGGAACAAGTCATGTGTTATACGATACATTTGTATTAAATCACCACGCAGGCGAGAAGTAAGCTTCATTTTTTTCAGGCGTTCCTCATATGGTAGATTTCGTATTGATCTCGGCCAACGAGTCGCTGTTCTTTGAATTCTTTCGAAGGTTCTGTCCCTCACGAGCCAGGGGGACCATACTGGTGCGGTAAATTCGAGCGTGGGTTTCACGTATGTTGCGTATAGTCTCGTTGCCAATTCAGGTGTAGGATTCGTGAAGGTTTTCTTGAGGAGATAAAGTGATTTGTTTGCCTTTTTCGCGATGTTCGAAATGTGTTGTGACCAACTTAAATAACTAGCCACAGTGACACCCAGATCAACCTGTGAGTTCCCGGATTTCAGCTGATTGTCGCTTACTTGTACGTGAGTTTTTTTTTTTTACCGAGATGTAAGATCGAGCACTTGTCAACATTCAGCGGGATGAGCCAGTCGACGCACCATTGGTTTATTTTATCCAGGTTAGATTGGAGGGAAGCACTTTCCGTTAGCGGATTTCCGAATATTTTAGTGTCGTCTGCATACACACTAGTTTGGCAGACCAGTGAGAACATGTCAGCGGTATAAACTAGAAACAAAACTGGTCCTAGAACGGAACCTTGTGGAACACCACTGCTGGCTTGGTGAGGTGTTGATATGTCTCTTCCGACTTTCACTTGGAATGTTCTGCTGTTTGAGTAGTAGTAGAATCGTGTGACGAGGATGCCTGGAATTGTTATGGCATATTTTTCCAGAGTTTTCCGTTATGCTGAAGAATTTATGGGTCAATTGTTGTAAACTTTCATTAATTGGCATAACTTTTGGTACAATGTTGCATTGGATGGCTTGTAGAGAGGGTTATTGGGGTGGCGCATTTTGGTAATCTTCCATAGAAGGTTTCAGCAACTAACTACAATTAAGGAATATCATGCGCCGGCTTATCATCTTGTGGCTTGATGTAGTTATTGACATTGATACCATTTCCTCTGTATGTAAGATTTTGAAAGTGTTTAGCTCTTACAATTATATTTATTTTAAGTTGAGTATGTGCATTTAAATTCAATGTTATGAAATCTTATGCCCAAATAATCGATAGTTGTCTCTGCTTGAATGCATTGCTAGACTGGGTGATGATTGGATTGGGTGGTGATTGAATAGAATAGAACTTTATTGGCCACGTTACATATCTTACAATACATTTGGAACAAAAATGAAGTAATGTACAATCAAAAAAAACAAACAATAACAGTTAATAACATCACACTGTATATCTGTACATACAAACACATACACATCTGTGTACGTATATCTAATATTAAATTAATAGTAAACATACATAAGTTACACATGGTAAGTATCTTAAAACGTCTTCACCCATACTGCACATCACTATATTATGGAGTTGTCGTTCCAAGGAGCTTTGAAAAATTCATGGATGGAATAAAAACAATATTTCAGTAGTAGTAATTTGTATTTTCTCATGAATAACCCTAGTGGAAGTTGTTTCAGACTAGCCGGTAGCTTATTGTATAAATGCAGTTTAGGTGAGTTATTCCTGGACACGTTCAGACGATAAAAAGGTATTTTTTTCAAATTTGACGATTTTGTATTATGATTATGCGATTCAGATATGTTCGAATAATATTTTTTTTTAATAGAATATCAATCAAGGCATAATAGATAAACAGGAAAGGTAGAGGCAAAATACCATATTTTTCGAAAATGGGCTTTCAATGAGCATCGAAGTCCGCACCATTGTTTTTTTATAGTGAATACTGTCAGAGGGTGGCTCGAGTTTCCCCACAGAAGAATCCCATACGTGATCTGATAATGTATTAATGAGAAGTACGTTGAGAGCAAAGTGTTGATGTTAACAACCTTTTTTAGTTATCGTATTTAATAAATATAGCTCGATATTTTCTTACTAAGTTGGGCCTGGACCAGTTCAATTTATCATCCAACACAACTCCAAGCAATGTGACATCCTTACCAACAGCAACGTTATGATTTGTTGAAATAAGGAGATTCTGGGTTTTTTCTCTATTTAATTTTAAATTATTGGAATTATACCACAGTTCCGCTTGATTTTCGGCATGTTCCATAATAATCTCTAAGTTTTATGTATTTTTATCCACGTTTATGAGTGTTGCATCATCAGCAAACATCACTATTTTATTTGGAAATAAATGAAAAAACAGATCATTGATGTAGATGATAAACGAAAGTGGTCCAAGAACTGACCCTTGGGTACACCTTGTGAAACTGGCTTGGTACTAGAGTATTTGTGGTTAACAAAGACACTCTGCTCCCTGTTCGTGAGATACCATTAAAAAATTTTAAGCGGTAGTCCTCTTATACCATAATGGGAAGGCCTTGCTTAGATCACTCAGCGTGATGGCAGTATGCTTGCCTTCCTCAAGACCTTCGATAATATCTTCCACAATTTTACATATGGCATCTATTTTGGAGCATTTGCTCCTAAATCCGAATTGATATTTGTGCAATAGACCATATTTTTTGAAATACTTTGTTAGCTTGGTCCTAATAATTTTCTCTATTATTTTTGTTAAAACTGGAATTATAGTAATTTCCAGGAGATGTCCTCTGACCTTTTTTGAAAATAGGAATGACTTTTGATAATTTAAGAATATCTGGAAAAACTCCTTCAATAAGGCACGCATTAATAATGTAGGTCAAGGGTGCTATCAAAAAGTTCGTAGTCTCCTTTATGATATGAGAGTGTATTATTTAGTGATTTGATTGCGTCAGCAACCTCTTCGGGTGTGACAGGATCTAAAAAAGAAGAAGTGCTTATATGTGGGGTTGCGATCTTTCAGAAACTGCGTAATTTCGTTATTGGTAACAGGGAGAGAATTTATCAGGTGCTACTGAGGCAAAGTAGTTGACAAAAATATCAGCATTTATATGAACATCCCTTGATTGTTTGTATGAGGAATTCCTTTCATAGTTTATAATCTTCCAACTATCTCTAGCCAGGGCCCCCGTAAGGGCTACTGGCGCCTGTGTGCAAAAAATGATTTTGGCGCCCCTTAAGGCATTTTGGATCATGTTTTTTTATTAATTTTTTTGTTCGAGCCCTTTCGGCTTAAACCCTTTCAAAAGTAAAGGCAGAAACAATATTAAACTAATTTGATCTTATAGCCCTTGAAAAATCCTGGTTTTTTAAAAAGATCGATAGCTTAAAAACTAAGCGAGTTATGGATAAAAAACCAATTACTTTTTTAAACTCGTACATGACATTTCAATTAATAAAAAGATATATGGGTTAAAAAAAAATTAATTATAACCAGTATCCTATAAAGGGTTAATGTTGATAGTATAAAGTAGGGAACACTTACCATTTTATAAAAAATCAAACCGTTGAAATTGCAGTCAGCAGGTATTCAGCACTTAATTTGTTAGAAAAAAAAGTAGTAAACAAAATATTATACAACACAACACTTGAAAAAATAAAAATAACTTTAAATGTAAAAATTAATAGGATTAATTTGTTGAAAATATAAACAGGATGTTCATAAAATCAGATGTGGAATCATCTGCGACTGAAAGATAAACTTTAGTCACTATCTTCCATCGTCAAGATAACCTCTTGTGGGGTATTCATGTTGAAAAGGGAAACATTCTCAATTAAATATTGATAGAAAGATTTTTCTGTGAATTGAAAAATCCACGATTGAAAGAAGTTATTTTTTGTGAATGTCTAACAGAAAACAACTACTTCCTCGGCTAAAGCCACGCTGGACATTGAACTACATTTGATAGATATTCTGAAAAGGCCCTAACTCAAAAGAAAAAATCTGAAATTGAAAATTTGCATTTTCATTCAGATAGTTATTTGATTTTCTATTCCAGTCTTAATTAAGAACTCATAAAGATGAATGAGGCAAAGAAGAATGTTTTCCAAAAGAGAGTACTCACCAGAAATCATTCGTAACATTGACGCAGGAGAGACATCGCATTCACTAGGTATTCAATACATTTTTGTCGACGAAAATCTATTTCACGCTTCCACGATCATCAGGAAGACCGGAAGAAATGGGAAACACATTTTCAAGAAGCAATCTCACTTTGCAAAGATGGAAAGAGTTAGAATCATTTCTTTTGGGTTTTGGCGCCCCTAAAGGATGGCGCCCGTGGGCATTGCACACTTTGCACATATGGTTGGGGGCCCTGTCTCTAGCCTTGTTTTCAGATCTTGAAATGAAATTGTTGTATGCATTTTTCTTGGTTTGAATAATAGTGTTCCTGTAATTATTTTTGTATATAATATGGCTTTATCAGTTTCGCTTTTACTCACGTCATATACAGTTTTCAACCTAGATAATGTTTCTCTCATTTGACTGAGCTCTTGATTAAACAATTTGACGGGTGGTTTGTTCTCCTCCTCAACTTTTTTAAGAGGAAAATGTTTAGTAACCAGCGACTGATAGGTTTGTGTTAGAGTATTCATTAAAACATTAGCGTCTGAGTTTTCCTGATTGTAATAAATAGACCAGTCAACCTTGTCGAGGGAAATTTTAAATTCTTCCATCCTGGAATTATTTACCAGCCGTTTCCAACTGTGTTGTTTTACCATTTTATGTTTCGTCATAATCGCTATATTGATCTGAAAGACACGGATAGAGTACTTTAGTAGTGTAGATGTCTTCGGGGAGGGTCGTAAGGATATTATTGAAGACATATTTGTAACTCTATTGTTTTCAAAAATTGTTATTTTTACCCCAAAAGAAGTGATAATAGTTTTGAGTTCTGTTAATACTGAGGAATTAGAAGCAAAATTTATGTTAAAATCTCCAAGGATTATCAATTTACTGAATTGTTTTGAATAATACTCCAACATTTTTTCAAAATTTTCAAGAAATACAGATGAGTCTCCTGTAGATGATCTATATGAAGTGATATGCAAAATTTTTAGGTTTGTTAATTCTAATGCACAAAATTCTGAGTGAAGAGAAACATTAAACTTACTCGCATCAATGGATTCGACGTTGACATCAGATTTTGCAAAAATAGCTATTGAATAGGATGAAATGGCATAAATCAGAAGGATGGAGTCTATTAATTCTTGTAGGTTTTCAGTGACTCAATATTCTTTATTCATTTCAAAGACCTACAAGGTATAAAACAAGTCAAAATTCAACTGTCATGACTGTATTTCAGCAAAATAATAGTTAAGCACTCTCTTTGTTACAACAGACTTTTCGTTGTATCATTTATATGTGATTCCCAGTCAAGTATATCATTCATAGTTATACCTAGAAATTTAATAGTGTGGCATTTCTCTAGAGTCATTTCCCCCAAATGTATTTCTGTGTTTTCGACCGTTTTCTGTTTTGTGTGGTAAATCAGAAATTATGTTTTGCTAGCGTTAATATACAAATTATTAATGGAAAACTAAGATAATTTTTTCCATGCTTGTTGGTAGAGATTGCCAACGTCTTTTGATACTAATATAGAGCGTAGAGTGTTATTTGAAAGGTGCAAGGTATTTTATGATATCTACTAAATAAATTGAGAACAAAACTCTCCCCTGAGGTACTCCACATGTGCCAGACGAGAACGAGATTTTGTGTTTTGACCACCCTTTTCATTGCAAGATATATGTACATATTCGTATAAAAGTGCTCTGTAAAAGTGCTCTGTAAAGAAAACGTGTTTACTGTGCGCAATCCTAGACATATCTGGGTGGAAATTAACTCCAGTGAACCCTGTAAAAAATGTGTTTTTCAAAGTGCATATTAATCTTGTAAACAATCATTTGAAAGTGGTTAAATTCCTTAAAATAATCAATCTACTATTGTTTACAATCCAACTCTAGTGTGTTTTTGTGATATAAAAGACGAAGTTGTATAGGAACAAAAAATCGGTGCCTGGCTTTAAAATAAAAGGAATAAATAGTCCAGCAAAATAGTCCAAACTTCGCCTTGTAAAGAATTTTACCGTACACGAAAGTTAATAATACGCTAATACTCGTCTGAGTTATGGAATCAGCGATAAAGAACTTACGAGAAGAGGTTATAAAAAATAGAACAGAAATCAAATCTTCCATAGAAGCTAGTGAAACTAGACTTTGGCTGAAAATAGAAGAATTGAAACAAAAAGTCAACAATCTAGAAACTGAAAACCAAATACTCACAAATAAAGTAGAAAACTTAGAGAGAAATTCTAAAAAGAACAACATTCTGATATTTGGTTTGGAGAGTTCGGAAGATATCTCAGCTGCATCTGTTACCGAGAAGCTTAAAACACTGTTGGATGTTAATGTCAAAGAAGCAGACCTGAATAATTTATACCGCCTCAATAAATCTGAGAAACCCCCCGTCAAGATTAAATTCATTTCTTACCTTAAAAAACAGAAATATTTAAACAAGCCAGGAAGTTGAAAGGTACGGTATTGCAATTTCTCACGACCTTACATTCAAACAAAGACGTGAGCAAAAAACTCTGAAAACATTCTTGAATAGAGCCCGAGAAAATCCTGCAGACCAGTCGTACATAAAAGGAAATAAATTATATGTGAATAGTAAAGCTTACACTGTGGAAGAACTACAGGAAATAAGCTATTCAGAAGGCTCTGAAGAGCGTAATACTTACAGCACCAGCACGCAAATACCCGAAATTCAGAAAACGAACTCGAAGTGACGGAAGATATTGTACCATCCCAGAAAAGTACTGCAGAACCGGGAAAAAAATCGTCCGCCAATGGAAATACCCCCAAAACAAGCGAAAATAGGAAGGCCTTACTTGTTCCAATGAAAGAGAGAATACGAAGTCATCGCTTAAACAAGTAAATCTTCTGTCCAATTTTTCATACACAATTTTATAAACTGAATATCAATTCAATCTAACTTTATTTAAAATTTAGTTATCATATTGATGTGTTCATTGAATTATGGATCGATATATCAATGAATATAATAATGAACCCATCAAAGCTGAATTCGTTGAAAATATTCATTATTTTAACGAAATAACAAAAAATGAAAATCACAATCTCAGTATTCTTCATATGAACATCAGAAGCATTCAAAAAAATTTCGACAAATTCATAGTTTTTCTGGATCAGTTCAAAAAAGATTTCGATATAATAGCTCTTTCAGAAACCTACAGAGTACATGAGTTGAGCGTATTCAATATTGAAGGGTATGATATAATATATAATAGTGGCAACTACAATAAAAATGACGGAATAATTGTTTACATAAAAAATAATATCACCTACAACTTCATTTAGTTGACATTGGTAGTCTGAAAGCTATTGAACTAACTATTCTGGGATTCGAAAGTGAAGTCATAATAACTGTCTTATATAGATCGCCGAACACATGTCCCAAACTGTTCAATTTGGAACTCGCGAAATACCTCGAAAATAATATTGAAAAAAGTCTTATAATCACTGGCGACATAAATATCGATATTCTTCAGGAAACAGATTATATCAAGGAATACAAAAGCATTTTGAGTTCCTTTGATTTTGTCTCTTACATTAATCAATACACGAGACCAATAAGTGAGACCTGCTTAGATCATTTCCATATTAGGCGCAACAAAAAATTATCAGAGAATATCAAATCATTTGTTTTCGAATATACAATAACCGACCACTATCCCATTGCAGTACTGCTCAGTCTTGAAAAGCGTCATTTAGCTATTATTGAAACCAACCCCACAAAAAAATCAAAAACATTTATAAACTACGAGAAACTCAGACATGATCTCGCCTCAGAAACATGGAATTCTATGTATGAATTGAATGATGTAGACAAAATGACCGATTCATTCATGGATACTCTTTCCAAACATATAGAAAACAACAAAACTAGTGAAAGTAGCAAAGAAGATTAAATCAAAAAAACCATGGATTACAGCTGGACTGATTATATCTATCAACCACAAAAATAAATTATACAAAACGTCACAAATCAATCCACATAACATTATTCTCCGAAATGAATATACAGCATATTCAAATAAATTAAATAGACTCTTACAGAAATCAAAAAAGAATTACTATAGAGGTTTAATAGAAAAAAATAAAAACACTTCTAAGAACCTGTGGCAATGCGTCAATGAAATATGTGGTAAGGCAAAAACTGAAACAAAAATTGAGCAAATAACAAACCGAAAAAATGAAATGATTGCTGATAGAAACGATATAGCAAATGAATTCAACAACTATTTCTGTGACTTGGGAAAAAAACAATATCCCCAATAATTTTGAAGAAAAAATCAATAACGTAAAAAACACAATATATCTCTTTCCAACTAATGAACCTGAAATAATAAAAATAATCAAAACACTAAAAAATAAAAAACCACCGGGAAGAGATAACATACGGTCAGAAACATTGAAAGAAATATGTAATCAAATCGCTGCTCCAATAACGTTTCTAATCAATAATTGTTTCAATACAGGATTGTTCCCCAAACTATTGAAGATGGCAATTGTTAAACCCTTATTTAAAAAAGGCGATAAAAAATAACTCGGAAATTATCGTCCAATCTCGCTGATTTCAAATATTGCTAAAATATTTGAAAAAATTTTGAAAATGAGACTTGTAAAGTTCCTAGACAAACACGATGTAATTTCAGGAAGTCAGTATGGCTTTAGAGAAGGAAAGTCAACTGAAGATGCAATTTGTGCATTAACATCAAAGATATATAAAGCAATTGATTCAAAAAAACCTTCACTCTGTGTATTTGTTGACCTCTCTAAAGCCTTTGACACAGTATGCCACCAAAAATTGTTGAGAAAGCTACAAATATACGGGATTAGAGGAAATGCATACAAATTATTGAAGAGTTACCTCTCAAACCGTCAACAACAAGTCTGTATAGAAGGTACCATTAGCAAAATGAGAAATATCACATACGGTGTGCCACAAGGTACTGTTCTTGGGCCACTACTATTCACCCTTTACATCAATAGTTTATTATCAATGGATATAGGAGGTTGTGTCCTCAGTTTTGCTGATGACACCGCAATATTCTATCAATCTAAAGACTGGAAGACCCTCAAAACTGAAGCGGAACTGGATTTCAAAAAAATCAAAGATTGGTTCAGATACAACGAACTAACCCTTAATATGGAAAAGACAAAATATCTCCCGTTCACCTCATACGCAAATAACTTACCAAACCTAGGTTATATTGTTGATCATGAAACCATAATTCCTGAAGAGAAGTCGATGAAATACCTAGGAATAATTATTGATAGGCACCTACGATGGGACTTGCAAGCAAAACACATTTGTAATAAGCTGAGAGGCTTCCTTTCACGTTTCAAATACTTGAGAGAAATTCTGGACGTAGCTCATTTAAAAACCATTTATTTTTCTCTGATACAGTCTCAACTTTCGTACGGGATCCTAGGTTGGGGAGGCTTAAATGACTTCATTTAAATAACATTGTCCTTTACAAAAATGGATAATTAGAATTATATACAATAAAAAAATAACCTACTCAGGTGACACACTGTATAGAGAAAGTCAACTTTTCGACCCGAGACAGCTCTTCTGACTCAAAATCATAATTGGCATCTACCAAAAAAAACAAAATTGAACACATCGAACATAGCCATCATACTCGGAGCAGAGAAATGAATTTTTTAGTGCCAAAATGTGAAAAAAGCGTGAGGCAACGTAGTATTGAATTTTTGAGTCCAAAGTTATATAACATCCTACCAGATCACTTGAAATCCATCGAAAACTTCAACTCATTCAAAAGTCATATAAAGAAATGGTTACGACATACGGAGAGATATATAATACACGATATAGTTAACAATAAATTACAAGGACTCACTCTCAAGTACTGAATAAGCTCAACAGTTTTCAGAACTCTATTACACTACTAGTAATCATTATTTTATTTCATTTACAGAAATATTTTATATTCATTCAACTTTTACATTTTACATATTTATAGTTTCGTTTTATCTGTTTTCTATATCTTATAATTACGTCTTTATCCATATGATAAAGTCCCATATGTATACCTTATATGTTTATATGTGAATTAAATTCTACACACCATCTATCACGCACAAGCTGTACTCAATACAGCTTCAGTGATTACCCTGTTTATTCATATTCGTTGAAATATTATATAACACACAGTTTGAAGATTCATGAATAAACATTATTATTATTATTATATTATTGCTTCCTATTTGTCAAAAATGATTTGAACCAGCTTGGGGCAAGACCTCTAATTTCATATGACCAAAGTTTATCAAGCAGCCGATGTGGAACACAATCGGAAGCCTTACTAAAAATCACAGTATATGCCTATAGGATTTTTTTTTACATCTAGATCATTGAGAATGTTTGATATATGTTGATTTTCTGAAACCATGTTCATCTGGGATAAGCTTGAATCTTGAAATGAAGGTGTTCAGCCTCTCCAGCAGACAGTATTCAAAAAGCTTAGTGACAACTGATGTTATTGATATGGGTCTGTAGTTGTTTATAATATTTTTCTCCTTTTTTTTTGTGAAATCGGATTACTTTTGCTATTTTGAGGGCATCGGAAAATGTGCCTGTTCTATGTGAAAAGTTTATTATGTGAGTTATAGGTTTTAACAGTTCGTTTTTGAAATCTTTCATAATATTTTTGGGTAGGTGATCAGGTCCAGAGAAAAGTTCATTTTTGAGTTTTGATAAAATGGTTAGCATTTTTTCCTCAGTGAAAGAAAGTATAACCATCGAAGTAAGGATGCTGTTGAGGCTATATTCGAAATTATTCTGGTCGATTTGTGGGATCTCATCTATGACTTGTTTTGTTGCATCTATAAAAAAGTTATTGAACAGATTTGCAATGTCCTCAGGACAGGAAAATACTTTATTTTTATGAGAAATGTTTATATGTATTAGATGTTTTAGTATATCTGTTATTTTTCATTTTATTGATAATTGTCCAAGATGTTTTGTTTTTGTTCTCAGAAGATTGAATTATTTGATCGTAATGATTTTTTTACAGGATTTTATAAGGCAGTTAGTTATACGCTAGACCTTTTGACTTCTTCAGTACCAAGATTTGGAGTCTTTTTTTAATTTTGTCTTCATTGGAAAATACCTAAAGAAGTGGCAGCGTAATTTTCCATATTTTTCGTTGCATGATAACGAATCATACGTGTTTGCAACAAA
This sequence comes from Gonioctena quinquepunctata, assembly GCA_018342105.1. NCBI lineage: Eukaryota > Metazoa > Arthropoda > Insecta > Coleoptera > Chrysomelidae > Gonioctena > Gonioctena quinquepunctata. The sequence continues at coordinate 645,063 of JAFIRS010000042.1, read as the reverse complement.
ACGAATAATACATTAATTGTACTTGCGCCATCTATGTGAAAAGGGAAAAACCTTTCACGCAGCAACCAGCATATTGGTGTCAAGAGGGAGAAGGGAGATAGTTATTAAGAAACTCTCTGTCAGAAGGTGATGTCAAGAACACAAGCCAAGCAACATGCATAATTTCAATAGGAGTAACATCCACCCCAAAAACATGTTCTAGCCGGATCAATACGTATCACGCCAAGATTAACTTTGTAAAAGTTGGCAAAAACTTGTTTTATTTTTATCTCAATAGTCTCTGGAATAATAATAATTGACCTCTTGATTTTGATTGGTAAGCAGCATATTGGAGTAGGTTTTAACTATTATTGTGCTGTGATCTGAAATATCGTCCACAACATGTAAATATGCTTCGGAATTAGTAAAAATGTTGTCGATTTTTTTACTAAAACTTGATGGAACTCTTGTATACTGATAGACAATACTATTGAGACCGTATTGTGCAAATATGTCGAGTAGTTCCTCTCGTTCATGTGAGAAGGTATTCAAATCAAAGTTGAAGTCTCCTGTAATCCATAGTAGTGAGTTTACATTAAATATTTGCTCTAACATTTCCTGAAGTTTACTGCATCTGAAGTAGTATGAGATGTTCTGGGCCCTGATGCTGGTTGGTGACTATAAATATCTGCACAGTATAGGTTGTATAATAATAATCTTTTTTCATATTTTTTGATCACATGGTATTGATATAAGACAAGTCAGTAAAATTGTAAAAAAACAGAAAAAGGAAAATAGAAGTCAATATACATAACATACTTCAACACACATATCTGATATACAGGGTGTCCCTGGACTTCCTCTTTTCCTCTCGGGAATGTATAGATGGGGTCAAAATATCACCAGTACTTCATATAACTTTTGTTCCTAAAAGCCTTCGTTACCAAGTTACGGGCCCTCAAAGTTACAAAATGAAAAATGTTTTTCTTTGATAACTTTCAAAGTGAAAATTCAAAATCATCTAAATTTTGGTGATTGACTAAACAAATGAATTCCTTCGATGAGCTTTCATGCAGGAGTCAGTTGTTTTGCTACAAAGTCAGGAACGGACTACCCCCGATGGTCCACACCCCAAAACTTTGAAATGACTGGGATTTGTCAATGTTTTAACAAAACAAGGTTACCTGGACAATTTTCTGAATAAAAGTACTCGTGTGGAAAATCGATTGGAGCAACGATTTTTGATAAAAATGCATTTTTGTTCGACGACATTCAACCTGAGATGTCTACCATTATTCGAAAAGATTAATTTGTAATGAAAATAGAAATGATAGGTACAATGTTCATAACGAATTTTCATCATGCAAACACGTTTACCTTACGAAACTCATGGTGTAAATAATCAATCGCAAGCCTCAAAAGCGAACAGAAATGCAAAATCCGCTACAAAAACTGGTTGATATGACCCCCGTCTCTCTCAATACATTTTCTTAGTCGGCACAAACACCATCTCTGCACTTGAAATAGCATGCTAGGGTCGTTTCGTATGGCTTCACAATGTAATGTAATTTTATTCAACAAGGCATCTCTGGTGTGAATAGGTATAGCGTAAACGAGGCTTTCCAGATGCCCCCACAGAAAGAAATCCAATGGATTTAAATCCGGAGACCGCGGGGGTCATGAATATGGCCCACCTCTACCAATCCATCTATTGGGGAAAATCTGGTTCAGATGGTCCCGCACAATCAAACTAAAATGAGGAGGAGCGCCATCATGCATAAACCACATATCTCTTCGGGTTTGCAATGGAACATGTTCCAAAAGTCCATTCAAATCGTTCTGAATGAACTCCAAATAACGTTCTCCATTCAATCGGTCATGTAGAACGAATGGTCCTATAAGATGGTTTCCTATGATACCAGCCCAAACATTCACGTTGAATTTCCGTTGGTGGTTTGCAATTTCCATGGGGATTTTCTTCGGCCCATATGTGGAGATTATGAGAGTTGATTACTCCATCTCTACTGAAACCTGCTTCATCAGTGAATAAAACTCGAGTAATAAAAGTCATATCCTCTCTTTGCTCATCCAGGAACCAATTGGCATATTCCAGTCGTGCTGGAAAATCTTCAGGTGTCATGGCATGTACCTTCTGGATATGAAAAAATATTGTGAATGAAACTTTCAACTAGGTACTCTACTTTTTGTTTACGACTTTATTTTAGCATATTTTGTATTATCCCTGTTATAAATGTTGTTGAATTCACGTTAGCATTAGTATTTCTACTGTGAAAATTTTTCATTTCAAATAATGGTGGACGATCGGGTTTGATGTCGTCGAGTAAAACTGCATATTTATTCAGAATCGTTGCTCCGATCGACTTTCCACACGAGTACTTTTATTCAGACAATTGTCTACGTAACCTTATTTTGTTGAAAACTATTGAGAAATTATCTGTCATTTCAATGTTTTGGGGTGTGGACCATCGGGGTTAGTCCGTTCCTTACTTTGTAGCAAAACTACTGACTCCTGCATGAATGCTCATCGAAGGAATTCATTTGTTCAGTCAATCACCAAAATTTAGATGATTTTGAATATTCACTTTGAAAGTTATCAAAGAAAAACATTTTTCATTTTGTAACTTTGAGGACCCGTAACTTGGTAACGAAGGCTTTTAGGAACAAAAGTTATATGAAGTACTGGTGATATTTTGACCCCATCTATACATTCCCTAGAGGAAAAGAGGAAGTCCAGGGACACCCTGTATACACTTTAACACATAAAATCGGTGGAAATGTACACACACTTCTCCACCAAAAAACGCTTCAAATGCCTTTTAAAGGGTTTATGATCCTTTACATTTTTCATGGGTGGTGGGAGATGATTGATTCCATTATAAAGTGGGCTATGTTTGTAAAGGGCTGTTGCATGTTTAGGAATACGGAATTTATCACCATGTCTTGTAGAGTAATTATAGAAATCCTGGTTTATTGGGAATTTAGAGGAATTGTTTTTGGCATATAAAATACATTTGAAGATATAAATTGACGGAAGTGTTAGAATTTGTTGATTTTTAAAATAGTCTCTACATGTGCTTATAATTTACGTTGAAAATTAGTCGAATGATCCTTTCCTGTGTTTTGAGAACTCTAGACATGCTGGTTTCACTTCCCCATAGAACAATATTATATGATAAATGTGAATATACAAGCGAGTAGTAAACCTGAAGAAGCTGTTTAGTATTGAATGTATTTTTTAGTTGTATTATAGCCTAATAGGCACTATTAAGTTTTTTACAAAGAGAGTCTATGTTAGAGACTTATCCTACATTGCTATCTAGCATTACTCCAAAAAATTTTCGAGTGAGGTATGTATATCCTCACTTCCAACTTTTACAGTAAAGTTATTGGTCAACTGATTTCTAGAGGAGAATTGCATTAGTACAGTTTTGTTGGAGTTAACTATTAGGAAATTTTTATTGCACCATGTTGTGAATTGTCCAGCCAATACATTAAGCTTATAGACCAGTTCAGTCAAAGATTAAGCATCTGCAGCCAAGGTGGTGTCATCAGCATACAACACAATGTAATCTGCATTAATGTGAAGTGGAAGGTCATTGATATATAGCAGAAATATCAGGGGGCCCAGGACGGATCCTTGGGGAACTCCTCTTTCAACCTCTAATATTGGGAGAGAGGTGATCTTTGTGGAATTCCTTGCTCTGGAAGAAATTGATTTGATGTCAACAGGTCTCCGAGGATAAAAAGTATATATGATAGACAAAGGCGAGGACACGATAAATTATTATCACTTTATCCACTATCAGGGGGCCCAGGACGGATCCTTGGGGAACTCATCTTTCAACCTCTAATATTGGGAGAGTGGTGATCTTTGTGGAGATCCTTGCTGTGGAAGAAATTGATTTGATGTCAACAGGTCTCCGAGAATAAAAAGTATATATGATAGACAAATGCGAGGACGTGATAAATTATTATCGCTTTAAATATGCTTCAAAATTCATAACGCATATATAAATGTACCCAGACAACATTTTCTGAGTCAAATTTCAATTACAACAGTTCCCATTCGTTTTTGAAAATAAGCAAATTTTGAAGCCACTAATATTGGCGCTCTTTGTGATGTAAACGACCGAGCAGCCAATAGGCGTAATCAAGTTGATTGGGACGTTAAACGGCAATGTTGCCAAGTTTCTTAAACTATAAATGTCGAAACTAGAACACTATTCGCAATGTCAAGCGACGATGGTGGATTTGAAGGGTGTGAAAACATTCGATCTGTCATAAAACAATATATTGTCGATTTTACAGTGCACATAAACCTTGTTATTTTTGATATTATGAATCGTGGTGGTCCATCAAAACGATTTCTGATAAAGTGATAGCCAATCATTTATTCTTGTTATGGAGGCGCAACCTAATATTTGAAAATATGGCAACGTTGCAAAATTGATTGAAGCTGTCAACTGTGTGGTTGGTTGATCGGGTGATTACGTCACAACATTTTGCAAAGGCGCTAGAAAGAAGCCATTTGAATTTTGCCGACTTTATTTTTTTTTCAAGTTTTAGACAATTAAAAAAAGAAAAAATGACCAACAGACTTTTTACAAGCTGTAGAATCCATTAAAAATATTTTTAAAATTTCGTGTCCTCTCCCATTCATCTGGAATAGCTTGTACAACAAACCCTTGTGCCAGAAACTTTCGAAAGCTTTACTTATATCCAAGAATAAAGCTCCTGTCTTCCTCCTATTCAATTTGATGGTTGATATATTGTTAGTTAATTTTGTCAGAGAAGGTGCTGTTAAGTGCAGAATTTGAATCCAGGTATTTTACTTCCCGTGGTTGATTGCAATAGATTTTTTATAACTGTTCCAGTTCTTTAGCTAACACAGGCAACAGTGTGATTGATCTGTAGTTTTGGGGTTTGCTATGATCTGTATCATTTTTGGGGATTGTTATAATGATTATTCTTATGTTCATATATTCTTATGATGTATCTGCGTATTCTTTCATCTGATTTTCTCAACATCTTTTTAGTTAGATGGTCATGGTCTGGGCTTGTACGTTTGCCTTGATTGATGATGTCAAAGTATTCATCTTCTTCAATATGTTCCTCCCTTGGGAGTTCTACTGAGAAGTATCTTTCGAACCAATAATTCACATTTTGGTAGTGGTTGTTGTCAAAGTTTATGTCCTGATTTTCAGTATATGTGGATTCAAAATGAATACCAACATTTGCTTTTGGTGGAAGGGTTGATGTACACTTATTTGGATGTTGTGCTCCAAAACATTTAGGGCATTTTGGGGGGCTGTTGCATAGTTCAGTGGGATGGGAGTAAAGCAGGCATTTGCTACATTGCATAGGAGTTGAAGGAGGAAACTTACTGGGGTATACTGGGTAATGGCGGTATTTGAAGTAGAATCCATCTTTCAAAAGAGTTGTGTTTTGAGAGTCAGTAATAATTATAATAAGGGTGTTGCTGCTGGGTTATTTGTGATTTGATTCTTTTGCAGAAACAGTGTTCCAAGTTTGGTGAGGTTTTGACTTACTAAATCATCATTGATTTCCAACTCAACTGAGTAGCTGGAAGAATGGGAGGAAATTGGGGATTTGTTGTTTGGGAAAGTTTCTTTGAAACCAGTTATCCTCTTCAGGACCACAAATTAGTTTGTTTTTTGAATCATGTACTTCCACACTTGGAGGTTTTTTTCTTAGCAATGCTGACAAGCCAAGTAATGAGATTGGCAACAAAACAATAACCAGCTTAATAGAGCAGAGGTAAGAGTGACCCCATTTTCCACTGTTAAAGTCCAATTATAATTTTTTTCGGGTCTGTGATTTATTAATTTATTCATTCGCGGATAACCTCCTTACCACTTTAACTACCGCGCGATTTTTATGAAATTTTGCCATTTGGGCCGAGTCATTTTTTTTCTCAAAACAGCTTTTTTTGTCAATTTATTAATGTTTTATGGCTTGATAATTACATATAGACATTAATGCTAGGTATGTGTCCAAAGGCTACACAATGCATTAATGTGGTACGTTACATGTGTTGCACATCGACACACACCGAGCTTGGTGACAGGGCATTGAGTGTCGAAATATATAGCACGGCAGTTAAATGAAGTTTTTAAATAAAACAAATTTAATCTGCAACTAAACCTAAGAATAAAATTAATGTCATTTACATTGAACTAAGGATAAAACTGTAAAGGGACAAGCACTGATATCATATTTTTTATTTAAAAAATCATAGACCATCAAATAATAGGAAAATCGTTACATTGCTGAGCGGGTAAATATTTGAAATGATGTAGAGAACTGGTGTTGAAGAACTCTTTGTCAATTTCTTTTGCATCATGTATGATCCTTGCCGTAGGTGAGTGTTGACCATAGTTACACCTTTGAAACTTTTCAGCAAAGGTAAATCTATTATTGGGGCGTATCGATAGATAGATAGATAGATAGAGTTTATTAGTTCCATAAAAATCCACATAAAGGGATGTAGAACATGTCAACAAATATTTTTTTATACATATTTCATTTGTAACATTAGCACTTAGGTACATATAATTGGAGATAAAATTTACAAATTAAAATTTAAAACTAAAGGACTACATATACACAATTTCGCAATGCAGACTAGAAACAGTAGACTAGAATCAGTAGATAATTATATTTCTGGAAGGTATAGTATTTCTATTCCCAATTGGACCGACATAAAAAGTTTCAAGAAGGAATTCTCTTCCACACGACTGAACTTTTTTATGATTGTACCAGGACCGCTTTGAAAGTAAAAACACTGGTAGTATATAAATTTCCCATTTGCCGGGCAGTGCATATGAACACTCCTCATAGTGTTCTTATTTTTATTGCCGTTCCAATTGGGATTAGAATAACTATACAAAGAGTTCAAATTTTGAGAGATATACAAACTCTAATTATAATACCTAATTTTTGTTTTCCTTGTATATTTTGACACATGAGATCTGTTTCTTTGTGTGATGCTTTATCAGTTCTTTTACTATTGAAAAATTTAATTTGAGATCTTGAAAGGATTTTATTGTATGCTATCTATAGAGAGACAAAAGAACATGAAAATATAAAAGTCCATATGTGTGTGTGTATGAGTCCAACGACCTCGCGCTTAAACCGAAGATTCCACTGAATTTTCTATCTATTTTTTACCTCTGTGCATATTAACATAGTATCGGGAAGGTTTTTTAATGCTGTTGTCATATGATCATCAATTGTTAACACGTGAATGATCAATTAGACTTTTGGTGGGGTAAATATTCGATATGTAGTAATGAAGTGGATAATGTCAAGAAGAGGGAGGTGTGTCTTTACAATTGAAAATAGTTTAATCTGCAACAAATTAAGACTTCTTATGCCACGTTAATGATAAGGTCAAATATCATACATTCTCAGCAATAAATTGTGAAATGCACCTGGTCCCAGTGGTCATGTCATCGGATTGATAATATTTTCTCATAACTTGGAAATTGGCGAATTATGTAGGTAGTTTTATCAAATGCTATATCGCTAAATTCTTAAAATAATGAGGAATTTGATATATTTAATATGTGCATTAAGAAACATTGAGTTTTTTCTCTTTGAAATGTTGAATTTTCATATGATTTCTGAAAAACCCTGTTCATAATCCTAGCACTCCCCGACACTTTTCAAGATTCAATCATATAGATACATAGACCAATAATTTGTGAAAAAAGTCAATGGCAGATTTTTTGTGAACAACTCTATCTCTTGATTTTTCATTAATTCTACATAAAATATGAACAGGATGTTCATAAAATCAGATGTGGAATCATCTGCGACATTCACAAAAATAACTTCATTTTTATCGTGGATTTTTCAATTCACAGAAAAAAAATTCTATTCAATATTCAATTGAGAATGTTTCCCTCTTCTATATAAAAGTTGAATGACCTAACAATGATGCATCCGAAATCTGATTGTAAATATCGTTAGAAAGTTCATCCAGGGCAAAATCCAAAAATATTTGAAGAAATACAGTTCAAGTTTAATTGTCTATGTTTAATAGGAAAAGTATTTCACCTCGTGGGGAGATAATCGGCCAACCCTTGTATAGTGCTCGAAGCTATCTCTGTTATGGAAACAAACCTTCTGCTCCACCTTTATGAAATATTGAATTACATTTTGGATATCTTTCAAATTAGAAGGAAATAATACTGGCACTAAAAAATTATGAATATCTCAAGCTCTACGAATTTTATTTCGATCCGACAAAACTAATAAAGAGCACACATGTTTTAGATAAACTTGGTATTTGTAAGCCCAACAACTTTTGACATTAAACTTCAACCATTTTAACATTTTATTCTTTTACATTATTATATTAGGTGTGTGTGTACTGTTTATTTATTGACCTTTTTGTTATTTTAAAGCTGACTCCACACTGTCTCCTCTGTAATAATTATAATGATGGTAGTTATGATCTAACACATGCTTTGTCAATGAGATTATGATTCTTTCGACAATAAAGTATATTTTGATTGATTGATTGATTGAGCTATTCGGTATCTTTAAAATCAAGAATCCAAAAAACAGTTGCTTTGCTGGTGTTCAACTTTAAAGTCTCTATATTTTATATTTCAAATTAACAAGACGACTGGCAATTTTTTTTTATAAAGAGTCACAATTGTTCAGAAAATAAGAGAAATATCCTGTGAGCAAAAATTCCAAATCATTATCCGAAATTTTGGATTTCCTTCTTCCAAGCAGTTTTTTTTTCCAGAATAATACAGAAGCCAAGACCCACCGAAGTTGTAAATGTGATAAGATTGCCCAAGGGACCTGATGGTACAAATGGTTTTAACGTTCGTAGGTAGTATTTTCCAATTATGTAAATATAAATTGTAACGAATTAATTTAATGTCGCATATCAAATTGGTTTGGACACTTCTAGGGAGCATTCATTCTCTCAGATAAAACAAACAATCACACTTTTGATCCTTTGAAGTGTTACAAATACTTGGTATACATTGAATAGCTGATGTCATATGGTGATTTAGTTCATATGATCTGAATTTAATGAATAAGTAATTTTCACGAATTGTATATATATATATAAAGTTGTAACTATTAGTATAATTAACACCAAAAATGTAAGGCAGGTTTCCTCGAAAAATTGGTTATTCAATTTTTTTAACAATTAGTTACTTTGAGTTCATTATTATGTTGTATAATTTTAAGGGTAGTTAGTTAGGATTATAAATTTGTTGAATGATACACTCTTTGAGAACATACATCTTAAGCAGTGAGATTTTCTTTGTAAATTGACAATAACATTTGAAAATTTCAGAAATATGGTATGCACAACATTTCTGATTGCCCCATTTTAAAATGAAAAAGGCTATTTAAATCCGAAACAGGTTTTAAATTGCTAGAGATTTCGTCCAATATAATATGCAACAAAGTTTTTGGGCTAACAAAATGGAATGAATAGAGATGTATTTTTAGAGATATGTGATCTTTTCGAGAGTAAGTTCAGAAATTAAATATAACTTCAATTTTGTTTATTCGATATTGAAATGACTGTTAATATCTCACTAGTAAAACGCGTCAACAATATCTTTTTTGGGGAAGGCTATTTTTCAATTTTGGTGGTGCATGACCTATCAATGAAATTTTCAGATATCGCCAAAAGACTATTTATTTATTATTTTGATACAAATATGAAATAAGTAATATTATTGTAAATGGTGTTTTATGTTATATTGATTTCACATATTTTTAATATAATTATAAATATTAATAAAAACAGTTTGGTAGAAAAAAAACACCAGGCCTATATTTGTCTCAATCAGATAGCATCCATACCAAGAAGAGAGGAGACAAGTTATGTAAAATAAACACTGCAGTGTCCTTTTCTGTAGGTATATCTAATTATCATGATCATTTTAAGAATTCTTGTCACCATAAACATTTTGATTTTTTCTTTTTCCCGAAAATTTTATAGGTTGATCGCAACAATACTCATGCAAAAAATGAATTCAATTTGTTTTTTTATCCGTTTTTCCGCAATCTCTGCCTTCAGCTTGTCAAGTAATGATGCTTAGTATGCTCCTGTAATGGTTCTTGCTTTTTGAAAATAATCGATTAAGATAACTCCATAACTATCCCAAAAAAACAGTAGCCATCACTTTCCATGCTGAAAAAACAGTTTTTGTTTTTTTTTGGGTATAATGGTGTATCCAAGTTCCAGCTTCAATAATTAATTGGCGCCAAAACTCTGATTTATTGCGACTAAACTGCGACAACAGAGTGTCGGAAATGTTCCTATTCGAACACGTTTTTGGTCTAACTTGAGCAAACGCGGCACCCAACACGCGGACTGCTTTCTCAGGCCTAATTCTTCATGCAATATGTGGCAAACACGTTATTTGGACATATTCATAGCCTTTTGGACATATTCATAGCCTCTGCTATCTCACTTTAAGTCACCAGACTTTAAAATCTGATGACCTGCTCCCGTGCAGAGGTACTTAGACTCTGAGCGGCAGACCATACGCCTCCCCATGCCATCTGTAGACTGTTTTTTTTAAGCGCCGGCACCCTGTCAGTGCAAATCGATATTCATGTATTTCTCTAGACCGGACAATTTACGGTAACAGTATCATGTGGACTATTGCGATACGATTGTAATACGCCAGAAGTAGATAATAAAGAGGGTAAAACGGGCCGATTATTGAAAAATTCTGTGAAACAATGCCATTCAAATTAGGTACAATATATTTGAGAATTGTATTTAGAAAAAATATCTATTTTTAGTGAATAATTGATCTCATTCAAATTATCCGATCACTAAAAATGTAGTTTTAAAAATGATAAATTGGCCTTATTGAAAATTTTTGCCCAGAATAAATAGTGTGGTGAAAACTAATATTGTGCTTTTTTTCGTACTGAAAAGTTGCCACTGTTGTATAATGCCAGCCAGATCTGTGATATAGGAACATAATCCAAATAATGAATTCACCAGTATTCAATGTCTCATATTCTATGTGAATGCTGTGAACCTCTTCAATATGATTAATAGGTATAGTCTTCTTGAAAAATGCTAATAGTCATATAGAGAAAACTGTTGTTTCGGTTTCTACGATTGGTCTGTAGCATTGTGCACTTTTTTAACATGTAATTTTGAATATCTTCATTACCAAACTGCTTTACAGTTACTGCATTAGAACTGGCAGTTTTTACGTTTAAAGGTGCAATGCATTAATTTTCTCTTCATGATCTTTTTTACAAGCTTTTGTTTAGTTTCACTTGTTAGTTCGTGTTAGTTCATTAGGGTCAAATCTTGCAAAGGAATTTTGACCGACTTCTAGTTCGATTAATTTGGAATTTGGCAGGTATTCATAACTCCGGTGACAATGCATTATGAAATTTTTGTTGGAGAAAAAAACAAAATGGTGGCTCCAAGATGGCGGACCAGTTTTCGGGGTCGGAAATTATGAATTTTTTGTCAAAATTCATAAATTCAAGATGGCGGACGAGTTTTGTGATTATGGTCCGATTTGATTCAAAATTGGTATGTGAGGATTTTTGAGTTCGGAGATTATGAAACTTTTGTTGAAATTAATAAATTTGAGATGGCAGCCCCAGGATGGAGGACGAGTTTTGTGATAATGGTCCGATTTGATTCAAAATTGGTATGTGGAGGTTTTTGGGGTTGGAAATTATGAAATTTTTGTCAAAATTCAAGATAGCGGCCCCAAGATGGAGGACGAGTTTTATGATTATGGTCCAATTTGATTCAAAATTGGTATGTTGGGGTTTTTGGGGTCGGAGATTATGAAATTTTTGTCGAAATTCAAGATGGCGGACGAGTTTTGTGATTATGGTCCAATTCAATACAAAATTGGTATGTGGGGGTTTTTGGGGTCGGAGATCTTGAAATTTTTGTCGAAATTCATAAATTCAAGATGGCGGCTCCGAAATGACTGACGAGTTTTGTGATTATGGATTTTTTGTCAAAATTTATAAATACAAGATGAAGAAAGAGTTTTTTTATTATGATCATGATTAATTCAAAATTGGTATGTGTGTTTTCAGGTCCGGAGATTGTTTTTTTTTTCAAAATCTATCAATTCAATATGGTGACTTAGGATGACGGACGAGTCTTGTGATTATAGTCAGATTCTATTCAAAATTGGTGTGTGGGAGTTTTTGGGGTTGGAGATCATGATTTCTTTCAGTCAAAACTTACAGGGAAGAGACCTTGTTATAACGATGCTCTATTGGAAATTAGCAGATTAAGGCGAACTAACTAAAAAGTTGAAAATAAATAACTAATAAAAAAAACTTTTTAAATACAAGCTTTTATTTAAGCCGTGACCTAAAACATATAAAATATATTTAAGTCATCGCTGACAATGATTTAATTATTTTTTGCTGAATTATTTGGTTTCAGAAAGCTTGTCGCGTGAATTGTAATAAAATTAATACTTCGACAAGTTGTTACATACCAACAATCATTGCTCAATCAAATTGATTGGTACCTACTTTTAGGAACACTTCGCGCAACAAGCTTTTTAAAACCAAATAATTCAACAAAAAATAATTAAATCATTGTCAGCGATGACTTAAATTTATTTTATGTTTTAGTACACGGCTTAAATAAAAGCTTGTCTTTAAAAAGTTTTTTTATTAGTTATTTTCTATGTCTTTTTAATTCGTAATAATGCTTATATATCCGCTTGCACTCACAACACTCATGAGTAACGTTACAAAGTGGACTATTGCGACAAGATTGTAATACCCCAGAAGTAGATAATAAAGAGGCTAACGGGCCGATTATTGAAAAATTCTGGGAAACAATGCCATTCCAATTAGGTACAATATATTTGAGAATTGTATTTAGATAACAATTCTATTTTTTAGCATATAATTATCTCCTTATAGATCTGAGGTATAATTGCTCTCATTCAAATTATCCAATCGCTAACATTTTAGTTTTGAAAAGATTTTAAGCTCACAAACATCATAAGGAGCTTGCTCCAGAATCGTATGTTCTATGTGGATTTCCAGGGAAAGCATAGTAGGTGGCGAAACCAAAAGAACGGTCTACCACAGGGCAGCGTGCTGGCTCCCACCCTATTTAATATATATACTAACGACCAACCGCTTCCCATCGAAACTAACAGCTACATCTATGCTGATGACCGAGCAATAGCTGCGCAGGGAAACAATTTCGAAGACATTGAACAAAGTCTAACTGAGGTACTGGAAGAACTGAACTGATACTACAATAAAAACCAGCTAAGGCCAAACCCAGCAAAAACTCAAGTATGCGCCTTTCACCTCCGCAACAAACAGGCATCTAGAAAGCTGCAAGTAATGTGGAATGGAATACTACTGGAGCACTGCCCAAACCCAAAATATCTCTGAGTCACCTTAGACAGGACCCTAACCTATAAACAACACTGTAGGAACACTAAACTGAAAGTGAGCAGGAGGAACAACATCCTGAGGAAGATATCAGGTAGCTCTTGGAGTGCTAGTCCAAGTGTCGTTAAAAAGACCGCATTGGCCCTATGCTACTCCGCCGGGGGAATATGCCTGCCCAGTATGGTATAAATCAGTACACGCCAAACAAGTTGATGTTGTGCTGAATGAGAGTTGTAGACTTGTTACAGGATGCCTGAAACCCACCCCCTTGGATAGAGTTTACCATCTGGCGGGGGTAGCCCCGCCTGCTGCCCGAAGAGAAACTGCAGCCTTTAAGGAAAGACTTAAATCGTCAACTTCTGAGCGGCACCCTCTATATGGCCTGCAACCAGCATACCAAAGACTAAAGTGAAGAAATAGCTTCCTAACAACCACTGCAGATTTCTAGGAACAAACGAACAAGTCTAGGATCGATTTTTGGAAAGCCACCAAAGACCAACATTGGATGACTCCATCCGAAAATCTAGCTGCTGGGAGAGAGGAGTTGGGAGGTCTAGAAATCTCTGAATAGACTCCGAACCGGAACTGCAAGATCTAGGGTCATCCTGAACAAATGGGGATACCCAGTGAGCTCCACCCTATGCGATTGTGGCGCCCCCCAGACGACTTCACACATGTACGAATGCCCGCTGTGCCCCACCCAATGCACCCACGAAGATCTGATGTCAGCTCTACCAAACGCAATCGACGTCGCCCAATACTGGGCAAGACATACTTAGTTTAATTAATTTAACAATATCTGTATACCTAACTGCTTATTTAGCTTTATGGACTGTAAGTTATATATATTATGTAAGATGCTTCTGACTCGAATAAATAAAAATAGTTTTGAAAATGCAAAATTTTATCAAATGATTGTGTTAATTTAGCCCAGAATAAATGGCGTGGTGAAAACAATAATAAAATATTCATTATATGTTTATGGTGCTATTGATGAACAACATTAACAATGAAACCATACATGAAAAATTATTTTTTATTTCCGTAAATTGTGGTTACATGATAAATGGTATAACTTCTCTTAATGTAATGAATTCATTGCAATGCTATTACATTCTTCTGTGCTTGGCTTCATTAAACGGAAATTTATTTTTGTGCTCTTTTTTTTCGTACTGAAAAGTTGCCTCTGTGTTATGTATTTATTACTTGATACGGATTCCTTTTTCGTTTACTGTAAAAGAACTGCTATTTGCTATTAACTGATTTCTGACGCTTGCTGGTAAAGTCGGTTCAATAGGCCTTTTCATTTAGATGATTTTTTAAGGCGCATGCGCTCGTTTTGAGACCCAAAGTCTGATTGGCTATCGGGAAAGTGAATAGCCATTGGTTAGTTTTGAAATAACAATTTGAGATTGGCTTAGTTCAAAATTAGCGGTATTTTCACATTATGTCAACTTCATGACAAATGCACCTGCACATATTGGCGTTCATAACTTTCTTTGTAGGTTAAGTACTTATTACTTATTTTATACCGCCAAAAACCTTTCATTCGTAGATAAAATAATGTACACGAATATTTTCTAATGGTGAGTTTTCTTCTCCATGTAAATTCAAGTCAACTATCCATAGGAAAACTCGGAAAATTTTGATTTCCTTTGAAAAAACAAGTTCGCCGTCAATGCCGTTGGGTCTGACAGGTAAACAAAGTTAGTCATTTGTCATCTAAATGAAAAGGCCTATAGAATTCATAAATTTGTCTAAGGCTACTTTCAGACTAGGCGGATCGCGGAAATGTCAAATTCCTTATCATTTTTTCGCTATAAATAAAAATGCTTTCTCACATGCGGAACCGCAAAATCAGCTGTTTGGCGCTAACTTTCATCAAACGTTTGAAAAGTTAACCTCTAATTAATTAAATACCGATCTCCATCCATGATGAAGTCTAGTGAATTGAAATTAGTCATTGGAGCTATGTGCCTCAAATTAGTCAAAATGAAAAACCGGTCTCAAAGAGCTAGAGAAATACATTTAACAAAATTGTTGATCTACGCATTTGAAGTGCTAAAACATGCAATAGATATAGTCTGATATTAAAAATTTAGGACAGCTTAAATATATGTCTTAAATTTTCGTCCATTTTAGTACTAATTAAACCCATACACCGTTTACATCATAGACAAATTAAAAATAAAGAGACTGTTTGAAACATTGGCGATCTTGACCACCAAGTTTTTGGTACGGCCAGTCGCGCATGGAGGCGCTGCCCGCAATCAACAGTCGACTGACATGATAATTTTTCAATTTCGACATTTGTCAGGAAATGACAAACAACGTAATAATTTTAGAATAATTCTACTGTTAATTGTCATCGAAAAATTAATTATAGAAATTATACTAATGGACTTGAATTGTGAACCCAACGTCGAAAATGGAATGTTTTATTATTCGAGTTGACGCTGAAATTCCTTGAAATATTCTTTCACAAGGTAAAATATAAGCTGCTTTCCACAAACTGATACTTATTTCCATCCATCATTGCAGAAATTTTTTCACAAACTGATACTTATTTCCGTCCATCAGTTTCCATTTTCTATCACCATTTGAGGAAGTACGAAGATTATCATCAAACTGGAGTATTTGTTAAGTATACCTACTCGTTCTCCTTGTGCTAATGAATGAACAAAATTATTGAAGGTTTGTTGTAAATGTAATTTGTTTTTATTTTGGTTGATTTGATGATAAGACTGAAGAATATTTTCAATTTTGTTGTTTTTTGGAGTTTTATTATTGTTTTGTCTGTAGTTGTGCCTTGTCTTAGATACAATAAAATGTGTTTTTATAGTGTTCAACTTATTATTCTTGTTTTATAAGATCTTTGATTTTGTTCTTGATATCATATTACTTTGAAATTTTATTTTAACCACGAACGAACTAACAGATTCTACGAATCGATTACTGTATATATTTTATTAGTGATCGATTTGCCATTCCTGTATTTCATATGATACAACCATTCATATGGAATAGAAGAATGGCAAATCGATCACTTATAAAATATATACCATATCAATCATATAAAAGTAACACATTTGAAAAACCCGCCTTATCTCAATCGGTTCTACCAACTGTATTTAGTTCGGCCAGTTGCGAGATATGTCGCCACTGTTTAAACGTGGTGCCAACTTTTACTACAGTTTCGACAACTCTCTTTATTTTTAGTTTCTCTATGGTTTACATTTAGGTTTGCTGATTACTTCCGCCATGTATAACTCTTGTTTATGCTTCCGTCAGAAAAAGTTGACTGAAATTTAACAAATCGCGCCGGAATGACCTTGAGATTGAATTCCAACGTTTCCATTGGCCTAAAATTAAAATTTGACATTTCCGCGTTCCGCCTAGTCTGAAAGTAGCCTAATGCTTTCCAATCTGCTTCTGTGTTGATATTATTCAATAGTAACATTTCCTGTTTTCTTTCAGCGAGTGTCTTCGTCACAGTTTAATGAATGTCCATTAATTCCTCAAAAATCGTCCGATTCTCTTTCTGCAAAGATACATACCAAAATTAATTAACGATTCAAGTTAATTTAATATCTTCCAAGCAATAAAAATTGGCGCAACCTATACACAGTCTAAGTAGCACGGAGTGTTACATACAATGTTCTGACGTCAACATGGGGACTGCACACGGTTGCCTCACAGTCTAAAAACCTCTGCACGGGAGTAGGACGACAGGTTTAAATAGTTACAGAGTGGTATAGTCTTTGATTCGACGGTCATCAACAACATTTGGTGAACTTAAGCGATGTTATCGTCAGTGGTTGTAGCGTTTGGACGTCCCGAACGTTCATCGTCTCCCAAGTTAGTACGGCCACGTTTAAATTCATCTGCCCAAAATTTCACGGTGGTAAATGACGGTGCAGAGTCCCCTTACACAGCGTACAACTCGTCTTTGGTTTACGTAGGCGTAATGCCTTTCGAAAGCAAATATTTAATAACAGCTCTATTTTTTCCATTTTCACAAAAACTCATCGACTCAAACCATTGTCAAACAACAACTGCGCGTCGAAAATGCCAAAATGGCTGCAATAGTAAACACGCATGTGCCCCTTTTCTAAAATATTTTGATTTGCACATAAAAATTACCACCTAGAAAGCTCAGCAACAAACTTAAAAAATGTTCGATGTTTTTCATAATTCAAAATTGAAAATGTAAATTTTTTCATCACATTCAAAAACATACTCCTAGCACCTCTGAAATACATGCATTGTTACTTCACACAGTTAAAATTTTTGCCGCTAGTTGCTTCGAACTGTCAACTATAATTTCATCTGTCTTCGTTTATATGTTGTACTATTTTTATTGTTATAGTATTTTCCTCAGAGCAATAAAAAACATAGAGATGCCATGCCTATACCAACACAATACTTGTTTTGATGCCGACATCGACCTATCCTTATCTGTTCAATTTTTGGGCGAGGGGAGTGGCGGGTGGTGAGACGTTATGCACAGTTTGTTTACATTTCAGAGCAGCGGGTCTTAAGACAGTGGCGGCTGGCATAATTAATAACCAAAGGGGTATTATACAAGATGTTTATAAATCAATTTAGTTAAAAATGTTTTCTGTTCAAACAGTTCGTTTGATTTCTTAGAAGTTGCTCTGAGGTCCGATTCTATTCAAATCGGTATGTAGGGGTTTTTGTCGAAAAGTCATACAAATTTTGTGATTTATTGTCAGGCCCTTAGGGTTTGTGGGATCGGACATTAGGTATTTTTGGTTAGAATTTGAGATTGCGGTTGAGAATGAGGTTTGAAATTTATTGTGTGATTCTATTCAAAATTGGTATCTAGGGGTACATGTGTTCTGACATGATTTTTTGTCAATAATTCATGCCGACGAATTTTATGAATGACTAAAAAGAATTAAATTAATATTAAAGGAAAAACTTTTCAAAGATTTTACTAAAAACGAGAAAATGTTTTTCACATGTGTGCAGTAGGTCATTCATGTGAACAACACATTTGAAATCTCACTGCTAATGTTTTTACTTTGAATACTAAATAGGTATTCTCGCACGTCAAATGTTGTATCTGTTACTCACAGAATAACGCACAAACACATCTGAAAAAAATATTTTCCTTTTTGGTTGAGCTTTACTCATTAAAAAAAAACAGGTAATATAATAATAATAATAGGATTTTTATTTGCAAAGGTCATTTGAGTTGCATACAGGCAATATTCAATAAGAAATTATAGTTGTCAGTCTTTTTTCCTCAATATTTTTTTATATATGTCAAATAATGAAATAATAGAGACATAGTTTAAAATACTTTATTTATAAAAGGGTGAACAAAAATGTATACAAAAAGCATAATTGATTTTTAAACAAAATTGTTTTTGTGAGTATAGATCGTACTCTACTTTCTCGACTATTTTCCAATATGCTAGTTTCATGGTGAATTCTCAGTTCGAAATATTTTTCTAATATTAATTTTGAAAGTTGATAACTGTGGTTACTTAGGGGTTCGACATCAAAAAAATGATCATTAAAAACATCAAAAATGCTACTTTTCATATTTTGGAATGTTTCAATGATAAGTTTATGTTTCAAATTACCTAGTTTCACAGAAAATATGTCGGAACTATTCTTTAATACCCTCAAACTTTTTTCTCCTTCCTTGCAGATGTTTATGACAAATTGGGAAGCTTTCACCATAACACCATAGCTTTTTCTTTTCTGTAAACTAGATATGGCTTCACTGATTTCTAATAAATTTAAACAGTGAGAACATTTAACAATTTTTTTTATTTTCTTCACAACAACCCGCTTATAAGCCACAACGTCATCCAATAATAGTCCCACACATTTGATGCAATGTAATCATGATCATCTGTTTTGATACAATCTCTAATTTTGTCATCAACATTATCTTCCTCATTTCTGACCACCGATGAACTAGAGCAATGTAGAATATTTGTCGAGTCCAAAGCTACTGCATTGGCACAGTTGCTTCCCTTTATTTCACTGTGGATTAGTAGTATTTTCATAATACTACCAAACTGGCGGGCAGTTGGATTATTGTTGTATCCTCCCTTAGCTCTGACACAACTGAAAAATATCTCCAGATGGTCTTGGGACAATTTATATGTCAGGATATACTTCAACTGTTTTTTTTCTATTACTCTCTCCTCATATAATTGCTTCAGACTTTCTACACAAATGAGAAATCCCAGTTTTTCTTCTTGAATACAAAACAGGAATATTTTTATTTCCAATTGTCAATTTTTTAATATAATCACTGCAGTGATTCATATAATCAAAATAATCAGTTTTTGTTTGCGGAGAAAGCGGTTTCTCATAAGGCTTCTTGGTGAATCTACTTCTTGAATTGAAAATATCAAATAAATTATTAAAAGTTCTACAAAAATATGAAGTAGGTTCTGAAAATGAAAACTCTTCCAATTTGAGGTCCAAATTTCAATAATCTAAGGCAACTGCCACACTGTTGCTCAGTGTCTGTACAGCAAGTTTCACTTTCATTTTTTCTTTTATCCATGCAATATGTCTATTTCTGAGTTTTGTAGCTAGGTGAAGACCCTCTGTTTCCTGAATTTCACCCAGTTTCTTTATAAAATCTCATTTGATTGGTTTTCCATAAATTAATTTCCTTTTTTCTATTTTTCTCACATTAAGAACTTGTTTGAAACCAAAAGCGTTTCTGACTAATTTTATCATGTGACTGGGATCAGGAAACACATAAACTTTTTCACTGGTTTCGGGATGAATAAAATAAGGCTTTAAATTTGAGGGAGTAAGACTGGCACCCAACATTTTGGCTACTGTAAAATTTGTTGGGGTTCCATCAAATGTAATGGAAGTTACAATAACACCACTTTCGTTAATGAATTTAAGGCAGTTTTGCAGTAGATTTGCCTTTTCAGTTCCAGCAAGCCCGTTAACAAAAAAGTAACCCACTGGAATTTTCCATGATGCATTCAAGGCAACAAGCATTAATACTAAAGCCTCCTTTGCTTCTTCCAAATGGTCTGATTCAAGGTTCGTGCCAAAATCCACATATCCATGAAATTTGTTTCCATCCCATTCAACTCGTTTTCTATTGCCATCTATCAAATACAAGATTGCACAATATTTTATTTCCTTTGGAGGAAGCATCACCTGCTTTAAGCTTCAAAGCATTCAGAGCTTCTTGAGAAAATCCTGGAGTACCATCAATTGTCTGATACCACTTCGAAAGTGTTCTCACATGGGGAAGGCTTTTGAAGAATGTTTGTCGAACATAATTATACGATTTGGTTGAATAAAAATTCAAGGTAAGTGCAAATTGTCTTAGTTCAGGTGAATACTTCTGTTTCCCAGGTCTCTTGAGCATCCGGTTAAATAATTCTTTTGCAGTTCCAGATAAAGATGCCTATAAAATGAACGTAATCAAAATGTTAATCAAATAGATTTAATACCACAAAACTTACATTCAGAATGCACTCTGCATTCTCTGATATCATATTATGCTCCCTGAGATGCTGTGTCAATGATTTGAGTGTTTTTATTTTGTATTTCATCCTTCTATTACTTTGCTGGAGTTGTCTAATTTTGTTCCTTTGCCTTGATATGGTTTTTCGGGCTATTTGCAAACACTGACTTCTCTTCTTGACATCTTCCATATCATCACTCTCTAAATCACCAAAATAACGAATATTTCTGAAAATAAATATGGATTTGAAAATTTGACAATTGATATTTTAAAGTGCTTTAAATATTGAAATTTTTAATGATTGAACATATGAAAAAAAAATTACAGGCTCCACTTTTTTCAAAATGAAATAAAACAAAGAAGGTCTCTGGAAAAATGAACTACATGGCTCCTAAAATTCTGAGTTCAAAATCCCAAAATTTTGTTTTCAAAATTCGCTTGAAAATATTTTTTCATTAACTTGTCGATTTATTCATATACAGTGCCAAGAGAATACATGTCATATAGGAATTGTTTCAATTATTGATTTTGCCATTGCCAATAGTTTTTGCTTGAAAAGAAGATGCCGAACGTCATAAACAAAATGAATCACGCGATTTGTTACCTGTCAATAATTGACTCTTTTCCAACAAAAATTGAACATTTTCCTAATTTTTTGGATCTAATTTCAAATGATAGGTCTACCAAATTGGGTGATTCATTTTGTATGTGTCATTTGGCATAATTTTTTATGCAAAAACTATTGTTAAAGGCAAATTTTACTCAAATCAATAACTGATAAAAATTCCCATTTGATGCACTCTCTTGGTCACAATGTATGAAAATTGAGAAGATTTAAATTTTTTCCGCTGATTTATGTGAAACTTGAATAGGGAGTAATTTTCTTTGATCTAGTGATTCCACAGACAATATAAAAATGAACTCGTGAAAATTGAAATACTCTATACAGTATTTATGTATGAATCAGCTGAAAAAGTTGAAGAATATACAAAATCATCAAAGGAACAAATAGGCCAAACGAATACTTGTTTTACTCAATATAACTCATTATACTTACTTCTTTTTCAAAATAGATTCATCATTACATCTTCTTTTTCTAGGATTGGATATCACTTGTGGTGAACTGACAGATGAACTTGGTATACTGAAAGTTTCCTGAGTATCTGTACTTTCATCATCACTTTTGCCTTTTCCCTTAAATAAAGCACTAGAAAAATATTTCATTACAGAAAAAAATTGCTTTTATTGAAAGTATCACCTACCTCTCAAGCAAGGAGACATTGGGCGGGGTGTTTTCTATTTCCAAGAGCTTACCAGATGCGGCAGAGGTTGATGTTTTGAATCTGAAATCAAAATTGAAAGATCAAGGCATGAGTTTTACGGGGTAGTCAAATATCAAGACATTTATATTGAGAGTCTTCAACTATTGTTCCAAGTGGCCACTGTAAAACAAACTTTTATATCAAATAATAAAAAAATTGGGTTGAATGCCACTAGGTTTCCAAGTTCTAGTTGTCTGAAATGTATATGTCACTTTCAACAAAATCCAAGTTTCTTGCGAATATTTTAAACAAATGTGCATTTTTGGAAAATAAGCGAAATATTTGAAATATGGACAAAAAAGGTTCCTTCCTGAAACTTTCATCAGGAAAGTGATGCTAGGTTCCATATCCAGAGATATATGTTTAGATCACATTGGAAAGGAGAATTATGAAATTATAATGTGATATGGGGCCAACGCTAATTGCTATAATACTGGTGAAAAGTAAGATGCATCAAAACACTGGTGTATTTAGTTATATGTGTGAAAGCACATTGTAATTCAGCCCAATTAAAATTTAGTATTAGATTGAAGTATTGGTTGGATGTTAATGGTTGCCAGGCTAAGAGGTTGCCAAAGTATCATAAACAATATTGAATCAGTGATTTCACCAGGGTTTTGAGACATTTGGTAAAGAGTGATTTCTAATTATGCTTTCTAGGCAGAATTCATCCCACCAAGGAAATATAATAGCATTATAATATATGAGTCACCTTTTCCTGAGTGGTTCATTTTTCATTTTGTATTTCTGTCAATGCTTCTGGTGCAGTTGAAGTAGATGATGAAGTTTCAACATCATCAATCTCGGAAGCAGTTAGAGTTGTAGAAAATGACTGATCGCCAGCATTGGTACCGTCAAAACCTTGTTGTGTCCATTCCTCAGAAGTTAACGCTTCTGGTGCAGTTAAAGTGGATGATGATAAAATTTCAACATCTTCAAATTCAGATGCAGTCAGCGTTGTTGAAAATGACTGTTCTTTTGCATCGATTTCTCCCAATTCAACACTGAAAAAAATTGAAATTTAATGTTCGCATACACATATCTTCACAGAGGTTATCATTCTAAAGCAGAATGTGACAGAGAACATTTCAAGAACAAGGAAAAATATATAAAACTAAAATTAACTTTTAGAGATAAGATTTATTAATAGTTTTTCAAATATATTAAAAAATGTATATATTTATAAAACTTTTTTTTGTTTGTGTCACTTTTCCATATGAAAAAAATTACCCCAAAGTTTTCCATGATTTAGATAGTAGATTCTTATTACCTTCTAGACAGATCAGGTTTCTCATCACAGACTCGTCTTGAAGTTGACTGATCATCCATGTCGATAATATTCATCTCACAAGTTGGAATGGCGTTCTTTGATAGAACTGTTCTACTTCCAAGGCGAATGACATGGTGAGGCAAGAAATGGGACGAACATATAACTGGATACTTCCTTTTCAAGTTGCTCCTATTTAGCATGAGTGCATTACACCATGATTCAGCAACAACCACATCAGACGGAATCCTATGAAAAATTCAATTATTGGTATAAGATATGCAAAACGTTAAATAAAATGTATAAAATAGATTTGGATGCCTGTTACAGTTTAGTTTGGAAAGTATTCGTGTCAACATGAAAAAATATCCAATATCCCAAGTTCATATTCAATTTCGAAAGTGCCCAAATTACTGTACAGTGGTAACTTTCAGCATAGATTTACATGCATTGACCATTATTCATATATTTGATGACATCGGGATCCTGGATCCTTTCGACGTCTCAACATACCCAACCACCAACCATAATAAATAATCCTGGTGACGACTATGGTTGAAACAGAACGTCTTAGCGTTGTCTAATTAGACAATGGTCTTAGGTTGAAACTTACCTATGGAATGTTTTGTCACAGCCTAGAAACTGCTTGAGTCCACAAACCTCACAAATTTTCACCATTTTAGATCGAAAACACTTATCCTAAATATCGTAATAGTCTTAATTCTTGAAAAAAGGCAAAGGAAAGATTCTGAACTTTACAAACAACACAGATGCAAACAATAAACAAACAAGTTGTTTTGAATCGTCACACTACAAACGAAGAATGACTTATCTCAATCCGAATGAAACAAGCGGGCACATACGAAACTGTCCGAGTGAATCCGGACTAAACTTGGTCCAAGTCCTATGAATGTTTACAAACAAACCCATGTTGGATTCAAGACAAGGATGGAAAAGCCCCCTCTATGTTTTTTATTGCTCTGAGGTATTTTCAATTGCTATAGAGACATCATATTGAAAGTGAGGTTGAATTTATGTATGGATTGTAAGAGATACAGCACTCGCCTTTTAATAAGACGAGAAGGTTGGATGCGCACAACACCGATTTCATATGGTTAACGCTCACTCCGCTGGAGACAGCGGCGTGTATATTAGTTTGATGTGTGCTCTGGTGCGATAAACTGATAATGGCAAATAAATCTAAATAACATACACGCCTATGGTCATAACAACGAACCAATAGAATCAACCGGGTCTAATGACAGCTTGCGCCGACTTTCCCCAGGATAAATTAATACTACCTTCATTGGCCTCGGACAAAGAGTAGAATTCTAACCTCTAAGCTTTGATTCGACTTCCAGGGGTCGTGGGAGGCGGTTGTCTGACCACAAGGACCGGAAGTCAAGTAAATGTCAGTTTTTGTACAGCCGTTCCACGTGCATTTAAAAATTATATGTTGTGAAAGTAATGGGCATTTGAAGTATCATTTCGAGTGAGACTATCCCGGTGCCCCCCGAAGGGTAATCGAAGCCGACAGAATACGTTCTTAGGTGATGTAGATTTCCGTCAGCTGGCTGATTATCTGAAAGAAAAAGCAAGCAAGCAAGCCTCGGACCTTTAACCATAGAATTGTAATTATAATATACTGACTAGAATGCGTTTCAAGCTGCGCGAAATGTCCATAGAATTGTAATTATAATATACTGACTAGAACGCGCTTAGTCTACTGCGTACCCGAATTTCGTGGCACCCTTATGCGATAGGCAAGGAGGACACCAAACAATGGAGAAAAGTATGACTTCATGGGCATATTACATGCGTGCGACGAAGATAATCAACTGAACGTATGACGGTAGTAGTTATATCATCTATTTGTAAACATAACGGCGTTGTCGGTTGGCACTTATAAGCGTTGCCAAATCATTCCAATTTTCTTTAATTTCTTTCGCTCATTGTCTTTATGCTGGCACTTTATTCCAGTGAGATTTCATTTCATGTTTCCCAGCCTCGAAACTCTTCTCTCTCATGGACTTAAGAGATTCCACAGAAGGTTTCTGAGTCAGGAAATTGTGTGTTTGTTATTCTTTGGCGAGGCAATCTGTTTCTTTGTTATCACTGAATCCCCTATGATCTGGCACCCACATCAAATGTGACCTTATAACTTATTTATTTTTCAAATATTGATGTAATAGTGCAATAAAAAATCTTGATAGAAATACCTATTCAATTATAAGGATATGTAAAACATGTCTCATATATCTTCATATAATAGGTGGAAGAGTAAACATTTTTTACATAGATATATAACATTTATATTCACAATTCTTTGTACCTTTGATGCATCATTTAAAAAAAAAACGTTTTATTATGATATACCCTATTTTCCTTTACAAGCAATGCTACTGGAATTGTTCCGCTACTGCGAGGAGGACATAAACAACAATGGCGGCCACCATGCATGGGACATTTCGCGCAGCTTGAAACGCATTCTAGTCATGGACGTATAAATATATAATGGACTCAGCAATCCAATACTAGCAACATAGATTGTTTTGAAGCCGCTCAGTTTGTAGGCGCGCGGGTTGCGAGGAAGGAGGAGACCTGCGATAGACTGTAACCTTCCATCCAACGACAGTGGCGCACGCAATTTAATTAATATAGGTATTGATTGAAAGAAAAATATGTGGAGTTTCATAGGATTATGAAAACTTTGGCAAAACTTGTGATATACAGATCTGATGTGTTCATAAAATATGTTTGTCTTCATTAAATAGGCCGATTCTAAGAGAAAAATAATTATTATTTCTACATTTGAAGCAATGAAAAATTTACACTGCACTTTTAATATAAGAAACAGAACTGAAAGAGATAAGAGGGACAATAAAACAACTTTCGATTCTAGTATTTTATTGAATATATTTTTAGATACATATACATATTCTATAGTCATATTGAAGATTATACTTTTTATTACAAGATTTTATTTAGTTTCACTTGTTATATATAATTCCGGTGGCAATGCATTATGGATTTTTTGTTAAAGAAAAAACAAAATGGCGGCTCCAAGATGGCGGACGAGATTTGTAATTATGATCCGATTCAAAATTGGTATGTGGGGGTTTTCGGGAACGGAGATTATGAATTTTTTTTTCAAAATTCATAAATTCAAGATGGCGGACGAGTTTTGTCTGTGGTGCCAAAAAATGGGTCAAATTGACAAGATATCGAAAAATTTTATTGAAAAAATATGTTCGGAAGCCAACGAGGACCTCATGTATTTATTTTAAACAATATTGAAAAAAAAATCAAAAATACCATTTTATTCTTTTTCCCTTACTAAGAAACATTATACATTCTTGTTTTATCCGGAAACAGCTTTAATAACCTAAATCTCATAAGTTCGAGTCAAAAATAATCAAATATTTGTGGAATAGACATTTTGCGGGAGATTAATTATGAAAACACGATTTAGTCTTGTCACTAGGTCTAGTCATGCCCTGTATATTGATACTCATGGGCTTATTCAATACTCTCAACCCGTGAATAAAATCAAAACCAACCAATATTTGTAATTAAAACATGATAATACATTATTTATCCTTGCTAAATTTAATATTGGTTAGTAAATTTGAACTTCAATGACTATATTTTTGAATTTTTAAGGCGGCTTTGAAAAAAGATCTACTTTTGTTGTAACAATAACAATGTCACAATAACTTGTTGACAATTTTGTTGGAGTTGTCGTTCTTCATCAGTTTTTGTGTTTTTCAATCTATCAATAGAAATGATTCCACAACTGAGTATACAAGAAAAAATATAAATAGTAAGGCTACAGGGCAAACATTATCATAGCACAAGAAGTAGCAAAGATATTGCTAAAATTTAAGGAAACTGGTTCGGTTGAAAACAAATATAAAAGGAATCACGTTAAGCCTGTTGAAAATAATTAAAATAATGTAAACAATATTTTACTGATAGTCACTGAGATACCAAGAGTTTCGTCGAAAATTATGGCAGAAAAGGCAGAAATATCTCAAACCTCTGTTAGACGAATTTTAAAGCAAAATCACTTTCACCCATACAAACCAAATTTTGTGAAAGTACTGCGAGACAGGGATTATGACGCTCGATTTTGTTTTTGTGCATTATTCCAGGGAATGTTAGAAAACAATCGTGATTTCTCACAAAATGTGCTATTTTCTGACGAAGCAACTTTTACCTCAAATGGTGACGTCAGTTCTTAAAATTGTAGATGGTGGGCAGATCATAATCCTAATTTCATTATTGAAGCCAAGGACCAATATAGTTTCAAAGGGGATGTATGGTGTGGAATTTTAAATGAGCGAATTGTAGGTCCCTTCTTTTCTAGACAAAGTCTAAATGGCGAACGGCATTTGAACTTTTTACGGACCGAGATATCTACATTTATCGACAACCTACCAATATAAAAGCGGATTCATTTATTCTTTCAACAAGATGGGGCTTCTATTCATTCTAAGAATGAAGTGTGGGAGTGGTTGATTAATGAGTTTGGTGAGCAGTGGATAGGTCGATATTCAGGTAATCCTTGGCCTGCTAGGTCTCCAGACCTAAAGCCGTGTGATTTATTTTTATGGGGTTACCTGAAAAGCGATGTTGACAAACAACGCCCATTTCGAAATGTAGAACATTTAGAAATTTGTATAAAGAATTGTGCAGCACTGATCAACAAAACTATGTTGAAAAATGTTCGCCGCGAAATGTTTTCCAGAACAATTCTATGTACGGAGGGCGAAGATGGTAACGTAAAATATTGAAAATTTGTACATTGTTTGTTTATTGATTTTTTCCAATTCCACCTAAACAATACTAAATTCAATTAGGATAAATAATGTATTATTAAGTTTTTATTACAAATATTAGTTGGTTTAAATTTCATTTACGGGTTGAGAATATTGAATAAGCTCATGTGCATCATTATACAGGGCATGACTACACCTAGGGACAAGACTAAATCGTGTTTCCATAACTAATCTCCCGAAAAATGTCTATTCCACAAATTATTGATGAGTTTTGACCCAAACTTATGTAATTTAGGTTATTAAAGCTGTTTCCAGATAAAACAAGAATGTATAATGTTTCTTAGTAAGGGAAGAGGAATAAAATGGTATTTTTGTTTTTTTTTTCAATATGGTTCAAAATTGGCACACAGGTCTTCGTTGGATTCCAAACATATTTTCTCAATAAATTTTTTCGATATCTTGTCAATTTGACCAATTTTTCGGCACCACGGCAAACTTTTTTAAAAATTACCGCTAAATCTGAGGTTACGGATTTTTCAGTTGTCAGACATGCAGAAACGAACGCCAACTAGAGTTTTTCAGAAATTTCAATAACAATTTTTTCCCATATGTAGCCAACTTTATGACGAACACTGTGTGTTTGAAAATCAGATGTGGTTTTTTCAATTTTTAGAAAAACCTTTCTATTCAAAATTCAACTGAGTTTTGTGATTATGGTCCAATTCGATTCAAAATTGGTATGCGGGGATTTTCGGGGTTGGAAATTATGAAATTTTTGTCAATATTCATAAATTCAAGATGGTGTCCCCAAGATTAGGACGAGTTTTGTATTTATGGTCCGATTTGATTCAAAATTCGTATGCGGCGGTTTTCTCGGATATTTTGATTTTTTTGTCAAAATTCATAAATTCAAGATGGGGACGAGTTCTAGATTGTGGTCCGATTCGATTCAAATTGGTATGAGGGGATTTTCGAGGTCGGAGATTATGAAATTTTTTTCAAACTTAATAAATTCAAGATGGCGCCCCCCAAGATGGACAACGAGTTATATGATTGTGGTCCGATTCGATTCGAAATTGGTATGGGGGGATTTTCAAGGTCGGAGCTTATGAAATTTTTTTCAAATATTAATATTTGGATGGCGCCCCCCAAGATGGACGACGATATAGTGATTATGGTCCAAGTCGATTCAAAATTGGTATGCGGGGTTTTCTCGGATATTTTGAATTTTTTGTCAAAATTTATAATTCAAGATGGCGGCCCCAAGATGGGGGACGATTTTCTGATAATGGTCATATTCATTAAAATTGGTTTGGGGGGTTTTCGTTAGGTTTAGAGATTATGCGTGAATTTTTTGTCAAAATCTATAAATCCAAGATGGCGACTTCAGGATGTCGGGCGAGTTTTGTGATTATGGCCAGGTTCTAGTCAAAATTGGTGTGTGGGAAATTTTGGGGTCGGAGATCATAACATTGTAATAACACGGCTCTATTAGAAATGAACAGATTAAGGTGAAATAACTGAAAAGCAAAAAATAAAAAACCTTTTTAAAGACAAGCTTTTATTTAAGCCGTGTACTGATACGTATAAAATAAGTTCAAGCTATCGCTGACAATGATTTAATTTTTTTTTGTTGAATTATTTGGTTTAAAAAAGCTTGTCGCGTGAAGTGTTCATAGAAGTAGGTACCAATTAATTTCATTGGACAATGATTGGTTGGTAAGTAACAACTTGTCAAAGAATTAATTTTATTACAATTCGCGTGACAAGCTTTTTGAAACCAAATAATTCAACAAAAAATAATTAAATCATTGTCAGCCATGACTTAAAATTATTTTATACGTTTTAGTATACGGCTTAAATAAAAGCATGTCGTTAAATATGTTTTTTATTAGTTATTTCATTTCACATTAGCAATACGAATGGAAGATAAAGGGAATGATCTCCAAAGTTGCACTCGTTTATGGATCATCCAAATATCAACAATATACTGGGTGATCATGAAACTAGGACCATGCTCATATCTCTGGAACAAAGTATTACATAAGTAGGCTTGGTATTATTTGATAGGTATTTCCAATTCAAAATAGGAATAAAAATATTGCGAACTGAATTATGATAATCTAAGGCAACATACATTTGAAACTCAGGAAGATTCGGAATGGAAAACACATATATTTTATTGATTACGAAATAAAACTGTTTTTGTTAAAATGCTCCTGACTCGTACTGTTGATGAATCTAATTTACTAGATGTCTCATGATGGATTCTAATTTTGAAATATTTATTCAAAATCAGCTTCAACAGCTCTATTGAGTGACCACCAATGGGATCTTCGTCATACAAGTGATCACCAAAATGTTCATAGAGTTTTGGGGGCAGGTTTTGTAGAGTGTTATTCACCAAGATATTCATGAGGTTTTTAATTTTCTTATTGAATATATTTGTTGTTTTGTTAAGAAATCTGAAATATATTCCAGCATTTTTACAAGTTTCTACTACCAATTTTGATGCTTTTGTGAGGTTTTTCTTTCCTTATAAGTAGTGTACAAGTAGTTTCATCATTTTCATCATATAAAAGTGGCTGGCATCTAAAGCATGTAACAATTCTCTTCAAGCTCTTCGACACATAACCAGCTATATAACAAACAATATCATTAACATAATCTGTTAAACACCAAGCAGAAGAGTGGAGAAAATTTAAAGCTTGTATATCTTCACTCAATTTATTTTCAAATGATACCTGCTCAGCCATCAAAGACAGATCTTGACCATTCTCATTGATGGTTACTCTACCACTGCTACAAAATAATATTGAGGTTGCATCTAAGTTAATAGAATTTCCAGTTTCTCCAGCTTTTATTTCTGAATGAACTATCAACCTCTTATATGCTGCCTCAAATTGTCTAGCAGTCGGGTTGTTATTGAATCCTCCACGACTTCTTACAGCTCCAAAAAATAGTTCAATGTGATCTTGTGACAATTTGTAAGTGAGAATATATTTGAGTTTATTGGTTTTGACATAAGAATCGTAAAGACCTTTGAGGCTTTCAATACAAATGAGAAATCCTAAGAAACCAGTTTTTCTTTTTGACTTCAAAACACTAACACTTCCAGCAGACAGATGCAATATATATTCCTTAATAACGTCTAGGTGATCAAAAAATGTTTTACTTGTTACTGAAGACAATGGCTTTTTATAAATATATTTCGCAAATCTATTTTTTGAGTTGAAAATGTCAAACAGATCGTTAAAATAACGAATGAATAATGCAGTTGCCTCAGCTCCTTTGAATTCAATCAACAATAAATCTTTACACAGATATATCAAAGAATCTGCTACACTTTTACTTAGCGTTTGAGTCGCAATCTTCACCTTCATTTTTTCTTTAGTCCACATGATGTGACGCTTTCGCAGTTTTGTTGCAGCATTTAACCCCTCATTATATTGAATGTCAACTAATTTATCAATATAATCCCAACACTTGTTGTATGAGAATCTAAGTTCATTCTAAACAATTTCGAACTAATTTTATCATATGGCATGGATCCAGAAATAAATATACTTTTTCCTTCGTAACAGGATGACTGAAATAAGTTTTCATTGGTGAAATATTGAAATCTGCTCCCAGAACTGAAGCCATTTTCAAATTGGCTGAAGTTCCATCAAATGTCATAGAGGATACAAGCACTCCAGTTTCATCAACCAACTCTAAACATTTCTTAACAAGCCCAGCTTTGTCAGATCCACAAAGACCATCTAAAAGAAAATATCCAACAGGTATCTTCCAGGAACTGTTCAAACTAACCAGCATAAACACCAGTACTCCTTTTGCTTCAGGAAGTTGATCGCTATCCAAATCAGTACCAATATCCACATACCCACAAAACTTTTTGCCAGTCCATTCGACTTGTTTTCAAATAGACATTTCATCGAAAATTAAATTGCAAATAACACTTTTGTTTTCTTGTTTAGCTGCATCCGCCTTCAGTTTCAATGCTCTGAATGCATCCTGTGTCCATCCAGGAGCACCATCAACTGACTGGTACCATTTTGATATAGTTGTTGGGTGAGGTAGAGAATTATTGAATGTCTTTCTGACATAATTATATGCCTTGGTCGAGTAGAAGCTCAGAGTTAGAGCAAATGATCTGAGCGCTGGTGTATACTTTTGAGTTCTGGACCCCTTAAGCATCCTTTTGAAAAGTTCAGATGTTGATTCTGATATAGACGCCTGGAACAAATATATTATTTGAGTGGTTGTATAAATCATGAAAATAATGATATTTCCACAATGTTCATTGAAAATGTAATACATATTATTAGCTCAATGTTGGGACTTCAAAAATCAGTGTGAAAGCAGCCACGTGTTTCAACCATGAATCTGTCGCGGCGATACGAAGTGTTCTTGGCCGCCAGCGGTCCCTAAAATGTGTTGGAATTTCATAGCCAGAGCCATTAATTTACTATTTGATGGGAAAGTTTTCGCGGATAGGGATTTTTTTGCATAAACCTGTGCTACTTAAAGTGCTTTACAAAATCTATATATCGAAAAATTTTGTCGCACAAAAATTTGGCCCTTACAACGAATTAAATTAATTTTCAAAAAATTCCAAAACTCCTTCAAAGTTTTCATGGATGGGGATTTTTTGCATAAACCTGTGCTACTTAAAGTGCTTTACAAGATCTATATATCGAAATATTTTGTCGCACAGAAATTTGGCCCTTACAACGAATTAAATTAATTTTCAAAAAAAATCTAAAACTCCTTCAAAGTTTTCATGGATGGGGATTTTTTTGCATAAACCTGTGCTACTCAAAGTGCTTTACAAGACCTATATTTCGAAATATTTTGTCGCACAAAAATTTGGCCCCCACAACGAATTAAATTAATTTAAAAAAAAATCCAAGAAAATTTTTCTGCAGAATTGCGATTCAACGATTTTAAAACATTATATTGAAGGCAATGGCTAACGGATTTTGCAATGAATTACTGTTCATCATTTTTTTCAAAATTATACCCCCATGACTCTCATATCCTGCTCACCACTAACCAAACTTGCGCCATAATGCATTGCGGCAATGATCTGGAACAAAGTTTTTTTTCAGATCTGCCTGAAATAAGAATCAATTTAAAAAAAAAATTCCTATCATTATTGGTACGGTTTTGAATCGTGACCATTGGGTTTCAGCCATAGCTGATTTGCAAATAAATAAATTCATATATATCGATCCACGTTACAACAATATCTCAAAATTAGCCGAAGATTATAAAGAAAAATTTGAGTCATTCATTGAAAAATATTATAATAAAAATTTGTCAAGAGAAGGTTGTCACGTGAAAACTGAGTGCATAACTCATATAAGACAAAAAGATGGATATAACTGCGGAGTTTATGTTATATATTTCTTAGTTCAGAAACGAATTGATAACTATAGTTTTGGAAAATGCGGATCGCGATCAATTTGATTTTTGTCTCGTATGCGGATTTTCCATCAGAGGAACTTTGAATTCTAGCTGTAAAACGTGTAAAAGAAAATTTCACAATACCTGTTCTATTATGAAAAATCGTGAATGTTTGCTGTGCAATAATTTTTTAATTACCAATAAATAACTAAAATCTAGTATATTCATTCAATGAAGGTTTTTTTTTAAGTAGAAATAATATCATATTTGTAATTTTTGTAGATATCATTACAATATAAACGAAGACACCTGGGGTGGGACGAGATCTCATTTTATTTGTTGATATTTTGAAAGAATCTTTTTTTCATATGTTTTAATGCTGCTGAAACAGTTTATTTGAGTTTGATAAAATATTTGTTCAGTTCCATTATTATTCCAAGAATAAACTTTATTTGATTTTTGATGTATTAGATTTGCACATTCAGAATGTGGCACATGAATTGATATTAATTTTATTATAATGTATTCCCATTTTATTGCTACATAACGGATCAGAAAACTGGTGGGTTGATTCGGTAATATATTTTAGTCAATATGTTTATTCTTCTTATTCGACAAAACTTTATTTATTTATTTTCTATTGCGTTTTATATTTGTCGATAACAGTACTATTCAGTACCTGACCTATTTATATTTTATTTATATTATTTATTTATTTATACGTCCATGATTCTAGTCAGTATATTATAATTACAATTCTATGGAAATGTCCCATGCATGGTGGCCGCCATTGTTGTTTATGTCCTCCTCGCAGTAGCGGAACAATTCCAGTGGCATTGCTTGTAATGGAAAATAGGGTATATCATAATAAAACGTTTTTTTTAAATAAATGATGCATCGAAGGTACAAAGAATTGTGAATATAAATGTTATATATCTATGAAAAAAAATTTTTCTCTTCCACCCATCTATCATATGAAGATATATGAGTCATGTTTTACATATCCTTATTATTGAATAGATATTTCTATCAAGATTTTTTATTGCACTATTACATCAATATTTGAAAAATGGGTAAGTTATAAGGTCACATTTGATGTGGGTGCCAGATCATAAGTGGTTCAGAGATAACAAAGAAACAGATTGCCTCGCCAAAGAATAACAAACACACAATTTCTGACTCAGAAACCTTCTGTGGAATCTCTTGAGTCCAAGAGAGAAGAGTTTCGAGGCTGGGAAACATGAAATGAAATCTCACTGGAATAAAGTGCCAGCATAAAGACAATGAGCGAAATGGCTAGTGAGAGCCTATCGCCAAAGAAAGTTGAACAGCTTCTCGAGTTGGACAAGAAATACTTGAAATTAACGGGACTCTCACTGGCCACTGGACACTGCCCTCTGAGGTATATTTTTAACATTGTATTCATCCATTTTTCAACCGACGAAACCAAAAAGGAGGAGGTTCTCTAGTCGACGCGTATATTTTTTTTATGTATGACCACGCATAACTTTTTACAGAGGAGTCCGATTCCGATTATTCTTTTTTCATTGGAAAGGGCATACTCCGAAGTTGGTCCCATTTGAATGTGAAGAAAAAACCACTCCTAAGGGTAGCAAAATGGAAAATATTTCTCGTTCACCCTCTGAATTTTGATCTGTTAACCGATTCTATCAGGCATAACTTTGTACTGGGTTTTCCGATTTGGATGATTTTTTTTATTACCTTGGGTATACCTCATAGTTGATCATATTTGGGTTCGGAATGAATTAATCCACCCCTATGGGTAGAAAAATTGGGGATGATTGATTTTTCACTTGTGAACATTGGCACATATATGTGGTTGACATTGACAGATCGCTATTGTCATTATTTATGTTCTCCTACATCCGTCACAATAATAACATTCTATGGAAGGATGGAATTATATACAAAGTGATGAAATGAACTTACCAGAACTATCAAAAATAATTTATATTATATAACAATAAATAGTTGAATTAGATAATTGTATTATTTAACTGTTAATAGTTGAAGTAAGGTGGGTAAGTATTTTTGAATTAATCAAAAGTTAAGTAGGTAGTAATTGGTATATTTCAGCCACAAAAAATTGAAAAATAAAAACTTTTCAACAAAAAATTAAATTTGCTATCAAAAAATAAAATAAACTTCCTTGGTCTTGATAACTAAGCTCCTAAACTAATGTAAGTAACCAATTTCGAGTCGGTGCCAAACGAATAATCAACGAAGATCATTAAATTACTTCAAAAAAATTATCAGAATGTCACCGTGCATCTCGATGCCATCATTTTACGGTTTACCTAGCTTGTTTGTTTGGCGCCGCATCAAAATTAGTTACTTACATTAGTTTAGGAGCTTAGGTATTAGGACTAAAGGAGGTTCATTTTATTTTTTGCTTTTCAGTTCCGTTTTTCGTCGGTTTAATTTTTTGTTTGAAATTTTTTATATTAGTGATTTTGCCTCTCGACTATACCGTATATTTTCATTGTTTGGGAATATTTTTTGCCATTTGTTTAATTCTGTATTGTTGACGCTTCAAAATGTATCATATTAAAACTGTTTTTTGAAAATGCCTTTATCTGAAAGGGAAAGGATTGAAATTTTAATTATGATTGGTGTTGGGGATATGATGCGGACTCAACAAGAGGTATGCAGATTATTCCATGAAATGCACCCAGATAGTGAACCTATTTCACAATCTACTGTAAGCAGAATAGAGCGAAAATACAGAGAATTAGGACACGTGAGGGATGCACCAAACCAAGGTAGACCTACAGTTAAAGAAAATAATCAACAAGACGAGTCGTAGTTTTGTCGGCATCTGGATTTCTTACAGAATACATTAATTCCTGATTTGACCCAGCTTTTTCCTGATTTTCAAATAGCCAATAATTTAGACCGCAGAAGGCGCACCGCAACATTTTGATGCAACTTTGGTAGTGTATCCAGTAGCTGCATAACTACGTAATTTCATATAATATTTTTAATATGTTTATTCTTCATTTCGTTTTTGTAAAAATACAGTATCGTATAACTTTCTAATAAAATTTTTAAAACACCTTTTGTGTTGTTGCCCACCCTCTACCAATTTGACGCAGCTTGTGATATATTTTTGGAATCAGCTCAGCAAGTTAACTCATAAATAAATAAAATGAGGGTGTTCATTTAATAAAACCGCTGATGACGTTATCACTCGAGGGTGGATATCACCCTGTATATTGGATTATTATATAAAAAAACAGTAAATTGAAATAAAAAATCGACCTGTTTCGGGACTAAGCGCGTTCTAGTCAGTATATTATAATTACAATTCTATGCCTTTAACTCGAGATAGGCACAGTTGCCAGTTCTAAATTGTGTTTTATTTAGAATTAGGACAATACTGCCAACAAAAGTGATATGGTTGGAAAAATGTATGAAAAATTAATAATCAATTGATAACTCGCTTTCGAAATCTCATATAGTATTGAATGCTTGAGTTTTATGTAGAATAATATCATTTATTCCTTGAATTTCCTGATTAATTTTGAGATTTTGTGAAGTTGGCAAATCTGTCATAACGAACGTCATCATTCAAAATGGAGGTATTGCCGTAACCTCTTCAGTTGTATATTTACAAAGAGAGTAAACGTTATCTAAGTAGGAGAGTCTATTCCCCATAAGACAATGGTGACACTAATAGAAAGAAATGAAAGATCATTTGTGAGTCATAGTGACGTATATGGATATGTCATGGCCACCATTCTCTCTGGACAGTGGCGGACTAGCGCACTCTGGTATCTTAGGGTTACAGGCTCTTGAATGTATATTGGACCACTCTGTATGTTACGTGGGCCACCTGTACTCATGTCCATGTACGTCACTATGACGGGTTATTGCTACAAGATTCTAATTGGCTAGAGCTTATAGGATCTCCTATTGAGATAACGTTTACTCTCTTTGGTATATTTACAATTACCTTGTTGTAGGTAAAGAAGGGCATCATAATACCGATAGTTTTCCCGGGGCATTTAACTTGAGATAAGACTGCATCTCTCTGTCTAATTTTGTTTGTCTTGTCTAGCCTTCTCATCTGTGTAACTACTCTTTGACGTGACTTTAACACAAAGAGATGAAAGATCATTCGTGAGTCATAGTGACGTATTTGGACATGTCATGACCACCATTCCAAAGATTATTGTTCTGTTACTCTACTCTTTGACCATTCTCTCTGGACAGTGGCGGACTTGTTTTGTTTCGTTGGTTTGAGTTTTGGCTATATTTTCATTCCAAAATGTATGTCGAGAATATTATTGATTAACCGAACAGATTACAAATGATGTCAAAAAATATTTCGAACCCCTTTCATCGCTGGAAAAGGAGAGTGAAAACAGACATATTTCGATCTTTGCACAGTCGTATTGTATTACGGAAAGTTTCTAAAGCGCCACTTCGAGTTCAAGGAGAAACATGCTTATGTAGATAGCATCCAATGAGAATTCTTAAGATTTTACCACAAATTTGAAATTTCAAGTCATAGTGTTTAATTCAATTAGGTATAACATATATTCACGTTGACATAACTGTTCTTGAGTGTATATTTGACCACTCTGTATGTTATATGGGCCACCTGTACTCATATCCATGTTCGTCACTCTGACGCGTTAATGCTACAATATTCTGATTGGCTAGAGCTTATTAGTACCTCCATAGACAAATTAAAAATGAAGAGACTGTTTGAAACATTGGCGATCTTGACCACCAAGTTTTTGGTACGGCCAGTCGCGCATGGAGACGCTGCCCGCAATCAACAGACGACTGACATGATAATTTTCCAATTTCGACATTTGTCAGAAAATGACAAACCACGTAATAACTTCAGAATAATTCTACTGTTAATTGTCATCGAAAAATTAATTATAGAAATTATACTAATGGACTTGAATTATGAACCCAACGTCGAAAATGGAATGTTTTGTTATTCGAGTTGACGCTGAAATTCCTCGAAATATTCTTTCACAAGGTAAAATATAAGCTGCTTTTCACAAACTGATACTTATTTCCATCCATCAGTTGCAGAAATTTTTTCACAAACTGATAATACATCAGTTTCCATTTTCTATCACCATTTGAGGAAGTACGAAGAGTATCATCAAACTGGAGTATTTGTTAAGTATACCTACTCGTTCTCCTTTGTGCTAATAAATGAACAAAATTATTGAAGGTTTGTTGTAAATGTAATTTGTTTTTATTTTGGTTGATTTGATGATAAGACTGAAGAATATTTTCAATTTTGTTGTTTTTCGGAGTTTTATTGTTTTGTTTGTAGTTGTACCTTGTCCTAGATACAATAAAATGTGTTTTTATAGTGTTCAACTTATTATTCTTGTTTTATAAGATCTTTGATTTTGTTCTTGATATAATGAAATAAAGATTTACTTTGAAATTTTATTTTAACCACGAACGAACTAACAGATTCTACGAATCGATTACTGTATATATTTTATTAGTGATCGATTTGCCATTCCTGTATTTCATATGATACAACCATTCATATGGAATAGAAGAATATAAAAATATATACCATATCAATCATATAAAAGTAACACATTTGAAAAACCCGCCTTATCTCATTCGGTTCTACCAACTGTATTTAGTTCGGCCAGTTGCGAGATATGTCGCCACTGTCTAAACGTGGTGCCAACTTTTACTGCAGGTTCGACAACTCTCTTTATTTTTAGTTTCTCTATGAGTACCTCCTACTCAGATAACGTTTACTCACTTTGACTTCAACACACAGTCTTTGACACACTTCCTGGAGGACCATATAAGAGAGAGAGAGAGATGTTGTGAAGGATAGAAATAAGTCAAGGCAAAAGATACAAATTGGCTATGGCATTACATTGGAAAAACCTATTTTTTTTTAAAGAGAAATATTGACTAGTTTGAACGAGATGTTTTGAAAAAGTTCAAGGAAACACAGTGAGGAACTTATGCGACATATTTTCATGATATCTTTTAGAAACAAAAGATTTCCATTTTGAGCCTCCAATTGAATGAAAATGTTTTTTATTTCTCTTCCAAAGTATTCAGAAAGTTCAGGACTGAAAAAAATTATTGATAATTAAAATTATAAAGTTCAGGACTGAAAAAAAAAATTGATAAATAAAATTATATTCGTTATTATGAAGTTAGAAGTGCAGGGAGCTCCGGCAATTTCAAAATTTGTTATTAATAATGCCTACATAAAAAACGCTTACGTAATCTATACAATTTCGTGTCTGTAGAAAAAATGGCCTAATTATTTTTGGAAAAATACGTGTTACTGGGAATGAAAGTGATGCTTTTTCTATCGAGCGTGACGAGGATCGACGGATAATGCATATTTCAGCATGACGCTGTAAAAGTATACCCCCCCTCCGGCGGAGTAAAAGTATGCCGTTACTCCAATGCCGCGTCCACATCAAACCGACAAAACAGAAACAAAACATCAACTCAATGTTTTTCAACAATTCAGCAACAAATCCGAAAAATTTCATTATCAAAACGTGTTTTGTTTATGATTCCAGCAACTTTTCGTGTTCCCGTTGCGAGTCGGTAAACATCAAAGGGTTTCTGTTTTGTTGCCATTTCTGGCAACATTTGTCGGCGTGGTAGGTACATTATCGAACTCTCGTGTGGTAGACTATTTTTTGAATTTACGATCCTCGCAAAATGATATATTGAACTAAACCGGATTTCTTTCATTTCTCACTTTTAATGCAAATTGATGACAGACTTCAAATTAAAAATATAGGTTGTCAAAGAGTAAGAACAAAATACCTCAAATTATTCCCGCGGCAATTTTCTAGGTAGATTATTTTCACTTTAATAATGTTTTGATTTGCCAAAACGTACATGAATGGTTTGAATTGAATGTATCCATTGGTTTCTAGAAATGTCAAAAAATTATCAATTTATATACATTATTAGGTACTCACGGCTAATAAAATGATGGTTCTTGACCTCTGATAAAATGGAGAATCCCAATATTTTTATAGCTTTGAGTGCTATGGGCGATTGTTTTTTTTTCATCAAATATAGGAACGGAAACACATCACTTACCACTCACTAACAGATCTGCCAATTCCCAATTATTAACCACAATGGGACATCGAGTTCATGATAATTTATATTAATGTTAAATTTATCGGACATTTTTATTTGTTTTCTCAACCCAACCTCACTTTTGTTTCACTTGTTAATTCATAACCGCTAGTTACCCCGCTAAGGAATTGGGTTACATATTTTTGAAAACGGTATCAACTCTGACGTAAATTTTACTACGTCATAAGACTCTCCCCCCCTGTTACCGGTCACGCAAAAGTTACGACATACCGTTTGTACACGGTAACTCCCAAAAATACGCCTTTACTTATGAAATGTAACACAGAACATTACTTTTTCCACAATATTTGCTATCAAGACAACGTAATTTTTAGGCACCGCACAAAAATCACTCACAATGCCTCCTTTTTACCAGCTTAAACTACAAACACCAAAGGTGTTTTCTGGCGTAAAAACGTATTCAATCTTGCATTTGAATACGATTCTACTTGACGTCATTATTATCACGAACCGCAAGAATGAATAATTAATCAAACCTAAACCAGGAAATTTTCTGTTAGAAAGTCGGTAGACAATAAAACTCTCACGATTATTAGTGGAAAGTGGAATGTCCCACTACCAAGATTTATTTGAGGTATTATAAATTATGACAATCACAAAGCAACGATTTATGTTTTGAAACTGAATTCGACTTGGTTTCAAAACTCTATAAATACGTTTTGAATCGTTTTATATATGACGTCATCGTTTCAACGCCAGAATGGATGTATTTGAATCACAGGACGAATACGTTTTGAATACATGGGCGCCAAAAAACAGCTCAAATCACTCATTTTCGGTACAACTTTGCACAATATGTAGCCAGTTTTATCGACATACCTTCGTGTCTTGGTCTGTAGAAAACAAACCCAGTCAATCATATTAAGTACCAATATTGATAAAAAAGACAGCAAATGTGAAGCCAAAATAAATGAAGCTTACCATCGCTCGGACTTTCTAATCGGCAACGTTGAATTGATGCGCAAGCGCGAAAATGGAGGCGCGACATGTATTGGTTGATGTTCGATTGCTATAACTACGCGCTGCCACTATGACAAGGAAAGACATATATAATCCGACTTCACTTTCATTGCATTGCTTTTATGGCCAGTTATCAATATTCGTAGTTAATAAATATATGCTTGCAATCATTTTGGATAGCGATGTTAGTCTAATTTGGCTAGTTTGTGTCTTCTTTTTTTTCGTAATATATTGACATATATTTATTAACTACGAATATTGACAACTTACCATAAGAGCAATGCAATGAAAGTGAAGTTGGGTTACATATGTCTTTCCTTGAAATATTGACAGCGCGTAGTTATAGCGACCGAACATCAACCAATACATGTCGCGCCTCCATTTTCGCGCTTGCGCATTAATTCAACGTTGCCGATTAGAAAGAGTCCGAGCGAAGGTCATGCTTCATTTATTTTGGCTTCACATTTGCTGTCTTTTTTATCAATATTGGTACTTAACATATATGATTGACTGGGTTTGTTTTCTACAGACCGAGACCTCAAAGTAATACTCTGAGACCAAGACACGAAGGTATATCGATAAAACTGGCTACATTTTGTGCAAAGTTGTACCGAAAATGAGTGATTTGGTGTTTGTAGTTTAAGCTGGTAAAAAGGAGGCATTGTGAGTGATTTTTGTGCGGTGCCTGAAAATTACCTCTTGAATCATATTCACTGTAATGAATTCATTTTTTTTCGGAAATTTTAAGATTTCGACAAGCAAGCCACCGTTTTAATGTTGCTACATTATTATCCTTCGCATTTGCAAATTTTAATTTGGCTCCTGGAACGTCGTCTTCTGCCAAAAACATGTTTTTGATGTTTATTTTTATATGTATTTTTGTGAGTTAGGTAATGTTTGTCACTACCGGACTACTAGCGCTTCTAGTGGGAAATTTTTCTTACTTGAAAAACATTTGGGATTTGAGAAATTATTTTCCCAAAATCTAATATCTGAGGACCGAACAGAAAAAACAGCTTTCTTTTTGGCCATGTAAGTAGCACCGGAGCTGCACCGGGGCACGAAACACAGACACCGACCCGTTCTTTTTAGGTGGTGCTTGAAGCCCCGGAGCAACACCAAAAACCTTCCCCTGTCCCCTCTTGCACCAACCAAGAACTTGGTGCAACAAGCCCTTTTTGGTTATAATAGAACTCTTGTCTATGTTATGTATAATGTTTATGTTTGACTATCATACACAAATTGCAACAACTAATGTTATAATCTCTGGTGGAATCACTTACAAAATAAAATGCATGGTGTGACTGAAAATAAACAGTTACAAATAAATGATTACGAGAAAAATATGTATGATATTTTCGATAGCAAAGAAGATTATGATCGGGCTCTATCAGGAGTGACCAAAATTCAGATCCGCCCAGTATATTGTCTGGAATTTTATAGATTTTTTCTCACCAATCAACAAATATCCAAATGAATATTTATTAATTATTAAGATTAATAAAATTCTTCGAAATAAATGAAAAATCCTAAGCAAAATGAAACCTCGTGCGCATGTGCAATATGTTTATCGTAATACACAATACCAAAGAGTAGGACAATAATCTTTGACAATACACTCCTTAAAATGCGTTTTATTTGGGAGTAGCTCAGGTGCAACAAACACGGTACAGCTCCGGTGCACGAAGCTCCAAAAAGAAAGCTTCTAAAATTAAAATAAAATCATGCGTGTTCCCGTGTTCCCTATTTCTCTCACTCTAACAGCCACTTCTCCGGAAACATTTCTGAACAGGCTCGAGTAGGTCTTTCTAGTGAGGGTCACCTCTAGGCTTGTTTTGGTTGGCAGTTCTAGCGATTCTCAACCGTTCAAAACAGTCGCACACTCGTATATTTGAAGTGGGCTCGCACGAAATTTTCCATGCCACTACTGTCCTACGTCCTACTGCTTTGAACCGATTCAGAACCATTCTGACTGCGAACCAAAACAAAGCTGTTACCTTCCACGAACAAAAAAAGAAAACTGTTATTTGTTATTTCGTAATTCGTAATCATAGACCTTATAACTGATGGACTGGCCATCACGTGACTTAAACACACAGTTCCTGGCGGACTATATATGAGAGAGAAATGTTGTGAAGGATAGAAATATGACAAGGCAGAAGATACAAATTGGCTATGGCATTACATCGGAAAAACCTATTTCTTGTTATTTTTTCAAGGGAAATATTGACTACTTTGAATGAGATGAGTTTTGAAAAA
The DNA here is from genome assembly GCA_018342105.1 of Gonioctena quinquepunctata. Classification (NCBI taxonomy): domain Eukaryota; kingdom Metazoa; phylum Arthropoda; class Insecta; order Coleoptera; family Chrysomelidae; genus Gonioctena; species Gonioctena quinquepunctata. The sequence goes on along the minus strand of JAFIRS010000042.1, from coordinate 600,978 downwards.
GTTCAAGGAATCACAGTGAGGAACTTTATGCGACATATTTTCATGATATCTTTCAGAAACAAAAGCCTCCATTGAATGAAAATGATTTTTATATCTCTTCCAAAGGTTTCAGAAATTGGAAAAAAAATTATTGATAATTAAATTCATTTTCGATATCAAGAAGTTAGAAGTGCAATTGAACTAAATTGGGAACTCCGGCGATTTCAAAATTTGTTATCAATAATGCCTACATAAAAAACGTTCATGTAATCTATAAAATTTCGTGTCTGTAGAAAAAATGGCTCAATTAATTTTGGGAAATACTGAGGAAAATAGTACGTGTTATTGGGAATAAAAGTAATATTTTTTCTATCGAGCGTGACGGAGGTCGACGGACAATCCGTAGAGAAGTCTTTTCCAGCCTGGTGCTGTAAAAGAAAATCTTTACTCCGGCGGAGTAAAAGTATGCCGTTAGTCCAACGGAGTAAAAATTCCATGTATATTTAAAACGTTTGAAGAAAACATTCTTCGATTTAAAAACATATATATGTGCGTTTGTTCTCGGAAAAAAAGGAAAATTTTGGGAATCAAATAAATCACATTATACTTTTATAAATATTATTAACCAAGATTAGTTTAAGCAATTGCTCGGGAAAAACATCAAATTCTACCCCCGAATCAAACAAAATCCTACCAACCCACCTATGATACTAATAATAAATCTATTAACTTCATCTACAATATAAATAGAGGCACAAAAATAAAACTAAGTTATATAAACGTAAAATGTTACCAGTTTGTGCATGACTGAGAAATTAAATTAAAATTTTCTCATAAGTTCGGAAACCTGTGAAAATGTGTTGAAGAAATCCACAAATCACTACCTACCCTCCATGCTTACTCACCTATGAAATTTCACATCCAGCCCTTTTTTGTATCTAACTACACAGTTGTAGGCTGCACACGAAGAAGGCATATATATTTAAGGATGTTTATTAC